>BMAW01041570.1:129501-273158 GCA_019974015.1 Nephila pilipes | reverse complement strand
CTCTTTGTATAAAATTTACAATATTTTAACTGATGTTACATTTACATTATCTGTTTTGAAATAATGTTGCTTGATTATAGGGTTGTCCAACCCACATATTGCTAAGGATAACTATGAATATATGTGCATTCACAATTGTTGAACTAAAAGTTTTCTTATATCAAACTTCCGAACTAGACTTTTTTTTTTGACAAATTCTTTTTATAACAAATGAAATTTTAATACTTATCTTTTTTAAAAGTTATAGATTTTATTTCAACACATTTCTCAATAGTCAGATTGATAAAATTCTCAAATCATTGTACTAACACCTATCTGTTTGTAATGGTCATTCTCAAAAATCAATTCAAAATTCACCCATACAAGTAATTATTTTGTAACACAATTACACAGTTTACAATTGCAAATTAGACAATAAAAAGGTAGATATTATTAATGTATTAAATTGCAGAGATAAGGAAATCTATAAAAAATATTTTATAGTAGAGTTGCTAATTTTAAATTTAATGCTATGCGATTGATAAAAGATAGGGAAATAACTGATTAAGCTAAATTTTTATTAGAAATAATGATAAATGTATATAAGACATACCTTCTTTTGCACCATTTAGAGACAAAATTAAATAGAAATGTTATACGAAGCTCAGAGAGCGTGATAAAGCCGTTTTCTTCATTGTGAATATATTTGGTTTAACTACCGATGAAGTTTTACTAGTGATAGGTATAAGAAATGGATTTATACTTATGTATAAAATTTTACCTATTAGTAGACTATGCAATTGTCTCCCTTCCGTTGGCATGGAAGTTAGAAGAGGGGGTGCCAACTTGGTGTTAACCTTGACACTCGACCAAAAACCAAACCAGCAGTTACCTCCCTAAATTTATTTAAGGTGAAATATCTCTGCATAGTACACCAAGAAAATTTGCATATTTGAAGGCCAAGGGATTAATTTTTGCCATTTATTCCAGAAATTTCTTAAATTATGTGTGAATATCATTTAATTTTTGAAAGTAGGATTATTCAATCTAGATAAAATTTCGAAATTTAATGATTTTCAAAATGAAATCAAGTTGTTTATAGATTTGAAAACAAAATTGCACATTAACTCAAATGATAAATACTGTGTTTCAAACTATAAGTGTTTTAAATAAAACTATGCAATCTGAAATTAAAGAAAAATAATTTAACATTTTGACACATTGGTGAAAACAATCATGTGAACAGTGAAAAATATGCGACCATACATGCTTCAAGATTTCTTTAAAAAAATTATCGATCTTGTATGTTTGGGATCTTTTTTTCAATCAACATAATTTTTTTTCCATGATGGTTGATTTTTATTTTCAAAAGTTATGCATATATATTCATCCAACATTCAAATTTTAAAAAATTGATAATCTCTTTTATAGATTTTGATAAGAAACCTCTCCCTTCACAAACTTGCCTTATTTAAATCATTGCTGTTCAGTTGTACATTCATTTATGAGCAGCTACTTGAGAGACACATTAAAATTAGAACTAAAATATCTGATAAACTCGGACTTCAACTATTTCTCTTGAACAGAATGTAAAAAATGAATGTCAAATACAGCACAAATTTCTTTTTACACTAAAAATTACATGAAATAATTTAAATTATTTTTATATTCTGCATGCTTTTATTTTGCTCATTACCAATAATTATATTTTATGCACAATCCTAACTTGTCTACCTGAAACATGGTCTAGGTTTGGATACATCTCTTTTTTATAGTCACATACAATAAGTATAATATTTGATTTAATACTTTATTCTCCAAACTTTATCCTTTGAGTTCTAATGAATTTTAACTCATTTTACATTTATCATAGAAACTACTTATTCAATTTTCAAATAATTGTAAAATTATGATGTTATACTTGTAACCAACTAATATGGATTTTCCCCATCAAATTACAACAGCATAAATAATTTTGCATACAGTTGATAAAATATCATATGAAACACAGGTTTAGCTGACTGGTCGCAGTATTTACACAGTACAAAGTATCCAATGTTGGTTCCTGGCTTGCTAGGGGTTAGTTACTAATAAGTTAAAACTAATTTATATGAAGTAAATAATCAGTAAAAGGAATATTTCTTTTATATACAGAAAGGGGGGGGAAATCTCACTAAAGTTTCATAGGTACAAAATTCTATCAATTATACTTACGGTTTTCATACTCGTCAGTTTTTAAATTTCTTTTGTTATTATTCAGTTACATCTAATTTTACTTTTTTAAATACCTAAAATCTATATGTATATTAAATGAGAGAAAAAAATTGGGAACCATTTTTTGTACATGTTGAATTACATGGAAATTATTTCTCCTCAAAAGAATTAAACTTGAATGCAGATGAAAATATTTTTCATATTCAGAATTTCCCTCTGTTATTATTCTGAAGTTTAACAATGGACCATACATGACATACCTTTTAATTTTGAATCTCAGTTAAGTGATACTAAGATGTTCAATTTTATGTAAAACTTTTAGTTCTAAAATATCTTACGTGAGGATATCAAGGTTTGATTGAAGTGCAACAGCTCATTAATTATTCTACATAATTATCCTGGGAGAAATAAAGTCTTGAAACAATGGCATTGTTTTTCCAATTATACAAATGTCATCTTTTTTGTAAAGGATTCTGATTTTCACACAATGCATGTTTCAATTAAAAAAAATCTTTAGTGTTAAAATATTTTCAGTGTAACCAATTATACAAATGTCATCTTTTTTGTAAAGGATTCTGATTTTCACACAATGCATGTTTCAATTAAAAAAAAAACCTTTAGTGTTAAAATATTTTCAGTGTAAAGTGGGAATAAAAATAATTTCAGTGAAGGGGAATTAAAAGGAAGACTCCAAGCTAAAAGAGACAATGAATTTAATCGTCTACATATCGTAGGTCCAACAATCCAAAAAACATTTAATGCAATGAAAAAATGTACAACACATGGCATTCTTTGAAACATGATGTTCCAAAACTGTATCACACAGTCTAAGAAGAACGTAACAAATTAAAAGAAAAACACATGGCAATGACACAAATACCATACATGTTATGATACGCAGGGAACAGTAATAGATATTTATAGTATTAAAATACATTTGTTGCTCAGGTTAATATCTGTACAGATTTGGAGACATACAGGAACAGTAAAAAGGCATTCATTAAAAACAAAACATTGGATTTTTTTTTAATTCACACTGTACAATCTTATATCAATAAAGTTATGATTTCACAAGAAAAATAGGACCCTTTTATATATGTACAAGAAAAATTTACAAATACATTACAAGATTAACACACGCTTATATTGACATATAAACATTAAATGGACTTCAATAAACTACGAAAAGAAAAGTGATCTAAAATGATGAGACACAAGTACATGAAGGTACAGGTATGATACATAATAAAAATGCCTCCATGCATTTTAAAAGGCTGCAAATGCACATACAAAAATATTTGTACAGAGATACAAGATCTTGTGAGCATGATCCAGTTTAAACATATTTCATAAAGGAAATAAAAAAAGTACAATAAATGCACCTTTTTTCATGATTTTCATATGCAAAAGATTGAGCATACAAATAACACTACATACCTCAAAGATGCCGCAAGCTAATTATTTTAAAATTTAAATATAAATTTTTAGATTATTTTAACAAATTTCTTTCTAAACCAAGTTGAATAAAGATAACTTTACATGATTGTCATGTAATAAAGCACAAAACCCGTACTAATTGAGCAAAGCATAAGCTGTATTCTTTTATTATAGAATATAGCACTGACAAATACATCAAATGTTGTACTTTGGAATATATTTTGATTTAAAGTATAATAAGTATTTATAAAATAAGTAAAGTTTTAAGTAATACAAGTTTACATAAAATTCTTAAATATAATTAATGAAAATGAAACTTTAATTTTATATACAGAAAAAAAGGTGAACTGTAGTAAAAGTAAACTATGACTAGCAAAGAATTTCTTTTCTTTCAAATATTACAATAATCAAATCAAATTTTATCTAAAAATAACATACTGGTCAAAACATAAAATACTGCTGATTAAAGTAAATTATAAAAAAATATTCATCATTAAACAGATTTAAATATGCATCAAAATCCATTTAAAACAATTCACATACTCGAAAAATGGCAGAATTTTTTATGCCAGCACTAATTAGACATACTGCTAAATAAAAACAATTTTTTTTAACAAAATTTTTCACACATTCTAAAGATAATTATCAAAAAAAGGCATAAAAATGATCTATTTTATATACATTTTTATCCTCTAAAGTTGAATGGTACTCCAACTTTTCAACAGATTGTATTCAATTTTTAAAAAAGTATGGATAGTTAAAACCATGATTTTCCAATTTTTTATAAAATAAAAATGTCACAATGTTAATAAAATTTTATGTATGTATATTCATTTAATATATAGTGTCCTTAAAAATAGAAAATTTTCTATAAATATGTCATTTTTATTAATGCAAGAAGTTAGAAATTTAAGTAGCATTTAAGTACAGGAGATGAAATGTGGAATATCAAATAAAAACGAACAGTTTAAATAAAATATGCTACTCTACAATAGGAAAGTGAAACCAGAATATAATATTAATTTTGGAACATTTTTTGACTGAAAAATTCTTTAAATTTTTTTTTTATATATATTTATTTAAAATCTAGTCAATATATTTTTTATTTAAAAACAAACTGATATGATGGAATAAAATAATAAAAATTATTCCATACTTAGCACATATATTCATTATAATTTATTCATCAAAGAATTTATGAGAGAGAGAGAGCAAAATATTTACAAAAACAAGAAATTAAACATCACACAAATGTTGGAAATTCTTTAAAAATGATTCTTACAGTATTGTTTAAGTGACAATTTTATTCTAAAAACTAATACACAATCTCAATTCTCTCAACAAATTTGCTAAGTTTAATAATAATTTAATAAACCGAATTTTCAAAACAAATTTTTTGAAACATTTATCATTACTTGGAAGTGGAGGGGAAGTAAAATAGAAAATGCAATAAGATGTAGATATTAAATCTACAATCCATGTAATGTAATATATCATCAAAGAAATGAGAAGTTTCATTAGAAAAATAACACAGAAATAGACAAGTCATAAGATTTTACTAAGATACTTGGGGGGAGGGAGGGGAGAGGATCAATTAAAAATACATTCATATCTCTAAAACCTGGTTTGAATTTGATAAAAATGATAATTTATTTTGTTGCTCTTGCATTATACTTTGGATAAGAGATTCTTTTATAATTTCCACTCAGAACTTATAATACTAAATATGATTAAATTTTTTAGCTAGATAAGGATAACAATAATTAAATCCTTCACTTCATTTAGAGAAATCATTTCAAATTTAATTCTTATATATATAAATATATATTTACCTCCCCCACTTTTTCAAATGTTGCTATCTTTGTATGTAATCAGTAAATTTTAAAATAATCTTGTAAATAAATCCTTATTTTTTTCAATACATTATCAAGTCTGTTTAACAAATTTTATGCCAGCCAAATTCCATTTGAAAACAGTAATCACAAAATTAATTTATTTGGTTAATATAATCGCATTAAAATAATTTGTTCCAAATAAAAATTATTTTTCATGTCAGAGATATGTATATCTTTTACACAAACTACCACAAAAAAATTACTAAGCTTCTACAAGAGGGATAAATGGAAGATAAAAATAAATATTGCTTAGTGACATACATCAAAGTAAAAATATCAATATATTTTAATGGAAGGGCCATTTGTATAACATATTTTAAACATACAACTAAGATAAAAAAAAAAAAAATTGAATTACTGGCATCTTTGGGTGAAGTGTACATTGTATATTCAATTGAAGACATCAATGCACATTTACACAGGTACAGCATGCACAAGAACTATAAGAAGCACCTTATACCTATTTTTCTATCTCTTATTTTTCACTTCACAGTTAATATTTCATGAAATAAAGAACACAGTGGTCTCTTCAAAAAATAAACTCTCAGAACACTTTTTTAACATGAATAGATTATACATTTGTGCTGAGAAACTGAAATGCACACTCTAACATACATTCACTAAAACATACACAAGGACTACTTCAAATCACAGGCCTCTGAGTACAGGGAAGAAATTCAGGGCAACTTTCAGGACATTTAAAAATCAATGATGCTTCTTCACACAAATCAGACATGATAAAAAAAAAAAGTTTGAAACCATAAGGTCCATCACTAAATTTGGAAAGAAAGGCTGTCTTTAAGTACTTTTTATACGGAAGACTCAGTTGCATAAAGGTTTTATTAAATAGAATAATTTTCATCCACAACATATACATATACATGTAAAGGCATAACAACTATAATCACATTGAAGAAAAAGCAATATATATTCAAAAAAAGCATAACAATATTCAATAAATACATATACGAGCATCCCCCACCATTCAATTAAATCAATGGGTATCTTCAAAACACAAGTTATCGATGTCCTATTAAAGAAATGCAAAAACATTTGGATCTTAAAAGCACAATTCAATTTGAAATGCTTTTCTTTTACATAAAAAATATTTTTTCTCAAAAAGAGGAGGGGGTGAGTAGTTAGAAAGATAATTTACATATTTTATTTATCATACATACAAGAAATTATTTATTTTGTTTTTACCAAAAGACCAAAAATAATTATTCCCCAACAGAAGTATGTAATATACTGCTAAATAAGTCTAAGCAAGATGAAAAATATATACATATACATTTAAATAGTGAAACTAAATAAAAGACAATTGATACTTTTTGAGAACATTAAAAGATAATTGAAAATCTAATGGATTTGCGACTTGTGCGAGAGATGAATTATATCTTCATTCAAAACATATATCTTGATGACAAAATGGAAACATAAAAATCATGTTACCAATTATTTAAAAAATTTATTTCAAGATCAAGTATTTAAAATGTAACTGAGAATCAGAACATATTTCACAATTACAACTATGGATGCAGAGCCATAACTTAGATAATTATTGAGAAGTAAAAACTCTTGTTTTCCTAATTGTTTGCCACACATTCTATGAAAGCATAATATATTATCTCTTTATAACAACTGAAATAATATTTTCATATTCTTATGATATATTTTTTACTAGTGCAAGCATTTGAGCTTGAGGCACATATTAAATATTTTTATGAATATATATACATATATATCTGCATGCGCATATGCATATAACATCATGTAAAACAAATTTTAATAAAAATTTTGTATTTGAAGGCTAAAAATTTTCAATCATACAAAAGTGTTTGTAAAAATAGCATTTGTTGATTACTTATTCAGATTTAAAGACAAAATACAAAGAAGTGTGCAAACCTATATTTGGCAAATAATTGCTAGTTACATTTGAAAATTTCAAATGATATTGTTTCCATGTCGGAAGAACTTATTGAAGCAGGAATTGAATTTCCTATCAAATGCAGAATTATTAACTTTCAACTTCCGTTGGTTTTTAAAGAATTTACTAAAAAAAGACAGGTTGCAGATGAGAACAGATACAAAAAAAATTAAGGTTGTTTTTGATAATTTCTATACTGTTTTCTCTAGATTATGTTTCTATAAAAATTATTATTTTTTTTTTGCTTTTCATGTTAACCTAATTCATTTAGCCAATGTTAGTCATCAAGTTTGATATACTAGTGCTTGGTACTAAAAGTTGTACATGATTATCAATAGCACAAGAATACGAAAATGATAGCCTCTCAAATACAATTTGTCTTTACAAATTGAGGAGACACATTTTATTTCACGAATCATGAAACATAATTGTGTTTATCTATATTTCAATTTCTATATTTCTGAGACCAAAACTTAAAACAGAAGTCAAATAGTGTATTAAAAATTTTTTTCTTCTTAACATTATGGCTCAAGTTTTCACAGGTAAGAAATGCAATTTATTTGGTGGGGGAAAATAAAACTTGCAATTTTCACAAAACATTTTTACAGCAAAACAATTTACAGCCTGTAACTGATGATAAACTTAGTTTTGAATTCTACATAAGTATTTTTTTCATTAATTAAGAAATGGAAAAAAGTATTGATGGAACCAATTTTTGTTATTTAGTGATCACATAAAAATTTTCTTTTAAAACATGTTAGATACTTGAAAATTTCAGGGTGTACAAGTTTTAAAATTGTGCACATGAAACAATTAGTTTGCATATTTACAGAAATAAAAAATACATATAAATAACACATAAAAATTACTATATATTTTGCTAAGATCTCTGGTTAAACATTGCCTTTAGTTGTTAGAAGCTTGCATATTAAAAATTTAGTATGAACCATTAAAAATTTATATGTATTTTATCATCTAAAAAAATAAAATTAAATATTTTATTTAATGAAGAACAATGGAAAATAATTAAAATTACAATTTTCAAATTATCAAAACCACACACACACAATTAAGGCATTCATTTCCAATTCTTCAGGTGATGAAACTTATCCAAATTAGATCCAAAACTAATGCATATTGTAATAACATAGACATAATTAAAAAAAAATTGTGAATGGATAATGACATAAAACTAAATCATTAATTACCTTCAAGAATTAAGTGAGGAAACCTCCATTATATTTTTTTCAAACATTTTCCTCAGAAATGAACAAAAAGATTTGCACTAATTTATTTAAAATAAATTTCAGGAGATACTATATAATTATAACACACACAGCACATATTATTATATATATATTTCACATTACTGAAATACACAAAGCCACAAAATATATCTATTGAACACTTACACCATAAATTTTGGAAATCTTCGTGTAATATAGAGATTAAAAATTGTTGAACATTAAGCATTTTGAAATAGAAGAAATTAACTGCATTGAAAATTCAAATTCTCTTATTCCAAAATCATTATTTTATGAATAAAAACAAAGAAAGCGTGAGCTGAATGGGATTTTTCACACTGTGATATCAAGTTAATATTCCATAATTTTAATTACATTCAAGACTTCACAATGAAGAGAAAATAAAATTATACAAATTAAATATCCTTTTAATTCCACCAATGATAAAAAACTTAAGTTTTTTACTTTAATGCATATTTTTAGTATATGTTGTTGAATCCATGAATTCCTTTTAAACTAAAGAGATATAAATTATTTCACACAAATTTAAAAGTATCTATAATCAGAGATTACAAACTATGAAAACAATGTTTGCTCAACCAGAGATTTAAAGCACAACAGAGGGAACAGAAACATCACATAGACTCAAACTCATTAACAATAATCAGTGCAACATATGTTGAAATGAATAAAAGTGTTACACCCGTCCTTTAAATGATATGATAACAAGATATCTAAGAACCACAACTTCTATTATCACAAATGTATCTTGAGAGAAAAAAGCTCAAAGAGAACACACGCAGCAAAGTTATGTACATTTAACAAATGCCTACACAGTAAGCATTTTCATATCAACTTTAAATCAAGATCTATGAGACCTCACTGTAAGGAGTACAAACATCAGAAACCAGATGGTGTACTTACTACAAAGGGAAAGTGTTTTCATTGAATGGATGATTATTTTTTGAAGCATAAAAAGAAACTACTGGCCGAGATGAATATGCTAAGTTTTTTTTGAACACTAAAAAATAAATAGGGTAATTAATGAAATAAATTTTAAGAATTTTAATGTAATGGTAATTTCAAGGATTCTGTTCCAGATAAAATTTAGATGCATTACAAAATTATATAATAAATCATAAAAATCTTATACCAAATACACTGTATTTTTTTTAATGAGTTGTCACTGTCATATTTAACTTTTAATTCAGCAACAACTATAAAAATGATGCAAAATCAAGAAGACAACAAAAAAGTAATTCCCTTTTTATCAAATAGAAGTATTGATTTAACTAATATTTTTAGATTTGTTCATTCAGAATAAAAATATTGAAGGAATTAAGCAAAATAATATAGCAATTCATTTCGCTGAATGTACAAATTATTAGCAACAATTTTAGTTGCATGCATAACAAGATAATACCAAAAATACAAAAGAATATTATTTATTATACCTCTGCAACAGAACAAATTGAAAGAAATATTTAACCAATGATTGGTAAAACAAATCTAAAAATAAAACAAAACATAAAGGAGATATACTGATAAAATACTTTGCAAGTTTGATTTGTTTCTTGATTACCTTTTAAATTTTCCTACAGAAAGCATTGTGCAGTAAAATGAAATAATTAAATAAGATTTCTTTTATGTAATTCACAAATATTATGAAATTTACTTGAACAAATAAAAATTTGTTATAAAATACAGAAATTCCTTTTGCTATTAGAACAGCTTAAAAATCAAAATTTTTCTTGGAATTGATGACTATTGTCAAAAGAGAACTCCATTTGCAAACTAACTTCATAACTTTTAAACAATAAATAGTTTAAATGTATCATCAAGAATTGTAATCTTTAAAAATTAAATGGCTAAACAACGGAATTAAAAGCATTCATAAAAATTAGCACACAAGTTATTTTTATAAATATAAAATCTGTTACTGTATAATATAAGAAAGAAAATGTACAACTTTTCATAATGTTAATAAATCCAACAAACTTAACAAATAGAGCATGAAATTAGTGAACCTTAGCATATTCATATCTTGCTTTATCTAAAAGCTGCACATTCTTTTACAAAAATGTAACAGTTTTATGCAAACCTATGTTTAAAAAATATAATTGGCTAATGGCACATTCAGCATATTTCAGATTCAATCAAATATCTGAATTTAACACAGACATCCATATTGTTTTTATTTCTTTCTTTATGATGAATAAGCATGACATTTGACACATTCAGGTCATATAAATAAGAGATTGGATTCATATAATACAGCATGCAGTGACCATAAATCAGTGAACTTGAAAAAAGAATATTGCATAGCACATTACAAGATGCACTACTAACTCAGCTGCCATATTAAAAAAGAATAGATACTTTATAAAGATGAGCAATTGAATTGTTCATCACTTCTTATCTATATTGAAATGCTTTGTAATGAACACATTTTATGATTATAATAAACCTCCTTAAATTAGAGATTTTAAGACTAATTACAGATATAACATTAAATATTAGCATTATGATTCCCTCATAAGTTAAAAATCATTTACAATTTTTCATTCTATCGAAAAAAAAATTTCAAAAACAATTCAAATTAATACAATTTTATTAAAATATATTTTAAAGTATGTTGAAATAAAACATAGAAAATAAATTTAATCAAAGATGTTAATATAAAAGATTTTTTTTACATATTACTTTTTTTTTGAAACAGATTAAAATCTGTCTTGAAAACTTTAAAACATTTCCAAATAAAGCATGTATGTTAGAAGAACACTTTATACAATAAACTTTGAAATAATTTAATAAGTATCAACATACTGAAGTAAAGTTTAACTTTAGCATTAACAGACAAAGAGTTTTTTTTTTTTTAAATCTAACATTAACTGTCAAATTAATAAAAACATACATTTTTCACTCAGGTACATACACAAACAATTAAGTACACCAGATAACAAAAAACAAAACAATATATACATCAAATTTTAAATCAATTAATATAATTAACAAGTGCAATACATTTTTCATTAATGAAAACCTAATGTTACAAAAATAATATATATATTTCTTTTTTATACAGATCACAATTTACAAAATTCAACTTCATGAAGTTCTTTTAACATTCATTACACAAAACTTAAATAACTTTGAATAACAAAATCAAATAACTAATATTTCAAACTGCTATTTAAATTTAATGTATATGTAACTAAAACAGAATTGAAATGGCTTTTCACAAGTAATAATAATAATAATAAAAAAAAAACATAACATCAAAAACAAATTTATATATGTTTTAAATATAATTCTTTTTTATTTTAGTTTTTAAACATACATAAAATTACTCTTTGCATTATTTATTATGATTTCAACAAAGTCTTACACAACATCTCTTAAATACATCTTTGAGAATCATAATGCAAAACTAAAAACATTTTTATGCAAAAATTAATAAAATATACATGAAAAAATCATGGCATTTATATGTAATTTGATCAATATAACCATGATCAAACACATACATTTTATTAAAAGAGGAACAGAGAATAAATTCTTAATAGAGAATTAAGCATGCTCTTTAAAACATGCAAAACAGTTATATATCAAGCTCAACTTTTCAAGGAGTATCAAATATTATACAGAGAAAATTAAAACTGTATAGCAAACTTAATGACATCAGCGACAAGAAAAAAATATTTACAGTAACACTTATTTCCCCAGAATTTACATGACAACTTCATTAATACTATTTACATAAATTCTGTTCAGTGCATAACAGCACAATTTTATGGAAGGCAATGAAATGAAACAATGATAGCAACATTTTGGAGACAATATTCAATCAAGACAATACAACATATTACAACATCCACACACTGACAACAACAATGTTTAACACAGACATATATTGTATGTACAACACAAATTATTTTGCAACACTTAAGAGAACCATTTTAATGATGAAATGGGTTATGGAACGATTTCAACATGGATGGAAGGTGATTTGATGCACAAAAGAACTTGTTTCTGTTTTTTTTTTTTTATGATTCCATTTAAACATCTGTCAAATGCAGAATATTGCTATCAACAAAAATAACCAATTCAAATAATCAGGACACTGACCTAGAGTCCAAGACAAATATTTTCTTGATATTGATTGAAGAATTGATACAAATTGCCAAGTGAACTTTTTTACAAGCACATTTATTAAAAGACAGTATTTTTTTTGTAAAAATATTATTTTTCATAATAGATTTATTTTTTAAAACATACTTTTCAAAAAAATTTGAAAGGCTTCTGTTGAATTTTGTATTATAATAACATTCATCCCCATTTTATTATAATAAAACAAGAGACAATACTCTCAATTAAGATTTTAATTATTAATTCTCAGCAATATTTTATTTTTTAATATTGGCTCATCTATGTTCATACAACTTCTGAACACAAGGAAATTAATCAATGAATAACACAAAAATTCAAATGAAGTTCTAAGAAATTATTGAATGAAGGAACAATTTTGAATTTTAAAATGCATAAGAAATAAATAAGGATAAAGTAAGTTATGAAATTCTTGTTTATTAAGAGGAGGAAAAAACAGCAGGGCTTCTTTAGAATGTTTAAATCAATCTTACAAATCTACTGTTGAACTGCCTCCATCATACTGTATTCCTTAGTATGCTTTTGTAATTTTCAGAAGAAAATACTTTTCAAAAGGTTGATGAGAAATATATAAACATTTGACAGATTTGCTATTTTGGTAATATTTAAAACACTTAATATTTATGCATATATATATATATATATATATTTATGTTTATACACAACAATAGACATTAAGATATTCATATCTGATCCATTGTACATCAAATACATTCACTATGAATGCTTATTAAATATATATATTTTTCTCCTTTAAGTTAAGTATACAGCTGAGAAAGTCTCTTGCAAAACAACGAGGAATATTCTTTGGAATTGAAATATCACAAACAAGAAAAAATTTATTATTTTTTATTGGAGATCACAGGGTTCTTGTTAGTAAACAATTGTTCACGGGATTTATTAAAAAATTCACCAGTGTACTTTTAGAGGAGAAGATACAGAGAAAGTACTGATACATATGTATTAATTTTACATATATTCAGACTATCAATGCCAATATATTACTTATACATCAGACACATTTTGAAAGACAAGATCCATTTTTAAATATTTATATTTTATTAAAACATGATTATATATATTTTTCAAGTTGAAATGAAAGTTTCCAAACACAATTAATTGTTTAAAGTATTTTGATTTATATATTTAGAAATCTCCAATACAGAAATCAATGGATAAAAAATGATTTCCAAGCATAAGATCTATTTAAATATAATAGCAAAGTTACAGCTTTGATTCTCAATGGCTTATTTGACAAAATGTTATATGCGAATAAATGCATTAAAATTAATTTGTTATTAAGAGGAACAGAAGTATTGGATTCAGCAAAATGCAGATATTTCTAACTCATTAACTTCAATTCATTTGGAAGCTTTCATTTGTACAAGATCTTTTATATTCGTTTGCTTGAGTGTTAAATGTTACATACACTACAGCTATTTCAAAAGACAAAATGAGCTTTGGATTGTCATAGCCACAGAAGCTGAATTGCAATTGCACAGCATTAACACAATTTGAAATTAATCCTTGTCTTTACTTGCTATACATTTAAATGACAAATTCTGCACTGAAATTTTTATGAAGACAAACTATAATTGTGGCAATCAAATTAGATTTGAAAGTAAAATAATGATGCCATTTTCTCCAGTGACTCTTAAAATCCAATATTCAATCAAAGACTTATTAAAAAGTATTTTAATTAACGAATCACAAAATAAAGGTTAATTATAGATCTAATATTGCATGGTTAAATGTTAGATGAAGGGAAGAACTAGGACATATTCAACTTAAAAAAAAAGAGAGAGGGAAATTTTAATTCAAGAATTCACACAACAATCCAGTTATTGAAAAAAAAGTAACATTAATCACTTAAAATTTCCTCTTTTATCATTTTAATTCTGTCATATACTGTTTCTTACAACTTTAACCTCTTTTAGAGTACTTAAGAAAGGGTTACAAAAGTATATAAGAATAATTTAATTTGTTTTAAACATAATATCATGCTAGTATTTTGGCACATAAAGAAGAGAGTACTTTTGCACATGAATCAAAGTATATTTACATCATAAAGTAACATCAAGAATTCAAATAGGAGCTATATGCTATTAAAGAAAAATAAACTTGAATCAATAATTTTAATATGTTTGAAATCTATACACAGGATAGAGAATTCCAATACGTAACAGTCTTATTAACATCAAGCACCTCAAACATGTGAACTGCAGGTCCAATGCAACCACAGTGGCTCAACCAACATAACAAAAATTTATTAAAAAATACTGTAGTTCAATTTTTACAATTTCTAATTATCCATGATTTCAAAGTATGAACTTTAATATTCTCCAACAAACTATTGGAAGTCAAGTTAAACTAATGCACCATTTCTCCCACCAACAGAAAGGAATATTTTAGCAGCCAATATTAAAATAATGCCTACTACACCATTCATCTTCTGTCTCCTAAGATGTGAATAACACTAAATATTCAGATTTAAGAGAACACAAAAAATAAGTTTATTAATTTGGAAAGTTATTTTGTGTCTAGTAAGTTAATGTTCGAGAAAAAATATTGAATTTTGAGATAAATTTATTATTTTGTGCGAGTGATTACTTATTTATTTTAGGTTCTCACATTCAGCATGACTTTATTTAAACCAAGTGGTGATAAAATTAAATGAAAAATTGTTGATGAACATGAATACTTTCAAGATAAATGGTAATTATATTTTTGTTGTTACAATAAAATAATCTGCTTGATACATAAGAATGTTATCAATGTACACCAAAATTATACATATATATAATCCATACTATGAACAACGTAAGTACCGTGATTCAAATCATCATCAAAAGAATATCTACTACAAAGTATATCTAGAGAAGAAAAAACTAACACTTTATCCCTTCATACAGAGTTGGCCCGCAAGACTTGTTTGAAATTGGACAGTGGCTAGAAATAAGTTTAACAATTCTGATTTACATCAAGAAATTTCAAATTTTGTAAGAGTAACACATCAAGTATTTTTTTTCATTTAAATATGCATTAAGGAATGAAAAAATTGATGATGTTATGACTAGATCATATTAAGACAATTGCAATTTTTAAAATTTTTTTAACATATACTGAACAAAAATGTTATTGCTACAGCATATATATTAAGTTAATCATCCCATTATTATAACAAAAAGACATTTAATATCTCAGGCTTAAATGTTAGGATTGAATACCAAATTATATATTACGCATATTTTAGTTATCTTATTTACAAAGTACACACAAGCCTGAAAGAATTATGTGTACCATCAAAACACATACTATTTTAGAAATAACAAAAAATAAACATAAAATGCAATATGTTTGGCAATCATCTTTTACAATCAAATTGTTTTCTTAAAAAAAAAAAGAGTCACTGGATTAAAAAAAAGTATTTAAAAATTAGAACAATATGATGCACTGGATGTAGCATTATGGCATCTTGCAAAGTTTAGATACAATTCATAAAATTAAAATAAATTTGGCACCAAAATTGGTATAGGACGGTTCAAGTATACAAACTTGCTTCATATAATTATGGGCAAGTTAATAAATATTACATAATGCAATAGTACTGCATACACCTGTAAAATAATATAACACTGCCACATTTTAAGATTGCATTCCAGATTATAGTCAGAGCTGAAAGTAATCTGAGATGAAGCCAATAATACTTTTAAGATATTAACTAAAATTGCTTGGCATTTAAATTACTTTCAAGTGATTTGAAATTGTTACGTTAAAATCATGAAGAAAACAGATTTTAGTTCAATTTCTTTTTAAGCTCAGCATCATCCCTGGAGCATATTACTTAGCTCACATTTTTAGAACTAAAATAAGATGCTATTTATATGAAATGTCAACTGTCATGAACAATTGTGGATATGCATAAAATATGGACAAAAATGTAAATATGAACTCTGCTTTTTTTAATATATATTACCTTTATCAATTTGATATTTATAAGTAAATAATCTAACACTTTACATACTTTTTTTGTACACCAAAATTTAGTTTCAAATCTCATATATATATATAATATATATATTTAAAAAGTAGATAATTAAAAACATTTTTTCCTAACATTTCTTCTAATAATCATTGGCCTTTTGAAGGAATCTGCGTAAAAGAGAAAAGATACTTTCAGCGCTGGTTATAGAGATGAATCGTAATGAGTTAAAAAGTTTGCATAAATACTTAAAAATTTCTTCTATAACAAAATACACATCATAGACTAAACAAAGGTGTTGAGGCGAAAGAAGGCAAGTTTGTTTTTGATCTGAGCACAGCCCCAAACCTGCAATACTTTTAAAATCTCGGCAAAGATACAAAATGAGCAAATATTCAAAACTGGATTTGTCACTGTAAGTGACAGCTGACACTTTTGTTTTCTCTCTCCAGAATTCTGGATACATATTAAAGGATTTGTTTAATGTTTTTTAAGGTTAGACTTAAACCTTGTTCAACTTTCATAACGTTTCCGATCAGTTTCAGATTGACGATGGCTTTTCATGTGAGCGCTCCGGCTTTTCACTTTACTGAAAATTCTGTAAAAAAGAATATTTTCAAAATTAAATTACAAAAAAAAAAAAAAAAAAAAAAGCTATGTTACATTTTCCAGAAAATTTACTTTAGTTAAAAGTTTCTCTCTCTCCCCCCCATATGCATTGAAACCCACTTAATATATAAGCTGGAATATGTATATTAAGCCTTAATATATATATGAAACCAACTCAGATTAAAATTTTTAACAGTTAAATAATAGTAAAATGCTTCAGGGATTAAAAAATCATAATTCTTTATACAATGCAACTTCAACTCTAATATGAATTGAAGTGATGATCTTGAACAAGCAAAGGGAATTGAAATAAGAATGATTCTATAAAATATTTATGCAATTTATCTTCACAAAATATCTAAGATTTTGAGAAAACTACAAGGTTTAAATAAAAGCTGAGTAATTCACTGATTGAAATGACATAAGTGTAATCTTTACACAATAGATTCACTTACTTTCCACATATTTTGCATGGATATTCATCAAAAGAATCTATTGTAAAATCATATGCAGAGCTAACACCAGAACCATTGTAAGTAGAAGTGGAAACAGTAGAAGCATTTCCTCGAGTAGAAGTTTTTACTTCAGATTTTGACGTTGAAACAGAGCCATTAACAGCAGCATGTTTTATTGGTACATCCTGAAAAACAAACAAAACATTAGATAGAATAATTTTAATTCACTTAAATAGAAATTCAATATGTTAAAAAATGCTTTCCCTTTCATATTTAACAATTGTATATAAATATATATATATTTACAATAGACAACCTCTTATATTTAGCCACTTTTGGCCAGGAAACAAAATGATTGATTACATCTAATTAAATTGGAATACAATATATTATGCAAGTTAGCTGTAAAAAGTCACAAATGTAAAGACACACATGTTCCTTTTAATTTCATATATAATACAGCATTTGTGATTTTTACTGTCTTCCTGAACAACACCCCCCCCCCCCCATTCTTAATTATGATATTTGAATTGAATTAACAATATACATCTGTATAATATAATCATTAACTAACAGGATAGATAATTTAACAAAAACCAGGTAGTACAGACATTTTTGGTTTTTTACATATTTTTTTCAACTAATTGGCTGACTAAGTGAGTGTCCAATGTAATTACAGGAAATATTACTGAGTTATGGTTATTTAAAGGAGCAATTAAATAATTCTGATTTTCTTCCTTTATATTTTAGAATATACACAAAATAATAAATTTAAAAGCAAGGCAGTTTGCAACATAATACATGCGTAATTAAAAAAATGATAAAAACATTTACTTACCTCTCTGTAAACATCAACTGTTCTGTGGTGGGATTTTTTTTTACGCTTAATAAAAGGAATATTAAAACTATTAGGGGATATTATAGTTTTAAAGGTAAACAGCATAGTAAAGAAGTTTTTAAGCAAATGGAATATATATATATATGAGAAAATCAGATAGAGAATAAAATTAAAAGTAATTGAGATTAATCAAACAAGTTTTATTATATGTTTAAATGAAAAACCGAACACTCTTCAGCTTACAGTATATCAAAGTTAAACATTGAATAATAAAAGGCACACATTCTGAGAATATAATAAATATGAATCCTCATGTAATTTAACAATTTTATTACTAATTGCAAACTACCTTATGATTTTGAGACAATTTACATTTCTTTGAGATTCATGGTAACCAATAAAGTTTGGAATAAGGAATTTACAATAGAAAATCAAGCCAAAGATTCACTATGATTCTTTTTTACATGAAAAAGGACAAAACAATTGACTTTAATTCAAATGACTGGCAATATATACATTATTTTAACTGATGTACGAATACTACAATTCTGTATTCCTACATGAAACATGCAAATAAAATATACATGTTGAAAAAACAAGTACAAACATTAGTCATAAGTACAAAGGATTAAACATTTTACATACCTTATAATTCTTAAAGAAAATGAAAAGTGATAAATGAATTCTGCCATATTTTATTGTCTTCCATCCATAACAAAATGAATTTAAATCAGAACTGGAAATGACAATTAAAGCCCATTACTGTTATTTTTGAATAGAGAGTGAAATGTTTGATACAGCAGCATTCCAGATTCAAAGATGTTAATGCAAAACTTAATAAAAGGGAAAAAAAAAAAAAAAATGATTCTAGAATTTCTGTTCTTATAACTTCTTCAAAATGCCATCAAGCAAGAAGTTATAAGAACAAAATGCCATCATTAGAATTCCCCCCTCTCGTCCAGTTTAGTTATTCTTTTCAGATTTAAAAGTTTAAAAACAACTCTTAATTCTTATGAAATGGAAATGCTGAAAGCAGCAAAAATGAATAAAAGGAAATTTAAATGATTTGAAGAACAGAATGCTCATAGATTAAATCCAAACTTTGTACTTAATAAACGTTTAGTACTACGCTAAAAACGAAATACATCGTTACACAAAAGAGCTATGATCCTCAAATATACAAAAAGAAGAGTGACTAATTACATTCATTATTTTCTCCACAGATTACACAAGCAAGAAATTGAAATTTTGAGTAAAGTATTCAGGTTCATGAAATTTTAATGCATTTTATAAATTTATGCACACACTATTAGACTTTTTTTAAGAATGGGAGGGAAAAACTTTTGATAAATGGTAAAACAACATAGGTAGAAATTTAAGAATATATACCTCATTCTTCCGACTGTTACTGCTGGGTGAAGCATTTCTTTTCCTGCTTTTTTCTTCTTTCTCTTGTGCTTCCTCCTTAGATCTGAGATTGTACATGAGACTCTCTTGCTCTTTTCTTCTCCTGATGAGCCGTATGCGTTTGTATTCATCAGGGCAAACTTTTTTCCACAAATAATAAAACTGAATACACTGCTTTACAGTCTTTGATGGAATCTAAAATATGAGACAGTAACATTTATTCCTTCTTCCATTACATTAGGGCTGGCACTCTTCATACCAAACTAATCTCAATCGATTAGAATCAAGGAGAATCTGATATATGAACTAGCCTTCAAACCAGCCCAGTCAATCTGCAAAAATGAACTTTTTATTTTATCAGATGCTTTCAAGCAAGTAGTTAGAATTTACACTACATTGTTTCGTAAAAGGCAATGGTGTTAACACAGAAATCACAGATTCCCAAATTAAATCGATAAATAAGTTCCATAAGTAAAAATGTATCATTTCATGATACATTTTTTTTGTAAGTGATAATTTATAGTTTTTACTTTGATAAGTTAATTTTGAATATTCATAATTCTTTTAATAATTATAGAATCCTGCTTAATAATGAAGCATTTTTCAACATGATTTATAGGTATAGTAATTTGCCTAAAATACTACGAAAGTTTTTGCTTCATAACATATAATTTTAGTTTCACAATACAAGTGAACATTTAAAAAAGAATGAAACATAAAATATTTCACAAATAATGATGTTTCAATTTTTGTAAAAATCTTATTACAATTGTAAATAAAATTTTTCATATTTTAATATGTACCTACAGCTGAAAACATATTGAAATATATAAGAGACAAAATAATTTTAATTTCAATTACATAAAATTATATAATGTAATTGCGTACATTTTTTGAGAGATTGCCATCAATAGTTTTTAAAATATATATTGTGTATATGTTTTTAGACAATGAATTTTAAAGTTTATCTTCGATAAAGTTTACATAAAGGAGCATGTATATTTTTAATCATATCCAGGCTAAATTTGAGATACTTTTATATTTATTTCACTTGGGAATGTTTATAATTAAATACATATCCCCCCCCCCAGAAGATAGAACTTTTTAAAAGGTTAAGGTGGTATGACCCTTACATTAAGTAAAAAATTACATGATGATAAAAATAATGTAAATTTAAAGTTCCACGCCCAATGTGACATCTGGTTGTTGATTCATGACTGAGAGGACAAATTTCGACTGGTCAAATTAATCAAGGAGTATTGAACCAGATTTGAAAGGTGTTAGCTCTAGGAAAACAAGTCTAGTAATTTTGAGCAGTGAAGCACAACCCTGAATCTTGTTCAGTCAGATTCTCCTCGATTTGGATTGATTCTGAATTGTTTGGAGTGAAGGGAGCTTAACTGTTAAAATATGTATGTAACAAAATGGTTCAAATTTTATTGTTGTAATATAAATTTTTTAACAAAAGTCTTGCATTAAAAGACAGAGAAGTGTTTGCAAATTTCTTTACAAACTCCAGCAGTTAAAATGATCATGATGGGACTCAGACTCTAGTATTATTAAATGAATAATTATATATACATACAATTACTCATAACGGAAACAAAAACTTAAAAAAAAAATCTAAATACGTTTTATTATAAAATCATTCAGATCAATCCTGTTGGAGTTAATGAGAGACAATGTGTGTCAAACTTTGATTATGATTTTGGTTCCATTCCATTCATCTAAGCTCTCCTAAGCAATGTTACGTTTAAAAATAATACAGCTATAAGAGGTGAGTGAAGAGTAAAAGTTGTGGTTTATGGCGAATTAGTCAAATCTGGCAATGCTGCCCTACACAATTTATATCTTTGATATTAATGAAAAAAAAAAAAAAAACCCCGGGGGGGGGGGAGTATTCTGCTATGATTTGTCACCACTGTTTAATTAAAGACAGTAAACCCCTCTTGCAACCAACTCATCTTGCCATCAGGACACAGCAGGTTAAAGAACTCTATTTTATCATGCAGTAAACTTGAAAGAAATGTTGACAAGTTTTTCCAATCAACATAAGTTAAGAACTAAGAAACCAAAGTATCTACATCAGTAATATTTTTCTCTACTTAACATCACATCTTAGCAAAACCATCTTTTTTATAGACATACTTTCGCATCTAATTAGATATACATCTATATATCAGACTTGATGTTGTAAAGGTGGAGCTAAAAGAATATGCATTGCATCCTTTCAATATTAATGGGAATGTAAACAGAATTTCAATAAAAAATCTCTATGTGTCATCAGATCTAAATTCCATCAATAAATCTGCTAAATTTAGTTTACTTTCAACAAATTTTATCTTTCACTAATTTCTAGTAAAATGCAATCTTACATCAATATGTTCAGTTTTAGAATTTTTCTAACTTTTCACAAAATTATACAGCTGATTTAAGGTCACAAAACAAAGTAAGTTTTAATTTAGGAAATAACTTGATTTCATTTAAAATATTATTAAATCATAACAGTTCCTTGACAGTATCAATAAGAGACATAAATTCTGCTTCAACCGAAACAATGTGCAATACACTTCTGCTTGCTTGCTTTCCATGAAAAAGGAATTATACCTATACACATGAAATGTTCACAAGTCAAATGTCTTCTTTTCAAGTTGGATGACTAACTTGGATCCGAATATATCATTAGATCACAATTCTATGCAATAGACATTCAACATCTTGAAACCATAAAAGAATGTACAGCATTCGACTGGGAAATAAATCATAGTCACTACAGCTTTATGCTAAGTTCTAATCCTAGTAAAAACAGTTCATTTAAACTTTATACCAAGTTTTAGTACTGGTAAAAACAAACTGGGTGAAATCTTGACCAATTAGCAAGCAATTTTTAATAGATGTATTCAGCATTTTGTTAACCTTTTGAATTCAGAGAATGAACAAGAAGATTATGGCCGTAACATTTCGGCCATTTTGGATGCTGATGCAATTCCTCCACTAGAAAGACATGTGATTTAATCTGCAATCAATAAGCTCAAAAACAATGTCTCATGATTTGATGATGATTTTATCTCTGCAGAGTTGCTTAAAAAAGAAAGTTCCCAGCTCTATGAGCACTTGCATAACTTAATTATAAACATTTGGAACTCTGAAAAGCTGCTATTGGATTGGAATTTTGATATTATATACCCAATTCAAAAGAAGAGTGACTTAATGGGTATCTATAACAATAGAGAAATTAGCCTTTTATCCCCATGCTATAAAATTCTCTCTGATATCCTGTTTCAGAGACTTAGCCCCTTTTTTGAATCTGAAATTGGCAACTAGTGGATTAAGAGAAAGAAAATCCACAATTGACCAAATTTTTTTGTTTGCGTCATATTCTCGAAAAATTAATTGAATATGGAATTGACACTCATCACCTGTTAATTCACTGTAAGTCCACATTTGATAGTATAAGAAGGAAACATCTAATGGAAGCAATATATGAATTCAAAATTCTTAGTAATACTTGTAATGTGTACATTGAGTGGCACCATCTGTAAAATTAAATTCATGGGTGGCCTTTCAGAGGGTTCTAAGCATTAATAATGATGTTCAATAGGGTGATTAACTTTCATGACTTCTCTTCAATACTATCCAGGAAAATGTTATTCGTGATTCAAATATTGACACCAGTGGATACATCTTCTACAAATCGGTTCAGTATCTGATTTATACTGATGAAATTGATATTATTGCTAGGAGTGTCCTAACTTTGACAGAAGCATTCTCTTCTTTAGAGATTACTGCAAATTATATGGGATTGACAATAAATGAGTCTAAAACCAAGTATATGCCTGTAATGAAGATGCCATCTAGCGATACACTCACA
Organism: Nephila pilipes; assembly: GCA_019974015.1. NCBI lineage: Eukaryota > Metazoa > Arthropoda > Arachnida > Araneae > Nephilidae > Nephila > Nephila pilipes. Next base: position 249,133 of record BMAW01041570.1, on the reverse strand, counting down.
ATCATTTAAAAATTGGCCCTCAAGAGTTCGAAACATGTTTTAATTACCTTGGATCTTTGATTAACACAAAAAAAATGACACCATATCCAAAAAAATGACCAAGGATCTGATATCCAAAATCATTTTACTGGCCAACAAAATGTTCTTTGAAACTTTTTACTGAGGTCCTGCTTTCTCTCCAGAAAAACAAAGCTTCTTATTTATAAAACTCTCATTTGGCTGGTTCTAATGTATGGCTCAGAAACTTGGCCTCTAACTAAAAATGGGGAATTCAAAATTGCAGTTTTTGAGAGAAAGGTCCTCAGAAGTCTTCTTGGTGGCAACACAGAAGACAGCCTTTAATTCTGAAATTTATAGCATTTTTAATGAGCCAAATATCAATGTATTTAAGTAAAATGAATGAACTGAGTTTCTAATATTGTTAGAATGGATGGAAAAAAAATCCAGCAAAGAATATTTTTGTTGCAAAGTCCTTTAAATTAATAGAAAGAGAGGAAGACCAAAACAATGGTGGCTTGATTCTGTTGAATTGGATTTCAAGGTGATTGAGGAGAGGAACTGGTAGACTAAGGCAAAAGGTAGGCTATCTTGGAGAAATCTTCAAAAGAAGGCCTCGGCCTACCCTGGATTGTTGAGTCAAATATGATGATGATCCATTGCTCCATGCTATTTGTTGTACCCAAAAACTCTGTGATTGTTTGAAAGACAGCCGAATTTTAGTGTTGTGAGCTTTTCTCTGAAAGAGCTCAACTAAATGAGATTCATCTGATTCATCAGAATTTTAAATACTTGAATGAATATCTCTATTTATTTGATGCTGCTCACTTGGTTTAAAGTTTAATAATTCAAAATTAAAATTATCTTTATACAATATTTAGTAATATCTTTTATTGACTTCAAATGTAGTTTTCAAATGGAGATAATAATAAACATCAATAAGCAAGGTTTTTTATCCAAGATCTTTTTATTCTTGTCCATTGTGATATATCTATTGTTAATTTAAACATCAATTCAGGTTTGTTCTCAAGTTTTTAAATTCTCCATTTTAATTTTATCATTTTCAACCTACTCCTTGAATCTTAACAAATGAAAACATTCACATGATTTCAAACCAAATAAACATGGAAACCCATTTTCAGTTCATTTATTTTTATGTGTATGTGGAAGGAGGGGGGGGGGAGCCTTTAAACCAGGGCAAAAATTCAGTAAAGAAAGATTTTATGTATTAGATAATTCAAACAATTAAATTTTACAATGGATCATCATGACAGCTTTGCTTTTTCTACATGAATTACTACCCATTGACTTAATAAGACTTCTTCTTTTTTTTCCCTTTTGAAGCTAAGAAATATAATTCATTTAATTGAATATCTATATATATATAAGCGAAATACCACTGACTGACTCATCACGATATCTTTAAGACTATACAACCGATTGACTTGAAATTTGGTACAGTTACTCATTTTGCGATGTAGACGCTCACTAAGAACGGATTTTACATAATTCTAACCCAAAATGTAATTTTCCTCCGTTAATCTTTTCTTATCCAACTGTTATGTCATTTTTTGCTACTTTATCGCCAAAAATGACATGACCGATGCCGAACGGAATAATTTTTTTTTATATGTATACTGTGTATTGCTACCAATTGTTTACTTGGCGAGATTTGCGCTTGCGAGATGGAAAAATACCAAATAATTTAATATTGAAGCGCTGATGGAGGATTGGCAAGATTTTGGCGAAGAGGCTCTTTTTGCGAAATTTCGTGCATGTCGAAAATAGAAAGCGATCATATTTAGCGATAGAAATAAATGAATTTGGAATCCCTTGGTTTGTGAAAGTGCAATTTAGCTCCAAATCTTTGCGTAATTTTGAAAAATACTAAAATGGCGACTTCTTACGGAGTAGCGTACACGCAAGACAATCCGCTGAGTAGTATGCATTGTAGGTTTATCATATATAATGTAAATGTTGAGCCCCGAAATTCCTACATTTAGAGATTTATCACCAAATATCTTCCATCGCCAAGTAGAAGTATTTCAATGACCTTGCATTGTGAGTTTTAAAAAGCTATATTATGGTAACCCCAGCTGATTTCTGACGCCTTTGCTGAGCAAACAATAATTTATTATTGTTGTGGAACCTAGGCGTAAGTTTTAAATTTATGAGAAAAGTATTTTATTATTAATCATGATTGATAAATTACATTTGTAAATCTAAACACAATCTTAGGAAGATATTGAAGTTGGCTTTTACCAAACGAATAATAACGGTATGTTATTCATGTCATTGATAAAAAAAAATAAGTAGTTGTCAAAATATTTATTTTGATGTACGCATTAACTGTAATCTAAAGTAAATATTATGCAAAAGTTTTGTTTCTGTATTTCGGTAATTTTTAGTTTTTGGTTTCTGGGAAATAAACGTTTTTGATTTTTTAAAATGGCTGGATATTTATCGTTTTCAGAATACATAATTATTTTTAATGCTATGATTTTTTAAGAGCTATTCTGTCTATTCAATTGCAGTTCCAGATATGCGGCTAGCGTAAGAGTTATTCCTTTTGCAAAAAGGATAACGTAAAACGGGTGACTTTTTGCTAAAAAATTTTATTATATTTTATTTTATTTGTTAGTATTTTCTGTTGAATTTTTAAATAATTTGATTTTAAAAATTTAATTTCGGTTATATTTTTTAACTTGAAAAGTATTTAATTGTAGGTTGATACATATTGATTTTTCATATTTACTTTTCAGTTATAGTTCTTAATAATGGATGTTGAATATATTTGGATAGATGGAATACCTACTCCTTTCAAAGTTTTTAAAATTCTTGGCGATGGAGCATGTTTATTTTCATCTCTGTCTTTGTTGGTGTTCCGTGACATATCGATGGCGTATAAAATGAGAAATATTATTGTTTTTCACATGTTTAACAACTGGGATCGGTTTAAATGCTACATTCACCAGGTATACCGCCTCATATACTTTATTTAAAAATTGGTACACCAATAATGTTGTTGCGTAATTTAAATCCTCCTAAATTATGTAACGGCACCAGACTCAAAGTGAAAACTCTAAGAAAAAAAGTTATAGATGCGACTATTTTTGCAGGAAAGTATGAGGGTGAAAATGTATTCATTCCAAGAATAGCACTAATTCCATCAGATTATCATTTTAAATTTAACCGTTTGCAGTTACAGTTTGCTTTGCGATGACTATCAATAAAGTACAAGGGCAGAGTTTAAAATTAGCTGGTGTAGATTTACAAAGTGACTGTTTTTCACATAGTCAATTTTATGTGGCATGTTCAAGAATTAGTTCCCGTGAAAATCTAATCATCCTTCAACCAGAAAAATGAACGAAGAATGTTGTCTACAGAGAAGTTTTGGAAATGTAGGCATACTATTTCATATTTTTCTTATATTTAACTATTTCTAAAATTAGAATAAGATAAGATAATAATGAATGTAATAATTAAGATAAATAAATTGATATAATAAAAAATAAAAATGTCATTCTCAAAAATTGCCCTGCATACAAAATAAAGAAAATAGAAATGTAATACTATATATATATATATATATATATAAATGTATTTTTATTTTTATGTTGGCAATTTTTACATGGTTTAGATCTACTGGGGACCCGCCATGTAGAATAATAGGAACGCATCGTACTACACAGCACCTCATGGGTGATGCGGAATTCAGTTCAACGACAGATTTATTTACTGAATTACATTTTCATTGATAAACTATTAACAATTAAATACTTTTCTCATATATTTTAAAGTCGTGATTAACCATTATTACAGACAATCAATTTCTTAAAATTTTAAATTCAGATTGTAATTATCGTTTAAAAATTGAAAATTTTCTTAATATTTTACGTATAGGTTCCAAAATATATTATTGTCTGCTCAGCGGAGCAGGCGGGTATCAGCTAGTTATTCTATATCTACACTGACATTTATGTCTCTAAATTGTCCATTTTCATGCAATCATACACACAGAATAATTATAAATAAAAATCTTTATGATAAATCTCTAGATATTTACATACTTAAGGGAAAAGTATCAAAATCATTTTTAAAAATAACAATGAATTGCAATTTAAGTAAAAAAAAAAAAGTTATCTTAATTCCTTATATTAGTATTCCTCAAGAATTAGGAGTAAAAGTATTCCTTACTTAGTCTATTTTCTAGTGAAATACTAAAATCTGAAAAGATATGACAGAGTGAGGATCAAACTAATTGTTCTCTTTATTAAATAATAAATACCTTTAAAACAAATTTATCTCTTACTTCTCTGGCAATGCTGAAAAAGTCCTTGTCACATTTCAATAGACCTTGATGATAAGCTTCTATCTCTTCAGGACTCCATTTATCATTTTCTTTTCAGAAAAAATGAAATAAAACTACATTAAGTCAAACTGATCATTTATTAATTATGACAGGTAAATTTGAATATGAGCATTAGACATAAAATAAAAATTACCTGAATATTGAAATGTTAGCAATGGGTGATAATGAGGAAGTTTAGGGTTTGCATCTATCAGGCTTAAAATAGCATCCTAAACAAATAAATAATTACTCAGTGCTATAAAATACAGATAACTCCAAATTTTTAAATTCATATTTTATATTACACTTTGTCAAATAACCTTTTCATTACTCCCAATATTTAACAAATTACTTTTAAACAATTGCTGCATAAAGATATATTCTTTGGACATTTTTTTCACAAAAATAAACACTTGGACAATTGATAAAAACAAGACTAACCTTCACATTTCCTTTGCACATTTGTAACAAATGAAGTGCATATTCCTTATTTCGTCCTCCCCCAGATACCAGTGCACAGCATGACAGATCTAAATACATTTCAACTGCAGAAAAAAAAAAAGACAAGCTTTGAAGAAAACATGACAATTTATCACGAAAAAAAAATCCTATTTAATTAAATTTTAAAACTTATATCAGAAAATATAATATTTGTAATATAAACTTCTCATATGTTATTATCTTGAATAAAAACTACATAATTACACAAAATCAGAAAAAAATCTTGTTAGCCCCATATTACTGAAGTTGCTACAGAAAAGCTACTGGAATCTTTTTTTTTTCTGAGAGAGAGAAGCAATATCTGTGAAAATGTATGAGGAATGTATCTTAAACATGTTCCAGCTAAAACATTCAGTGCAAGGCAAATAATACTTAATTAAAAAAAATCACTTGGAATTAGACCCCTCCCAATTTTCTCTGTGCACCCCAGTTGTAAATATTTTTTATACCTACAATAAGATAAAGAGCAAATAAAATTTACTATTTCAACCTTTGAAGAATGAATGTTAGATATGTATTCAAGCTACTAGGACGAATATTAGATATAATTGATGCCCAACGTGATTATAAGGAGAATTCTCACAAATTATCCTTACGAGAAAATCTTATGAGTACCAATTCACCACTCAGAAGTTTGTTTTAAACTGATGTTATTGATGTAATTAATTTGCAGTGGGATACTGTTTAGAAAAGGACGATAAAAAAATATGTTTCACACTTCTAAAAAAAAAAACAGCAGCAGCTCTAGCCAGATGGATTCATGAATTCTAAACATTGCCAAGAAATAATACAATTTTAACAAATTTTATAAATAGGTAGTTTTTTAACAGTATTGTAATGTCATTGAGAAAGTTCATTTTTATGTGTTCGGAATGGATCAGTCAGAGGCAGCCTGCAAAGCTTATAATTTTATTTACACTTCATCATGGAAGCTAAGTGACTTGGAAGGCACAGAAAGTGAAAATGAGGAAATGTGATTTTGGTATGTGGCGTGTGCGATTTGGTATGTGGACTGTTTTGAGAAGTGGCATATGCGCATGAAATTGTGAATCGCATAATGATACATTCAAACTCCTATACCGAATAAAAAAAATATTTGTAAAAATCTAGCAATAATATGTAATGTATATATGGAACAAAGCTTCACAAGATTATTCCTTCTCTGGTTTGCAGACAAATACAGGAACCAGTCTATTTAATTACATAATTTAGACACTAAGATTATATACATATTTCGTTTTATTACACATGGCCATGAATTATTTTCATCCCCAAATATTTAGGTATTTTCACAATGCAAAATTTTTTAATACCTTTCAGTTGATTTTATTTTATTGTTTTATCAGCATTTAAACAAAATATGTATATCATTGCTAAAGCCTGTCATTTTAAAATTCCATTTAAATTCCAGTGCAGTTGGGTGAAAAGTCGTATATTTAAGTTTTTCTGAATTATAGAGGAAGTAAAACAATTTCTTATTCAAATGCATCTAACAACTGCTTAAAGTTTTAAAAAAATTAATATTCAGACAATATTTAGACTTTCTGTTGTTGTGTTGTACTTATTCTACGCAATCCAATCGAAAGTTAGACTAAAATTTTGTAGAATCATTTAAAAATTCTCAAGAAATCATAAACAAGATATGAAGTAATATCTTCTCTGTCACGCCAATACAATTTAAAAGATGGTCAGGAGAGGCTTGGGCAGAATTATAAATGAAACTGCTCAGATTTCAAAGGAATGTTACAAAAGTATTTGAATCCCATAGATTAGATACATCTTCCTTAGCTAGAATGGGTCAATTTCAGTACCAGAGAATCCAATATGATATAGGACCCATTAGAAATAAATTTTATGTTGTAAAAGGTGTTTGATGGTTTCATGAATAGAAACTACAGCTCTTAGTTAGGAAAAACTGCAATGTTCTTACATGTCATGCACTCTCTTTTACCATCTAACAAAAAGCTACCTGCATGTCACAATGTAAACAGATATGGCAAGTGTTATTTCACTTTACTTCAAATCGATGCAACAGCATTATATACTATTTGTGTCAGAAATATAAGAATTTACTTCATGAAATATATTTAAGATGTTATTTGTAAATGAGTTAACTGTTACTATAAGCACCAATGTCATGTAAATTATTACAGGAATACATAAGCTACAAGAAGTGCCTCCTTTTTCTTGGATTTTCTTTTTGAGACATGTCATCTTATGTCATGTAAATAAAATACTAGTTTTATTTTAACATGCCTATTAGGATTTTGCATTATACATTATGGCTACTAAGTTCTATAATAAGTATAAAAGGGTGATAATGTTAAGTTCAATTACATAAGTGCTGGATGGCACATTGGCTCTCCGACAAGACTTAAATATCGACAAATGAGGTATCAGTTTTAATAGTATTAAATGCCTTTTCAATGGCAATATGTTCAGATATGAAAACTAAGCAAAAATTTGGATTCATAATCTTGAATTTACTAAAAAGAAAGTAAGCACCTTTATAAGACACAATTACTAAAGGCATTACTCTCATTTTTGTGGCCTTTGGTATAAATTTGAATAGCTGTAAATTGGAACTTGGTTGATTTCAAGAGCAACTTGGTGTAGATATTCAAGCAAATCATATTTTTATTAGTTTAGGACTTAAGTTCAACTTGGGAATGAACTCTAGGCTTCTAGAGGGTTAATGATTTATTCCATGGAATGCTTCTCAACATTTAGATCTAACAGCCACATTGAATAAATCCCAGAAAAAGGTTTATATTTTTTCTGATTATTTGACTAATATCTAAGAAAGGTGGATGTCTCATTATGATCAATACAACAATAAAGCATGTTGAAACACTTCGTAAATCATATACTTCTAAAATTTAAGGGCTGAAGATAACATTAAGATAAAACCAGATCATTGGGATAATTACTTCTCATACCAGCTTTGATGAGCACTTGATTGTACTCGTTTCAATTTCATTAAATTAGCACTGATGCTTTTAAACCTGAAATTCACAGAATTTTTAATATGTCCCATATCTTTAAATGTATTGAATTAAATTGAATGAACTTGGTTTCTCATATTGTTAGAATGGATGAAAAAAATCCAGTAAAGAAGATTTTTGTAGCAAACCCCTTAATAGTCGGAAAAGAAGACAAAAACTACGGTGGCTTGATTCTGCTGAATTGGACTCTAAGGTGATTGGGGAGAGGAACTGGCATCAGGTTATCCTGGCAGAATCTTCAAAATAAGGCCCTGGCCCACCCTGGGCTGGTGAGTTAAATATGATGATGAGTGGCTGATGCACTGACAACCAAACTCTAAGACTGGTCAGATCAGAGAGATATAGATCAGCCTGAGAGTACTGACATCAGCACCCCAGTGATGCATTGCATAATATCAAGCCTCTTTCTGCTGTTTCCGCCAAATATATTTCACATGCATGTTACTCAAGATTTAATGATCTAATATGTAGAGTAAATATTTTGAGTACTTGTCATGGATAAGAGTACTATCATCCATCGAGAATTTAGGCTGATACTTGTATAAACACTGGTTTGTGATGAAGAAGCTAATAGTAGGGCTTGATGTGAGTGAGAGAATGTGAAGAAAATGGTGTAAGAGCCAAATATGGCTACGCTGAGTTAAACATGGAGAAAGGATAAAACACAAAATCAACAGAGGTAAAATAGTTTAAAAGTATAAGATTTTGTTGCCAAGAGTTAAAATAGCAAAACATGGTTTAAAATGTAAAATAAGTAACGTGGAGAAAGTGCAATGTACAATGATAACAAATATTAATCATTGCGTTCAATTCCGGTTTTTAGAAGGCTTGACATGGGAAAAACAATTCACACATTTGGGTTCTACAGTGCAATCCATATCAAAATGATCGGAGTTCATACATCTAGAACATATCTGTTCATGCACTTAAAGCACCAAAGAGGATTTGGAATATAAGGCTTGACAGGACAATATCAATAACTGTGATAACACAAGTTGGCAGATCATTATTCGAATAGACAGTAAAGCATTTCCCACAAAACATGAAATCTTAAAACTCCAGAGTTTTAGAGGTTAAGATTACATGTTCGATGGGAAATGCTTTATTGTAGACTCGAATAACGATCTGCCTAACACTTATGACACCCTGGTCCAATAAATTTTCAAGGATCTTGGACTCAGAGACACAAATGAGGTCAGATTCAGAAATAACTCCAAGAAAAATATTTACTGAATTTTGGGGATAAACTGTAAGTGATTGATTTAAAAAGGTCTTTGTGAAAAGGAAGGATTTAGACCATAAGGCAGAAGTGTTTACAATTAAGACATCTCCAGATCAAAGTTTCTTTATGCTTTTGGGTCAAGTTTTAATAACATCACACTAGAAGCAACATGAGGACTATGGGAGACTGACCTCATAATTGTGAGCCTCTGTCAAATGATGAGGATGACACTTTCCTCTCCTAATTTCCACACCACATCAACAGGAGGATTTTGAGCCTTGACAGATTAAACATGCATCAGCTCCAACTACATAGGTTTTTTTTTACTGGCATCAAAGCTCAAACATATATTTCGATGAAAACTGTCACCTGCAAGTCTGGGATCATGACCACTAGATTATATATTTGTAAATTATTAATTAAATGCCAGTAAGATACAGCGAGAAGAGAAGTGAGCTCAATATTGATCCCCATGGGATACCGTCTCATTAAAAAAAAATTTAAATTTCATTCTGATTTGTTGATTCCTTATGAAGTCACAGATCCAAGAGGAGGTCTTGTGTTTCATACTAAAGGTAATAAAGAGTTCAATAATTTATTCATTTCTCAAAATTCTGTCAAAGGTAATTGATAAGCCTAGGAAATGTTTACAGGGTTTTAGATCAAAGGAATCCAGAATCTATTGTTAAAAGTACAAAATTGAGCCCCCAGGGGAGTGCCCTCTTTAAAAACCATACTGCTAAATTGGAAGCAAGTCAACAAAATCAAGATAAAAAGTAAGTTTATGCAAAAAAAAAAAAAAAAAAACTTCATTGCAGCAATGAATCTATAGCTCTCAAGTGAACTGATTTCCTTATTTGGCATCCTAAGGAATAATGAAGGCTTTTTCCAAATCTTAGGGAAGTCTTCCATGTCTTTAGGACAAGCTGAAGATTCCCAAAAGTATCTGCTTTCTCCTAACACCAAATCTTTAAATCATAAGGCCATGAGTATTATTAGGTCCAGGTAATTTAAGCATGGTCTAGGATGATTCATTTTATACACCATAGTTACCAATTAAACTATTGATATATTTGCCTCAAAATAACTTTTAATACAATGCATTCATGTTAAAAATTTCTTCATGCGTTCAACAAAATTTACATTTACCTTCATCATCAGAAATAAAATCCATGGTGGATGGATCCCATACCTTGTCTGCTTTATGTTTCACCAAAAGAGCATCTTTGAAATTGGCTAAAAAGAATAAATAGTTCTTTGAGGAAGATGAAGTTTCAAATCAAATCCACAAATATATCATTCAAAATCATAAGCAACAATCAAAAATGTTAGTTTAATAATTAAAATATTATACATTACAAAATTCTTGAATCTGTTATGAAAATGAATTTTATTTTGAATATCTGGAAATGTATTCACTATATTCAAAACCACATTTTTGGCAGGAATAAGAAATATGTGCTAATCTCATTTTTTATGTAAATTTGCTAGTAAAAACAAACAAACTTAAGCCTATCAATATATATTCTGAATAACCTGTTTTAAACAGCAGACTTTGTAATTTTCAACTTCCAAGTATTCTTTCATTTTTAAATATGTACAGTACAATTGTACACTAAAGCATAATGTGACAATCTGTTACAACAAAACAGAGCTAGAATAAAATAAAGATATAAAAAAAAAAGAATATAAAAGTTCTATGCAAAGAACATATTTAGCCACCCCAGGTATGCTTTTTTTTTTTTAAAAAAAATAATTATTATTAAATTACTCAAATAAAAGAATTGACGTAAATGATGAAATATTGAAAAATGGACAATAGTAAACTTTTCAATATTAAAATGAAAGGAAATGGTAAATTATTAAACTGAATACTATATCAGCTATATGTAATTAAAATTAAAGTGATTTGGTATGCCAAAAGTGATCCAGCTAAAACAATAGCCCCTAGGGTGGCTAACAATTTCTGAGACTATTTTCTTCTAAATGAATTAATTTATTATAAAGCTTTCACACTGTTGACTATTAAAAATGAAACACCTTGATAAAAGCATCTAAATAAATAAATTCTTACATAAAAGCAAGGCATACAAATCAACATAGCAATATATGTAAATTAAACAAATAACGAGTATTATTTATAACCCCATAAGATGCATAAAAAAGGGAACAGACATTTATATGTCTGTTCATTCTTAGTACTATATCTTTGATAGCAAAATGCATATAAATATCATCATTATAAATAATTATTTAAAGCTTCTACATACAAGATGTATAGTTTTTTTTTAGCTTATTATAATTTTTAGATCCTAACAGAGAAGTTTGCTGAATCTATTGAAATTTGTTTTCTACTGCAAGTCTCAGATACACTTTGCTTGGAAAATTCTTTTAGAAGATAAATCTCCATCCAAATCTCAATTATTCACAGTACTGAGTTTTAAAATGTAATATGTAATGAGATTCAAATTTTATAAGCTGATTTACCCCCTCCCCCCCTTTAGAGAAATATTATAATTTTTTTTAGAATTCTAAATTTTCCCTTTGCCATCTTATGCAAATATACTAGAACAAACAAAGCTCACAACAATAAGATAAAAAGAACTTACGATTGAATGGTGGGATTTTGGCCTGATAATTGGATCCGATGTTTACATGGCTGCAAAGAGACAAAGATACATGTACATTCAAAACTGTTTTTTAAAAATTGTTTGAAACAATTAAGTTACAATTTTTTTAACTTACGGGACTGAATCCGATTCAGGCACTTCAGTAAACTCTTCTTCCACATCAGGAGTAGTCTCACCAAAACTAGCTATAATTAAGAGTGAAATTAAAATCATTTAATAATTGCTACAATAGCAATCAAAGAACAAAATATTATGGTTTAATGTACTTGCATTAATTTTATTTTCTTAAAAAACATGCAATGCATTCTAAATGAAACTGAACATTGATAATCACTAAAAACATTTGATTAATTTATATATATATATATATCTGTGTGTGTCACAACATATAGGCCTGTGAAACAGATGAATGACTATAAAATTTGGCAAGACAAGATATTACTAAACTTATGTTAAGATTTTATAAAGCAAAATCAAAGATATAATTGTTGTATTTTATTTGAAGCACTCCCTAATTCAGACACATGGTCAAACATACTAAAGCTCAAGATTTGAAATTTTCATAAATAAAATGGTGGAAAAAATAATATTAAAAAAGATATTCAATTATATAATAAAATAGAATTACCTTTTTGAAAATAGTTGACTGAAAACGCACTTTTAATCAATAATTTCCGGATTTTTGTTTTATTTACTTTAACTTAAAAGGATCATCTAGCTATTCCAATAAGCAGAAATGTACATTTAATTCCAACAAGTTTAACAAGAATTTTTATAATCTGGAATTAAATTATATTATTTCTCATTATTATGATAGTAAGTATTGCTTGATGATGAGGTGGTTATTATTAGCACAGTGATCCTTAATTTGGTCCATATTCTTAGACTTACACCAAATGAATTTTTTTGCCATTAGAAATAAAAGAAAATGATTAATCTGATCCAATGAAAAAAAAATCTATTGTTGTTGCTGTGGTGGTCATTCAGCAATTCCTTAGAAATAAAAGAGATGACAAAAATAGCATTGAAAATTGTTTGTTTTTAATAAGCATGACTCACTAGACAACTTTCTCTGTTATTTCAGCCTGTGGCTTCATTTTTACTGTTGACAGAAGCAAGAAACTTGTGTTTATTTAGAAAAATTGGGGGAAGAAATTGAGCCATGATTAAACACTTAATATTTAAAAGACTTAACACCTAAGAAGATCAAAGCTGAGTTGGCTGAAGTTCATAGTACATTTGTTCCTGCGTAATTATGTAAATTAGTTTAAACAAGGCAGTACATCCACAAACATTGAGCTTCATTTGGGACGTCCAGGGGAAGTGATTACTCCCAGAATGATTGACAAATTTCGTGATATGGTTGAGTGATCAAAGTGACCAAAATAGTTGAGGCCACATACATATAGCAAGGTACAGTATTTTCAATTTTGTACAAAAAATTGGGGATGAAAAAATGCCATGTTGGGACTCCATGTTTGCTCAAAGTGGAAATTAAATGCAATCATGTGGTTGATTCAGAGGCAATTTTGGCATTTTTCGTCGTAATCCTGATAAGTTTCTGTGTCGATACATAACTGTGGAAGAAGCTTGGATTCGCTTACTACACATAAGAGACAAACAAACAATGGGAAAAAAAAAAAAAAAGAGTGGGGTTTTCCTAGGCAAATGGGCTCTGTAGAAGGCAAAAACGGTGAAATTCACCAGCAAGGTGATGGCCACAGTTTTTTGGGTAGCACATGGAATCATCAACACCAATCAAGTGAAAATATAAAAAACAATGCATCATTATTGCATCATTTGAGTGAAGAAATCCTGAAAAAATTTCCCAAGTTGAAAAAAATCTTCCATCAGACAATGTGTGGGTGCCCATCAGTACAGTTTCGATGGCCATGAAGAGGTAATCACCCAATCAGGAGCTTAAAAAAAGTTGGAAAAGAATATGGAGTTAAAAGGAGATTATGCTGAAAAAAAATCTACTTAAAATAATATATTTTTCTATCTTTTTTTAGGACTTATTGAACGACCCTCGTGTAATGTTGTATTCCTCCTTCTTCAAATTTTTGCAGCTCCTTAGTAATCAGCTGTCTCTTGCGCCACACCATTAATCGCTCCACATCATCATGATACATATCCGGATTCAAGGATCTGCCCAGAGAGACTATACTCTCCTCTGTTAGCACTAACAAGTCCTTTCCAATCACTAATTCTGACCACAAATTCCTTCAAGCTGAGTTTAATTTTCATCAGGAAATTTATCTCCAGGCTTTGTTAAGGAGAAAAATGTTATAGATGATAGTAAAATAATCATTCTAAAATTCTTTCAAGATTAATTTTGTGTCAGAGGTTATACACTTCAAAGCACCTATGGGATTGTGCTTTAGAAGTTTCTTGAAATTACTTATGAAATTATTGAAATTACTCCTGATTATGGGCTGAATGAGAAGAGTAGTGTTGAAGGGAAAGAACTTAACAAGGATTTAGTCAGATTTTTGCAAACACAGTTCTGAAAATTTGGAGGATGAGAGAGTTAGGCTTTTCTACAATAAATTTTTTTACACCTGCCCAAAATTAAACATTAAATCAGTCACTGAAATATTCTCTGTTAACCTAAAGTTTGTTACTTGACCATTACATCAGAGGTTACAGAGTTTTTTGCACATATGTCTCTTAAAGGCCTTTAAGTTTTCAAAGAGGTATATCAGTCAAGGCTTCTGTTTAAAGTCTTAATTCGCATTACCACAGAATAGACGAATTATAACCTGTCCTTTATTGGCATGAATATAGGTTTTATTTGGTATTTTCTTCCTTAAAAAGGTGTTTCATTGTAATTTAAAAATTATTGGGGAATAAAACCCACAGATCCCCCTATTTCTCCAAACTCTATAGCATAATCATTGGTAGCAACTTTAACAGTACTGGCTCTCTCTTCATGCCTCCCAATACAGTAAATGTATACTAGCCCTCTTCTTAAAATTTTCAAATCAGTTATGGCTACCTTTACACACTTCATTCCTGCCTAGTTTTTCAAAAGATTGGTATCCATTGGTTTTGAATTTTTGTATCCAGATTAAAAGTAATTTCTCAACATAATTTAACTCCCAGAACTTTATTTGGTAAATGATTTAAACCCTATTTTCAATATTAACAGATTGAATTAAGTTTTTGTTTTCTACAATTATAAATACAGTTGTTCTAGACTTATATTATGCAGGAACCAAGTTGAAAAGGAATGCTACCTTCATACTTTTCATCATTGCTTGGCTCTTCCGATTATTTTTCTTATATATGTGAAATATCCCAAAAATGTATAAGAAAAACTACAAAATAATGTGGCAGTTCAGTTTGTTTTTATTAACATTGCACTAAAAGCAATATGAGGGCTATTGGTGATGGACCTTGTAATTTTGAGCCAGGGATGACACCATGCGACAGTTGAAAGATTTATTGCAAATTTTTTTTCACTGAATGATAAAAATAGACATACTGACACTCGAATGCCAGATCTCAACCATGCTCCAAAAACTGAATTCAATCAATCAAGAATATTAGGGCACATAATTCTATATACAACAGTTGTAATCTGAACAAAAATTTTTGCATCAATACAGTACATATATCAAGCGACTTATTCCAATGTAGATGTATAGTGAGGTACCAATGTGACTGCTTACAGCAGCTATCTTGACTCCTTTGATCCATTAGTATATGCTAAAATATTCATTTATCAACCTTTTAAAATAACCAATAGAAATATATATATATATATATATAACATTTAAAAAATCATTATTAAATATACAAATTTTTTCAATAGTAACACATGAAAGACTGCAAAGAATAGAAACAATCTAAATAGTTTATCAATTTAAAAAGGGGCAATTGTTAGATCAAAAAATAGTTGTTAGGAAACAACCACAAATTATTTTTTCATCTCATCAAAGGATTGAAATGTATTTATGTATTTAACTCTCTGATATATTAATCCAATATTCACTTAATTTGAGGCTGACAGTATTTTAAAATATCTTTAGGTAAAAAATGAATTAACACACTGAATTACACAAACATGCCTAACTCTATATTAAATATAAACAATACATGCAATAAATAATGTTTAAGATGAGAAAAATCAAACTTACCTTTACGGGACAACCCAAAACTGGGGGTAATGGGAGCTGACTTGGGTGTCAAGCTTCCAGAACCACTCAGTATGTGCCAAAACAATCCAGATCCACTGCGAACCGGGCTCAACATTGGCGGCGGCGTGTAAGGTGGAGGACTTAGATTCTTTTGATCGCAACCCTTCATATCCAACCTTCGAGGAGATCGCAAGCGACTGTGAAAGTTAGAGGTATTCACATAAGGCGGTATGTAGATAGGCTAGAGGAAATAAAGGAAAATTATTTATTTTACATGTTGAAATTTATTTCAAATTAATTAAAAATCAAATATAAAGAAAAATCAGATAACACTTAAAAGTTTCTTAAACTTTTCTCTATTCACAGCTATGTTTAGCCAGTTGCAAAAGGAAATGAAATACAAATTTGTTTCATTTTTTTAAAATTAATATCAAGCTAAAAGTCACTAAGCATCCACCTTCATGAATGGATGATGGAAGACTCATACTACCTTTCTCACCTAACTTTTATTAATTATATTAATCATTCATAATAGTTATAATTATATACTCTTTAATTTCAGCTTAAGCAGTAATATAGGAATGAAGTAATTTTAAAAAAAATAATAACTGTGATGAAAATGTAAGGAGCTTGATAATGTTAAGAATAACATAAATTGACCACTTTTGTTTCAGTCAATCTGAATTAAGAAAGTTTTCTTAGTTAAAATAATATGGTTTACATTTCAATTTTAGGGCTGGTTATTTTATATCAATAATCTATATATTTATTTATCTTATTTATAAGTGTGGCAAGAACTTACTTCTGGCCTGCGCTTTTTCTTGCGTTTCATAGGACTTGTTGGAAGACTAGTAGGACTTAGAAAGACATCATCATCATTGCTATCATCACCCAATCGAATTTTACCACCATTTACTGGTTTTATCTCAGTGGGCAGAGTCGCAGTAGATGTCACAATTGTTGTCAACTGCATCATCTCCAACTCACTGACCGAGATCTCTGGAAATGTCTGGCCCACTCCAAGATCATTATTGGATCCATCAAAGAAGACATTGCATTGGGTGTCCAGATCAGAAATGTCTCGCATGCTCATGATCATGGGCTGGGCCTCTGGTATATCTTCAGCTGACAATACCGGCAAGGCAACATCTTCGGGTGTTATGGCAGTGAGGCTGTGGTCATTGAGATCTGAATCTATGGCATTGGTAAGAGATGATGCAAATTTTGGAAGATCAGAGAAAGAATCAGAGAAATCAGAAAGTGCAAAATCTAAGTTGAGGGGTTCGCCAGGATCTGATCCAGTCCTGCATGTGCGTTTAGCTACCACTCGGTTGCGCAAAAGATCAGCCAGGGCACTGTTAGTGAAAGTGGCACAAGGTCGCTTTGGAAGTATGAAGTGATCAGAATCAGAGTGACGACGATGCTTCTCGACAGGTGGATGTGGAACACGAAACTGCTCTTTGAGATCTAACTTTTTAAGGATATCACAGGTTTGAAGATTTAAATTAAAGGGATCGAGATCCGAGGTTTGACTAGTAGTTGGGAAGCTATCGAAAACTGTTGATTCCTGAGCAACAGGACTGAGCACTGGGGAAGGTTCAGCTATATAATTAGAGTTCTGTGAATGTTGATCAGATTGGAAATCAAAGGTTTGTGCTTGAGGTTGACTGCTTTCCATATTAGTTGACTGAATAGTTGTTTGAGGCATGAAGTTGCGCTTTTGGTTGATTTTCTCTTCAATCAGAGCTCTGACATTAGTGCTAGCAGTTTGCAAAGGAGGATGATTGGAAGTATTATTCTTCTTTTCATTCTTTTTTGTGTCATTTTCCTATAAATAAACTGTAAATTGTTACAAAGGAGGCAAACTTATTTCTAATTAAGCAAATTTATTAAGATTGTGCTAAATTATAATATAACAAAAATTGGTTTCAATATAACACAATTACAACTTCTTAATATGTTCCAATACTATGCAGATAAATTCAAAATGTATCGAACATTACTTAAAGATTATCACGACTGATGATTGATTTATGGTTATATTAACATCACACAATTTTTTCTGAATTAAAACTGAATAATAAATGAAGATTATTTCTTGTTAGGTAAGATGAGTACAAAAAATTGTGAATGAGCTGCACTTGATCATTGTTCAAATGGATGAATAAAGACACGGCTCATTCCCTGATGTCATCTATGAAGATCTACTGGGAAACCTGAGCAAACTTTATCTACAGAATTAACCACACAATGTCTCTCTAGGGATTCCACAAAAACCCTGCTGTCTTTATAGGCATAAACCTATTGATAATTGTAGCTTATGCCTACAACCCACCTAAAATGAAACATGGACAAAAGATATCCCAATATGCCATCTTCCTCTATGGAATGCCACACATTGCAAACATGCAAGTTAGTATGTCAACAGTCTTGCTGTCAACAGCAAGTTGCGGGGAAAAAAAGAAAAAGAAACTGCTTCATGATGAAGCTTTAAATCAAAACAATTAATTTTTCTATAACAAGAATAATAGAAATGGGGGAAGGGGAAGAACTCAGATGATTGCTGATTAATGTATAGCATAACATTAAAAAATAATAATAATTACCAAGCATCACTATATCTATTACAAATATATATCTGTGATCTAGACTCAATGTGAAAAAAGATAAAAGTATGTTTGACTAGGAGGAAGGATGAAAATAAGGAAGGATGGCAAAGGTAACACAAGAATGAGTGACAAATCTCATACTTATCTAAAGGTAAGCCTACGAAAGACATAAAAAAATTGATATATACTGGAAAGTATATCTTAACATGTTGTCTTTATAATGGACAAAATAACAAATATGATTTTTTCCAGCAAATTTATTATCTATGTTTTATTGTTGAAGAAACATGTAGGAAGAAGCTGTTAATAAGGTGAGCATTTCAAGAACTGAAAAAATGATTTATTATTTCGTTTATAGATGTAAATTTTTCTCCAGCTAAACATCCTTCTCAATGATGAATATTTTTTCCAGTTACAACTAAAATATTCTTGATCAATTCAGTTTCATAATTAAAGAATAATATGCCATTGTTAAGGCAATGATTCAATTTTTTGAAAACCAAAATTTTATTTATTATCTAAGATAACATAAAAAAGCATTTGTTATGATATTTATTCCTTAATAGAGCATAAATTTATTTTCCAATGACAAAAAAGAAAAAAGCATAAAGTGTAGTCCTTTCCCCCCATGAGTATTAATATAAGCAAAATCCAATGGAAAAGATCGAGAAACAAACCTTTTTAAAATATCCTCCATGGAGTCTCATATGGCCATTTAATGCAGGAATATTTTTGAATTTTCTTTGGCACAAGCTGCATTCAACTGGCTTAGGATCTTGATTGCTATGTTGGCAAAATATTTTTTTCAAATTTTTTCATTTTAGAAGAGTAGATAATACAAAGACAAATATTATTAGGTTACTAAGAAATCTAATAATTTTAGTTTAAAAATAACAATAAATTTCTACTTCTTATTAAAGAAAAGTACAACAGGCATAAAACAATGTCTTTATATAAACAAAATTGAGTAATTTTTCTTTATCACTACACAAATAAGACAAATTACACAAATAAGACACATTTTTAATTTGCATAATACTAAACCTATCAAAGTGCTAGGTTTGATGAATATTATAATTGTGACAAAAACAAATTTGGAAAACATGACCTTTTCCATAATTTACATAAGGCAGTAGATGCAATTGGAAGTAGAATTTTCTTTATGTAAAAAATATATATTTCCCTGAGTCATGAAATTAGGCAGCAAGATCTTTTTTGTCAAGACTTAATAAAGACAAAATAAACAGCACAACTCTGAAATGTAACTAACGAAAGCAGATATTTATAAAAATGATTATTGCTCATTTTTTTTGTCTTTTTGCCTAAACACTACCTTAAGAATATATTTGCCATTTACACACTTTTTTAGGAACACACCTTTTTCATTTCTTTAACAATTTTTTAAGAAAAATTCCTTACTTATGAAATTTGAAAGAATCTTAAGACATACCAAAACACTATTTACTGCATATTCTAATGTACAACATATTTCATGAAATAACAGTTACAAATATTACTAATACATCATTTGTATATTTTCCTACGATGATTCTATTTATAAAAACTAAATATAAAGGACAAATTCGAAATAATCAATATAAAGAATAATAAAAGCAAATGATGAGCAAAGCTAATTTTAAATAAAATGGCTAAATTTATTTTTGAATAAAAGATAAACATTTACGATCAAAAGCTTGCTAAATTAGTGAAAATAAACTGATAAGAAAATATTACTTAAAGATAATTAAGGCAAATTTGTTAATTTACTTACCCATAACGAGAGTTGGAAGCAGAATTATTTCCTGAATATGGTACCTGCAAATAATTGAAAATATTAGATAAAATAAAATAGGAAATAAAGAGTACTGCTTTATATATGAAAAGAAAATACATTACTCTTCATTTGTTGAAGTATATATTTTAGGATTTCTTTATATTAATATAGGCAATAAAATTTATTTTAAAAACAATGTCTTCAATATACACAATAAATAAAACAATAATATTTCTTTTAAAAAATAAAACCAAATTCTTAAGCTTAGCTTTTCATTTTGTCTTAAAAATATTGCTCCAGAACAAGTATTTAATAGGTTACCATATGCCATTAAAATTTAATATTTAAAAGAGAAATTGTAACTCAAGTATTTACAACAAACCTCAATTTTAAATAAAGAAAGAAAAAAATAATTCTAGAATAAAATTTACAGCACAGCAAAATAATAGTAACTGACACATAAATTACCACAAATTAATGATTAAGGGAGAAAAAGCAAAATTACATTTAAAAGGATATTTGCAATTATGCTAAGAAATAGTACAATGTATGATTAATACTTTACAATAATTTTGAAAGGAACATTTTTTAGAAATAATTATAATAAGTTTAATATGATATATACTCATAAATTATCAATTACATCTAAAAAATTCAATATATACTGTTCTACCTCATGGTATTTTAATTAACAATAGTACCTAGTATAAAATATCTATAAATTTAAAATAATTGAATTACCTGTGACCATGAAGACATAAGAACAGAAGATTGCTGAGAATTGCCAGATTGCTTCTGTTGATCATTACTATAGGAGGACAGCAGGGAATGATCAGTACGAGAATTAATGATGCCTCCACTGTTAACATCACATTGTTGTTGGTTCAACAGTTGCTGAAGTAAAGGACTTTCAAGATGTGGTCCATTTGGTACCTCCTTGGTGGTTGGTGTAGTGGGAACAGAATTTGGGGCACTATCTGGAGGCTCAATTTTTACTATATGCATTGCAGATCTTGAAAACATAGGATCTCCAACATCTTGAAGTCTACTTGGACTTGAGTCAAATGGCATATTCATTGAACTTTGAGAAGTAAGTTGCTTTACCCCAGATGAAGAGTTCATCAAATCATAGCAAGACTGTTCAATCTGACTTTGTTCTCTCGTTTCTCGAGACAAGAGGTCCGACGTTTTGGATTCTGATTTTATGCCCAAGGACATTTCTGACCCCGAAGAACTTCCCTGCTCATTGGTGGTAGATTCAAAGCTCCTGGTCATCAGCTGGGCAGAATGGTTGACCTGGCTGATGGATTGAGAAGCTCCAAAGTTTTGTGCGAGGAGCAGAGCACCAGTGTTGATTGTCTGTGGTTGCCAGGAAGAGAGGACAGTGCTACTGTCTGAACGGGTCACATTCTTCGGAGTAGAGGAAGTCAACTGTTGCTGTCCTTTAGTAGATGATTGCTGCTGGAATGTTAGAAATTGCAGTTGTGAAGTAGCTGTGGATATTGCAGAACTTGCCACAGAGCTACTAACAGTCCTTGATAGGCTTTCACTAGTGGAGGAGGATGCACGATTTG
Source organism: Nephila pilipes (assembly GCA_019974015.1). Taxonomy (NCBI): domain Eukaryota; kingdom Metazoa; phylum Arthropoda; class Arachnida; order Araneae; family Nephilidae; genus Nephila; species Nephila pilipes. The sequence goes on along the minus strand of BMAW01041570.1, from coordinate 227,328 downwards.
CAAGTGTTGTTGTTGCTGGAGGAGGTGCATATTGTATTCTGTTGGTTGATGTAGATTCAGTGAAAGCAGATCCAGATGCACTAGTGATAACACTAGCAGGGTAAGATGTCTGAAGAGAGCTGAAGCCCAAGTGTGCTAAACCGGGTATCACAGACACTTGGTTACTCATATTACTTGAGGATGATGTATTGGAATGATGATTTTCTTTATGCCTTCTCAAAGATCTTGCATCACAGTAGCTCTTACCACATCCTTCGGCATCACATTCAAATGGTTTCTTGTTTCGATGAGTAAGCATATGACCATTCCTGAAAGAAAAGTATGTGCATTTTCCGAAAAAAATTTGCAACACTCATTATCAAAACAGAATTAAGGGTTTTAGAAATTTGTTGCAAACCAAGATACGTATAGAAGATAGTAAGAAAAGGTTAAAAACTATAAGATTTTACGATAATAATGTAAGAGATAAGCACCACAGAAATATACTTATTCTGCATACTTAAAAAAAGCATTATTTTATTAATCAACATTACATATTGATGATAATACTAAAGAAAGAAAATACACCTCAGATAGTCAGAAATAATTATCTTTTACAATATGAATTTCAAGGTAGTCTATAGAGGTACTTTTTCATTACCATTAAATTTCATGTTCCTTATATCCTAAAAGAATATGGAAAAAGATATTTTACTAAAAAGTTAAGTCCTTGACACCTAATTTGCAGGCCAGAAAAAGAAAGCCGCAAAAGAACATTAAAGAAACAAAAGATTTCATACAAATGTGATTATCCTTGTGAACTCAATAAGAATGAATAATAATAATAAAACACACAAAGAATATAATTTTCTAGTCTGTTTGAATGAGTTAAATATTAGTGAATCATTCATGAAGCCCACCTTCCTCCATTAATATTAATGCTTGAATTGATGATTGAAAACTGATGCAATTTCTAAATGTTAATAGCTTAAATTAAAAAAAAAAAAAAAACCCCAATAATAAACTGGGGTACGAAATCCAAACTTGCATAGCTAATAATAGTTTAACAAAATTAACTCCAAAGTTTCATTCACATTAATATAATAAACAAGGCTATGAATATTTTTCCAAGAACAAAGATAATTGAAAAGAATACAAGTTAAATAGTTTTTAGTAAAATAAGATATCATTAGTACCACAGATTTAATGGAAATAAATTCAGAAAATGTACTATTATCTTGGCCACAATCAACATACACACTAAGAGAATGACATCTTAACATTAAGGTGAAATATCCATTGATGATGTGCCCCAAACACACACACACACACAAAAAAAAAAAAAAAACCCTCATATTGGGGAATGTTTCATTATCATAGAAGGTCCTGGTGATATAGTTATTGAAAGAACAAGTTTGGCTACAAAACAGTAACTATAACACCATCATTGTGTTTTAAATTTAGCCAGAGCCACTATCATAAGGAATTACTTAAGTTTCAAACTAACAATGTATTTAACACTAATAAACTTATTAATGTGATAAGGATTTTAAAGTTGAATGTAAATAATGAAGGAATGTAATACTCACAGATGATCTTGTCGCTTAAAAGCTTTGGCACATAACTGGCAGATGTACTTTCGCTCATCACTATGAGTCAGTTTGTGCTTAGTGAGAGCACTTGAGTTACTGAACACTTTGCCGCATGTGGGACATGGCTGAGTTCCAGGCCGATTAGGAGACGTTGCCTTGGCGGGGCGAGCTCCTTTCACTTTCAATTTATCCACTAATAAAGTAGAATTTTCACTAGGTTTGCTTTTCATTTCTAAGAAAAGAAATAATATTGACACTAAAAATAAATATTTCAAATTAAACAAAATTCTTCTAGCAGAAGAAAGACTTTTTTCTTAAAGAAATTAAACTCATAAAATCCACACATAAAGATTTGGTTTTTACAGTGATACAGGTTATATTATATTTGCAATTCATTTATATCACAGAAGGCATCTATTTTATTCATCCCCATGGGACCAGGCTCATGGCTTGCTAATGAAACCAATTTATGTAGAATTAATATTATTTTATAAAATAAGTTAACAATAAATCCTAATAAATATAAGTAAAAAATTTTTATCAAAAAAATCAAGTTTTCATTTCATTTCTCAAAGGAATAATTTTTTTTTAAATGTACAATATAAAATTTATAAAAGTAGAGGCAATTTAGATATCTAGGTAATTATGGATAAACTTAGAGCCTTAGATGAGAAGAAAAATGTTAAAGCACTCAAGCTTTTATAAATTATATAATATTTTACAATGAAAATTTTTTTATTTGTATTTATTTTTAAGTCTGAAATTTTAGACAAAAAAAGCTGTTATGCAATCTATACAGTTGTACAAAATTTCAATTTAATCGGACAATGTTAAATGTGCAAACATTTTTATGCATTTACTCACAAATCAATGATAGCTGAAAAATATTTGACTCTCAGAGGAATTTTGATCTAAGATATTAATAAAATTAAATTGTAACTTTTAAAAATTTTTACATTTATAAATATAATGAAAGACAAGATTTATTTCTTTTGAAGATATGTTAAAATATAATTTTTATATTTTTACTTCTATTATTCTACATTCCAAGAAATCCATCATAGAAAAAGGTATACACAAAAATTAACAATTACAAAAAAAAAAAAAAAAAACCCAACATTTAATTTACCGAATTAATCTTGCATTATAGTTACACAATAGTAACTGATTTTGAGCTTAATTATTCAATAAATGGTCAAGATTTGGTATCTGAGCTAATAGCTAACTTCAAAATTGATGAATATGAAATTTTTGTACAACTTGGATTTATCCTGCAGCAGAGTTCTTATTATTCTATGCAACAATCATTCATTACATCACATTCACTGCCATAGAATCTACAACCATTACAGTTGTTTTTAAAGTTTAGTTCTCATACATTAAAAACCTGAGTAATAATCACAAAAGTGGATTGAGAGAAAATGCATTTTTATTCGTTTTTGGAAAACTATTTATTTGAAACACTTAAATCATTTCTCTCATTTACATTTCTCAAATTATTATAAGTCCTGTGCAGAACCATCAAAGCATAATATAATTCTCTATAGCACCATGCAAATAGGTTTGTCTCATTTAACAATATCTTGACACTGTTCCCATCTATATATTGTTTTACTTCTACCGGAAAGTGAGCAGTATCTGTTTCTTTTCTCTCATTTTACAGGTTCAATTTTCTTTGTACAAAAGATTTTACCTGATACAGATCAAAATATAATAGAAACAACCTATTCAAGGGCAAGAATATGGTTATTAAATATCTAATGGTAAAGTACTGTTATTTATTTAATTATACTTAAGGTAATACCCATACATATGTACCACTAAGCCGACTAATAATATCCAAACATTTTTGATGATTATTTACATGTCACATATTCAGCCAAATAGTCATAAATACATTGTCTATATAGAAAAAAAAATTAAGTATTTAAATATGTAACTTTTTCTATTGACAATTTTTACATTTATATAATAATCTCATTTTAAAACATTAAAAACTAAATACTTTTTTTAAATCATAATGATTTGTAATATTCTTTTAAATAATTCGACAATTTGATGTAATACATTGAAGTCTTAGAAAGCAGAACATGCATTATTTACATAGTGAATACTTAAGCTTCATTTAAGTACAGTCTTAATTTAATGTGTGTGTGAGGGAAAGATGGACCAACATTAGAATTCTATATTAGATTTATTGTAGATTTTTTTCTAGATGAAATCTATTATCAATATAGCCAAGTTATTTATCACTCTTAATATTAATTTTCAAGCAAAAATTATTTCTACTGTATTGATAGCACCATTATAATAAATCTTAAAAAAAAAAAAAAGTACAATATATGATTTGAAATAAATAGACAAATTGTAAAATAAAAATAATTTTCATAGGTTTTTCACAAAATCAGGATTATTGCCATTATATTTTTCTCATGTCATGCAACTTAGGAGAAAAAGTTCTATATGTATATTTTAAAAAAAATATACCTTTTTATATAGAAAAACATAAAATACTAATACCTTTTCACAGACAATTTCATATGGAATGCTATATAATGATTCTGAAGAAATGAATGCTTGTATTTTTTTTTTTTTTTCTAAATATGTATATCAAAAGCATCTTTATACATACTAACACCAGCAAAAAACTTTCTGTAACAAGACGTTTCCTAACATATTCCATTTTTATATAATACACAACACATATAAATATTAAAATCAATGAGCTATCACAATAATATTAACTATCAATACAAAATTACATGTTTTACAGGACATTCAAGACACAGCCCCCAAATTTGATTATATTTAACCAATCCAGAGCCTTCAAATAGTAGAAGCAAATAATCAAACTGATTACTGAAATTAATCTGATAATTACTGAAGCAAATAGTCAAACTGATTTGCTTCAGTAATCTAAAGACAATATATTTTAACAAGTTTAAGAAAATATACAGAAAAATTTTACAATAAAAATTCAAAATTGCCTGCCATGTACATTGGCATTCGAGTATATTAATAACACAATATCTTATGAGCATAGCATTTCAGATGGTTTCTTCCTTTAATTTAATTTCCTTAGAAAATAGGTTTTATTTTTTGGTAAATTTCAAAAATACAACTATATATTAATGAATTCTGATACAAATTTCTCTAACTTTGATGTTAAAATTCAATTTTTGTAATTTATTAAAAAAAAAAAAAAAAAAAAAAAAAAAACTTGCACCAAATAACAAATCTAAAAGCTTTAAAGTGCAAGACATGAATTCTTTTAAAAAATTGCTTTCTTAATTATTTTTGAAATACTGACTGGAATATTTTTGATCGCACACATGTAAACTACACTTGTTTATAATGAGGGCCAATCTAAACATTCTTAAAAGTAAGATATTAATTTAGAACTGATCCATTTTTTACAGGTAATAACACTTGTTAATAATGAAGGCATATCTACTCATTCTTAGAATTTAATAACATCACTACATTGTAATGAGAGGGAATAAAGGAACAGTAGTCACTAATGAGAGATTAATGAACACTGGTCATAATTAACATTCCAACTAATTTTGCATACATCTGATACAATTGAAAGTAGGATGTGAATGAGTTCAGTTCCTCTGCAACTATCAATATAAGTTTTTCAAATGGCAGCAGTAGCCTAGTGGTCATGGTTGCAAACTTGCAGCCAGCATTGTTTAAGTCGAGGTTCAAAGTCCTCCTGTTGGTGTGGAGAGGAAGATGCCGGCTCAATTGTCATCCTCATCACTTAGCAAAGTTCAAAATTATGAGATCAATCTTCAATAGCCATGTTGCTTCTGAGTGCGATGTTAATCTAATAATTTTGAAACAAGAACAAGACTTTTTGCCACAATGAGGATAGAATTGAATTCTATCATATTATTAGTGATCCATCATTATTTCAACAGATATCAAAGTAACTACGAGAAAATTTCAAATTATGTTCAGAATTCCAAATCTTTTTTGAGGCACAACAAAGTTAAGCAATGTACTTTTACTAAACATTATCATACCCACTGTAACAAATTAATGTGGATTGTTTCGTAAGGAGACATATCTTACCTATCTTTCAGATCAGAAGTTTCTGCTTAGAGGTACAAAAGAAAATTTTATATGTCTAAGGAGAAAAATTTAAATATTACTTAAAATTTTCAATGCTTATTTGTTATAATTATTCTATTTTGCTTACTTTATACACACAAGATAAGCAAATGATAAAATCTTTATTCACAACTGTGTGTTTGTGTGTTTTCCTTAAATTTATTTTTTCTCCAACACATCTAAGATGATTTAAATGATTATATAAGTATCTATAAATTTATTTGAAATACATAACCAAAATCAAATGAATAATTTCATGAATATTTACATCTTACAAAATTATTTTTTGTTTGTCTGCAGGAATCCAAATGCATGGCAACTGTTACATTAAATCTAAAATTAGTTTTTAGTCATTTTTGTGGTTTATGTAAGAAAAAATAAATAAATAAAACTATTGAAAAATTTTCATTTTTCATATGTTTTAAAAGGACACATGAAAATTTCTTTTCCAAGTTCAAAAATTCTCATATTTTAAAACACAAAATGTTCTCTTTAACTTTACGAAACCATTTTTAATTCTCGGATAAAACTGGACCTACAATACTATTTCTCAGCATTGTTTTTTTTTTTTTTTTTGGCTTAACAGATTATGTGATTTCAAAACATGTTTATTTTATATTGCACCAGGCAATGAACAATATGAAAACAGATTTTCTCTGTTGACAGGAAGAAATTATAAGATAAAAACTATCTTTGCACCTAAATTTAAAAACAATATATATAACTCTTAAGCAATTAAACTTTATCAGAATATCATTTTGATTCCAGAAATGACAGATTTAATGCAGAGTGAACCAATAACCATATAGAATTATTTTATGGTTGATAAGAAAAATATGCAGTTAAATGGGAGCACTGATGTGTTGTTGTCTGAGAAAAATACAAGGCAAATAATCTAATTTATTCTAAATCAAAATACATAATAAAAGCCTTAAATAATTTAGAATTCCATACAAGCTTCTTAAGTTTTTCATAAAGGCGAAAGAGCATTTATTATAAGTACATTTATTTCTTGATATAATCTGTGTGGAAAAAAGTAACAGTACTTAAGTAACAATAGCCTTTGTTGCTTAATATCCCATAAAACTAAATCAATCAAATCAAGGGAAATTAATAGTGGAATTTAAATATTCAGCAAACAGATTACATAATTGTGTAAATGCTAGTAAATTTGAACTCCAATGTCATGAAAATATCTTTGATAAAGACAATATCTGGCACAACAACATATGAAAAGGACACAATAACTTTTTAAAAAAAGAAATAATACACAGAAAATGTGTAATATATAGGCCACTACATATAAAAAAAATGAAATTATCTAATAATTGCATTTAATGGTTTTAGAATGCTAATTATCTTCAAAGTTTACGTCAATCGCATACACAATACAATACAATGAACTTTATACAATAATTCACTCAACATATATAATCCATCCCTAAATAGAATGACAAAATGGTTTCATAAATTTCACTACAATTACTTTTATTCCTTCATGTTTTCTTTTTCAAACACAATTCAAAATCAAAAATTTTAATCCTATCATGCTGCAAAGAAATAAATGTCATGGAATAGCCTCTTACCTGTTTTAATTTGGGTGTTATCATTCAACCCAGTGAGGGGAGAGCTTTCCCGCACTGCAAAGGTGTCACCACTGTTGTGAAATGTTTGTGGTGACAATTGCAAATCCTGGCCCGTTTCCATATAGGCCTCCTGGTTCATGTCCCCATCCAGCAAATCAGGTAACCTTATGCTGCCTGCACCTGTGCTACCTAACAACCCGTCAAGAGTATTGAAGGTATGACTAGAGGGCACATCAAATCCACCCTCTTGCAACATGTCAGAGTCATTGTAATTTAGAGCACTGAGCATGGTGTCGCTCCCAGGTTGATAGCGCAGCACATGAGTTCTCGAGAGAATGCTGCTGGGTACACTGGGACTCGGGTGACCAGCGTCTTGATACGCGGACACAGCGATCACCGACAAAGGGGATAACCCATCCATCCTACCATCGAAACCAGAGATCATCTTGTCGCTCTTATTCTCATTGATGCCGACAACCATGAAGGACTTCGGACTGGCATTTGATCCAGTAGACAAGGAGGAATTACTTAGAGGTTGGTTAGAGAGGATGACGCTGGTGGCGTCAGATTTTTCAAGATCTTTCATATCGACACTCTGTTGTGGTGAAAGGGAAAAGCTTCCATCTAAACGAAAAATAAATAAACAAATATTTAAATAAATACAATTATGAAATATATATGTATTATTTCAATAAAGAATTTTTGTAAATACAAAAAGAATTATAAGCCTTGTCAAAGGAAATCTGAAGCCATAAATATTGCAAATTTCAGGATTTATACTTGCCAAGTTTTGAAGGATGCTCTGCCCTTTCTGAATTTTTCATTTTGCATTCTTTAAATATTTTTTCCTATATTTTTTTTACTTCTACCCATATCTATTAATAATATTTGTTTTGCTGACCATAAATGAAAATTAACTAAAAACAAAGAGGCTATTTCTAAAAGCTCATAAGAAAGATCATCAATATTTCATAATTATACTAAATATCCAATGGTACTACTGTTTTGCATGTCAAGAACGCTTATAAGCAATGACTTTTAAAAGAGAATTTTCTATTCCATTTCTAAAAGTTATTTGTAGGAATAAATCAGCTGAACAACTTTGCCAGGATATTATAAGATATTTTGAACGAAAGAATTTTACAAAAATGTGAGCATATTTGAAATCACCCCTTTCATTTGAAAACATAATTATATAACTATTCTATTTTCCTTGAAAGAGGTTACTTTTCTTTGAATTTTTGAAAACTTTCTTTGTACTTATATTAGTGCCATTTTGATTTCAAAATTAATTTATCATTCACTAAAATTGGCATTTCATTCAAAATGAAGTTTTGAAATAAGTTTAAAAGAAATACGAGATAAAATAGAACAATTTAAATGTTTCTGTTTAACAAATTTATACATATTTTTAGATTAAATTTATGTAATAATAAGTTTATCAGTTCCTAAGGATGACTTTAATTACAATTCAGTTAAATATTGTGTTTTTTTACATAATATATTTACAGATTCTAATACAATAAGAAAGAATTTTTATACATACATAAACTAAGTAGAAAAATTATTATTGATACCTATAAAAAAAGTTTCCTTACCATAGGAAAAATTAAAAGAGTTAGAGTTATAGTCTGCATCAATGTTGCGTAGAGTTGTTTGTGACTGTGGCTGTTCAATTATGAATCCAGGACTACCCACAGCAACATCTGGTGAGTTTTCTTGTTTCAGAAGCATGTGGGATTCCAAAATAGTCTCTCGATCAGACACCTTACTAGGATCTGAGGAAGAAGTATTGAGACAACTGTTTGAGGAAGTGACGGGGGTGGTGGGATTTGAGATCAAGACTGATTGAAAACCACCCGACATTCTACATCCAAGACGCAGCTAAGCAGGTTGGAAACAGATTTGTGCCATCAGACATAGTGTTTTTCCTTTTTGCTTTATGCAGAAATTGGGTGTTCAAGTTTTTCACATGTTTCATCACTTTATGTATGTTTGTCCAGTGCCAATTCTTGTTATCTTGATGAGGTACCTGCAAATTAATAGCAAACGTGTAATCTAAACCAAAGGAAAAATTTCATTCCATGCCACAAAAAAATGGGTCCAAAAATTACATAAATTTATTATAAATGATATAAATGTGTTGAATGTAACACACACACAAACAGCTATAATTCACTTGGATTATATATGCAATATCTACACTATGTTTCTCCTTTCACCACTGTTAAGCTATACCAAAAGAGGAGACTATTTTTTTTTCCTGACAAAATATTTTTATCATATGCAATAATCAGGCATTTAGAACACCGGTATGAGCAAAATAACTATTATTTATGCTTTTACTTGAGATTTATATATGTTCTAAATTACACAAATGAAAACATTTGTGAAGTTCCATTCATTTTAAGTTTTTGTTGGTGGATAGATCTATTTAAGAAATACTGATTTAAGGGGATTCCCTCACCTCAAATTTTATCAAAAGTGAAATACTGATATTTGTACTATGAGGAATATAGATGGTAAAAAAAAGTTATTGAGAGGGAACTTGAAAAGTCTAATTTTTATAAGTAAATTTCCATTAAGTCATGAGAGTATCCAAACTGAGACAATATTTGTTCTATTTTGCAATGCCCATCATTCATGTACATTTATTCATGGCATGAATATGTGATGGCATATTATCCAGGAAAAATACAAGGTAAGACTGTTAAATTACGAGACTGATGCTGTAAAAAACATTTTATTTTGATCTCATACATATTTACTTATTATCATCTTCAATTTACAACCATCCTCTATCCCTACAACACTCCATGCGAATCTTCCATTGTTCAAAACAGTGCAAGAAGCCTTCTTCTGTCAGCTCCTTCAGGACGTGTTGTCACTTCCTCTTTCACAGCTTCAAAGGACTTGAATCTTGTTACTTTTAATGCAGATTTCACCTTAGGAAACAGATAGAAGTCACGCGGCACAAGATTCGGTGAATACCGCTGGTGGTCTAACACCGGGATGCTGTACTTGGCTAAAAACCTCTTGATAGACAATGTGGAATGAGTTGTCTTTCCACAATTCAGGTTGTTTTTTCCTTATTCTTTTGGAGTTCAGCAAGAACGTAAAGGTTAATGTTGATTAATAGCTTGACCTTCAGGAACCCAGTGAAGATACACAATCCCATAAATTTTCGGGGAAAAAAATATCCAACCATCATTGATTTGAAGTTTCTTTAGCTCATCCGTGCTTCTTTGACTCTTGGTGAAGATGGGATTTTTTAGTGAATGGATTGGTGCTTCATTTCATCAGCATCATAAGTAAAAAACCATATCCTTTCCAATAAGTTTGGATAATTTTAAATGGCATTCAAAGTGTCAATACAAACAGTTTTGCGAGCTTCTTGTTCAAAGGTGAGTATTTTAGGCACCATTTTGGCAAACACTTTTTGCAAATTAAAATTTTTATTTTAAAATTTGCTGCACAGATTTGTCAATTTCTGCAGTCTCAGCAATTGCATGAACACTTAACCAATAGTCAGTTTGAACAAGATTACTGATTTTTTCAATATTGTCATCCGTATTTGACGTGGGAGGGCGGCCCGGGCATGATTCATCGTCATTGTCTTCTGGGCCCTCTTGAAAAGACTTAAATCACCCAAAAACATGAGCATGCGATAAACATTTATTGCTATAAATTTCTTTCATTACATTATAAGCTTCAGTAGCAGTTTTTCCAAGTTTCATGTGAAATTTCACAGTTTGTTCCTCACTTATCATTTTACCAGTGAAATAAAAAATAACTCTAATGCACTGAAGACTACTGGTATGCAGATTTGTTTACAGAAACGAGAGGTACCACATTCAAAAGAGAAGGCTTCATGCTAAACAGCTGTCAGTTGCTAGCATTTAGTATGTGCCTACTTCTTTTGTAGCAATGTCTATCTCATTATTCAATATCCACACTTCGTATTTCTGGTATTATTGAATGAATTAAGAGGTAAATATGATTTAGCATCAGTAAGTCATTCCCTACAAGGCCACAAAATTACTCCCACACTCTAGGTCATTAGCCAATAGCATTACAGTAACTTAATTTTAAAGGTCCTTGCACAAATGCTATTAATTTAATTTATAGAAATTTAAGACATGAAACTTTGTTATTAGGTACATTCAGATAAATTTAGATATGTAGAGGAATATTATATTAAATACATATTTAATACAATAAATATGCATTTAATACAATATATTGTAATTATATTCTAACAGAGGTGAGAGGGAGAGGTGAGATCTTTTGATGTTGAAAGCTATATAGAATCACTTTTTATGCAATAAAGCTTCAAACGAGAAAATTCTATTGTATATATGAGGGTTGTTCAATAAGTTCTTAGACGGTTAAGCTAGGGTTGTTCAATAAGCAAAAGACGATGCTTGTAGCATTGAAAATGGTTTGTTTTTAGTAAGCATCATGATTCACTACATAGCTGTCTAAGTCTCAGCTAATCAATCATATTTATGATTCTAATGGTTTTAACATGTCAATTTTTTTTTTAATCATATCTTTTCCAGCTGACGAGAACCATTTCCTCCTTTTTTGGAAAAGATTCATCGGAAGTAACTCAACATTTTAATTTTTGCTCGATTTCCAGAGCACAATGATAACTCCACGTCTCCTCGACATAAAATAACGAAAACAGCTTGATGCAGGAGCAATCAAATTTTAATTTGGCAGCAAAAGACTACCAAATTAAAACTAACTTATCAATCAATGTCAAATTTATTTTGGCTACTTTTAACAGATGGCAGCACCCAATAGTAACAAAATTTAACCTTAATGATACCATTTGTCTTCAAATGCAAGTATCTTTTGAACTATCCTCGTACTTCATTGTGCGGACTGGCACCCTCTAGTTAGATACAGTTTGTCAGTGACTGTTTCAGGAAAAACAAAACCTTCGAATGTGTAAGACACCTTGATGAGTGTTAAGCTCACTAAAGGACTACAGTCAATTCTATAATTAATTTCTGTGTTTTGTGCGTATTTCATATTTGTAAAGTGTCCTCTTGTAATAAAAAAAATGATAAATAAATGAATGCTTGTAATTCCATGACATCATAAAAGTACTTGCTATTAGAAATTTGTGTCCAGAAGTAAGGTGGTGCAGTTACAAGCATATTAGTAAATAGATACTCTCGTGTGTCAAAAAAGTAAAGTGTATTTCTATTTGGATATCTGTATACTGCGAAAATATATGAAGACTGTTCAAGGTAAGCATTTTTTGTTATTTAAATTTGGAGAAAGTAAAAATTAAGAAAAGAGGTTACTTGAGAACTTCTTTAACAAATACCATAAAAAATGCCGAAGATCATATGAAAATTGTTGATAACTTAAATGTATTTGAAGATTCTTTAACTTTAATCATACAAAAAGAAAACAAGCTTTACAAGCTCAATGAAGAATTTGAAAATTTACTTGATGATGATTCAAAACTACAAACTGAAATCGAAAACACTGTAATAGAGATAAAACTTTTTCAAAATCAAGAATAAATAGGTATTTAAACAAGTGCTATTTACGGCGACGTTAGTCAATGGATTAGTTTCTGGAATGCGTTTAAGGTTGCAATTCATGATAGTAGTTCACTTCTGAGAGCAGAGAAGTTTAATTATTTAAAAACATATTTAGGTGGAGCTGCTGCCAGTGCAACAGAAGGTTTTTCAATTTTAGGTACAAATTCTGACTGCTATAGATATTTTAAATACTAGGTTTGGAAGACATGACAACATTATAAATACACATATGCAAAAACTTCTTAATCTTTCTCCTGTTTCACAATCTAAAGATATTTTTAAATTAAGAAAGCTCTTTGATAAAATTGAAATACAAATTCGCAGCTCATCATTTTTTAATTTTAAACTAGAATCGTAAAATAAGTTAATCCCTATATTATTCAGAATTATTCCAAATGATTTAGTATCAGAATACAGTCATAATAACAATGGTCAATCATGTAATTTTAATAAATTTTTGGATTTCCTCAGAAATGAAACACAATCTCGTGAAAAAGCTAATATATTTAATTGTAATGATAGAACACCAACAAAAATGTAATTACAGTCATCCTAAATCATTCAAGAAAGATTTAAATCATTATCAGATGGAAATGAAACCACATGCACACATAAGGAGACTAAACATTCAATTGATGCCTCATCATCTGCAGTAGTCTGTAAGAGTTGTATATATTGCAATTCAAGAAAGCATGAATCAGTGTGTTTCCATATGAATGTATCTGTGAAAAAAGAAAAATTAAGAAGTCTGGGTAGATGCTTTATTTGTTTTGGAAGAAAGCACTTAGCTAAGGATTGTTAAAATAAACTGAATTGCAAAATATGTCATAGTGGGGATCTTAATACGTTATTATGTACTTTAGAAAAAAAGAACTCTGAAATTAATGAATGGAATAATATAAACGAAAATCATTCGCTGACAGCTAATATACCAACAAACTTTTGATTTTTTAATCACTATTCTAGTAGAATGTGATAACAAAACCTCAACTGCTGTTGTGGATACTGTAACCCAATTATTTATTATTAAAACCAACATGGTACCTAAACATAATAATAAGAATCCATGTGGAAGGGTTACTTTAAAATCTGCTTATAGGCATAAAGTCACTGCATTATTAATAAATGAGAATTTAGTAATTTAAGTTCTGAGTCCAATTTTGTGCATACACCTGTTACCATCATGTATACAATGATAAGATACTTTAGTGCATGATATTTTATTAAGTTTGAGTGCTTATAATGATTTGATTGCAACTAAAAATAATTTATGTAAATAATCTTAGTATTGATGAAATCCAGTTATCTCATGAGTATATTTTTGTCAATCATGTTGATAATACAATACTTAATGTGAACCCTAGTACTGTTCAAGATAGCAAGATACCTATGCGCAATGCCCTCGATTCTGTAAATAATTCAGTTTCGGATTCAAATAAATTTCAAACTGAACAAGAAAATGATGAAAACCTATCCAAACGTTGGCAAGATGCCAAAAATTGTTTAAATGGTTTTATGATTGAGAATAAGTTCCTGTACCATAAAGATAAGATTTTAGATGAACCTGTCTGCCAGTTAGTCGTTCCCTGCGAGGGCAGAAAGAAAATGTTAGAACTCGCACATTTTAGTGTATGGAGTGGGCACCAGTGGAAAAAGAAAACTTTAGAATGGTTAAGATATTTATTTTTCTGGCCTAGCAAAGAAAAAGAATGTGCAAAATTTTTGTGACACTTGTGTTTCATGTCAGTTACAAGCTAAAAAGAAACCCTCTGATGAAATTCCCATAACTCCAGTAACATGGCCTAATGAACCTTTCCAAATTATAAATATTGATATAATAGGTCTCACTGAACCCAGTAGTAGGGGATGCAAATTTATATTGTGCGCAATAGATCAGTACATCCGATGGCCGGAAGCCATTTGTCTAAAGTCACAGAAAAATTGATTTCTGATGCATTATTACAAATATTTTCCAGAACTGGTATACCAAAAATAATCACTAACAATAAAGGTGCTAACTTTACATCCAGTCTCACAAAATAATTTATTGAAAGAATAGGATCTTTAAATAGGTTTTCTGTTCCAGGACACTTCAATCTAATGATCTTGCTGAAAGATGGAATGGTGTATTGAGAAATATGATGCATCAAGTTATGAGGGAAAACTCTTAAGATTGGAATAAGTTTACTTTTAGCTTATTCCAATATGCTAAAAATAAGCTTTTCTTTTAAGGGCTTATCGAGAAGTACCTAATCAAACAACAGGTGTTAGTCCATTTCAGATGTTATATGGACAAAACATCCGATTGGTTCCTTATCAATTCTTAAAGATTTTTGGACTGAAGACATTCCTCTATCAATCGAACAATTAAAATCTGTTACGAATTATATTAATGATCTGAAGATCACACTTCAACTTGCTGCCTAGCAAGCTGGTATTGTCTCTTCTACTATCCAAGCAAACTATGTCTCTATTACCATAAACACTGCAAAAAGTATAAAAGTTTTGAAATAGGTGATAAAAGTTATTGTTCTTGCACCTGATAGTACACATAAAATGTACGCGAGATGGACATCTCCTTGCACCATCTTAGAAAGGCGAAGTGTGCACAGTTATTTAGTTCAAATGCCTGATAATAATGTAAAAACACATCCATGTGAACAAGATTAGAAGACTTAATATTCAAGCTCACAACATCAGAGTCCTTTATGAGACTGATACTGACTTTGGTAATATTGAAAACACACCTGCAACAAAACTACTCCAAATTACGAAACTTATATTAAGGTACAAGTGAATTCTTCCCATCTAAATTTTGATCAAAAACTAGCTATTATCAATTTATTAATTAAGAACTAAGCAATAATACCCGAAACCCCCAAAACAGCAAAAATTAGTGAACATTCAATCAAATTGATGTCAAATAGTAAACCTAAAATGCAACGAACCTATAGGATTTTTGAAATTTTAAAAGAAGTAGACAGACAAATAGATGATCTCTTCACTTTAGGTTTAAATGAAATCTCTGAAAGTGAATATGGTCACACAGTAGTAATTGTACAGTCTTTCTTTGATACATAAAGATTATGTGGGGATTTTTGTTATTTGTGAATTCTCCTACAGAGCCAGATGCTTTTCCTATGTTGAATTCTACTTATTAGATATATCAAGTAGGAAGCTCCAAATTCATAACCATGATCGATCTTTTGAAGGAATACTAGCAAATCAGAATGAGCTCTACATCAAAACAGATAACTTCATTCGTCACACATAGAGGTCAGTATGCTTTCAGAGTTAAGCCTTTTAGTCTGAAGAATGCAGCTGCTACATTCCAACGAACCCTTAATCAACTTTTAACCCATCATAGAGGGTATGCCAAGGTGTACATTGACGACATAATAATATTTTCAAGCAGCTGGAAAGATAATTTAAGACATCTTGAAGCTGTTTTATGTAGCTTAAATGAAGCTAATTTTATCATCAAACTTCAAAAGTGCAGTTTTTGTGAACCTCAAGTGAAACTTTTCAGACGTGTTGCAGGTTCAGGCAACTGTTCACCTGACCCTGAAAAAGTACTTGCAATCAAGAACCTTTTACCACCCAAGACTAAGAAAGATGTAAGAAGTCTTCTGTCATATTACCAATCCTATGTGTTGAAATAGCACTTCCTTTGATAATGCTTACAAGAAACAGCGGAAGAAGTATAAAAAAAAAGTTGCCAAATAATACAACCGACACCAAGCAGAATATTTCCACGGAGATAAAGTCGTCAAAGATAACACAACCGATGTGAAACTGAATATCTTCTCTGGTAACCTTTTATCAGTACATTTTCAGAACAAGTTACGGCCATTTTTTAATATTCAATTCTTTTTCATAAAACTTTAAAAATGGATGAAAAAGCAATGAAAATTTGAGATTTGCTAGAAACAGAGGAATAATCTGTCAGATTTTTTCAAGTGAAAGGAGTTTTGTCTAAAATTGCAACTTGTAATAAAAATAATATAATGAAATTGTATTTCGGAGAAGATATTTAATGGTGTTGCAATTTTCAACTTGTCGCAGTAAAAAAGGTATCCAGAAAGACACATGGTTTGATTCATCGAAATTGAATTACTTGAAGTGTTTGAGATTTATTTATTATTAAAGTGAAGAACTAATTTCAGTTAAATGGTATGAAAAACAGTTAGAAATCAGTCACAGAACAGTTGTGGACTGGAATAATTACGTACACGAAGTCTGTGTGGATTATTTGGTTAAATGTCAACAACCGAAAATAGGGGGACATAGTATGATCATCAAAGTCAATGAAAGTATGTTCACAAAGCAAAAAAACAATGCGGGATGGATTCTACCTCAACAATATATTCTAATGAACAAATGAATGTTTCCTTTTAAAAGTACCCAACCGATTCATGAAAACTATATTAGATGCAATTAAGGAACATATCGAAAAAGGAACAATATATTCTGATTTATGAAAATCCTACTGCACTGAAAAATTGAAAGAGGAAAGTTTCAAACATTTCAAAGTAAATCATAGATACAATTTCGTCAACCCAGAAATTGGAACACACCCACAAAAAACTATGGAGTAGCACAAAATGGCAAAATAAGAAACACAAAGGAACTGCACGTCATCATTTGAAAGTTATCTCGCAGAATTTACGTGGAGAAGGGATACTCAAGACCCATTTGAAAAAAATTTAGACGATATCAAGCTATTTATGCCTCCTAAATAAAAAAAAAAAAAAAAAAAAAAAAAAAATTTCGGTACTTGCCTGTTATAATGGCGCCCATCAATTTACGATTACGCCTTGTCGTCGCCAAACTCGTGAAGTCTATCTTTTGACAGTACCTACTTGGCGATATTTCTTAATCGCATGGCGATTAATCATCAGTATAACAGACAAGTACCAAATTGGTATAATACACAAGTAAGAATACCAAGCCGCTATAATAGACAAGTACCAAAAATTCTTAGAATTAGTATTTATTACCCTTTTTTATGTGTACAATGTGTGCTGTTGCCAATAAAGTCTACTTGTCGAGATTTTAAGCATTGTTTACATTTTTTTTACTTTACAAATATCGCCAGGCAGAATTTATTGGTGACAGCAGAAATGTTGTTGCCAATCAATTCTATTTGGTGACATTTGCGCTGATAAAATGGAAAAGTACCGTATTTTCTTTCAATATTGAAGAATTGGACCAAATAAATTCAGAATTTGCTTAAAATATGAAATGTTTTCTTGTTCAAAGAATTAGTGAGAGATGCTATGTTAGTTTATTGGATTAATCTAAATTTTGGGAGAAAATAAGATGATGCTGGAGTTACTGTTGATTTCTTTCAAGTTTACCAAATAAAATCTATTTGATTCAACAAGCTAAAACAGTTATGACAAGGCTTTTTACCAGGAAGTGAATTACTATCCAGCTTTTTGCACTCAGAAGAGAATACAAAAATTAATGAGAAATCTTTAAAGTTGAACGAATAATTAGAAAAACCAATCCACTCAAAGACAAAGGTCCTACATCCTTCAACTAGCAAGAGTTCTAGCTTAGGCAAGATTGTGTAGAAAGTACTTCAGTTATTTGATTCAACAATAAATTGATTGTCAAATGTTATAAAATGGGTGATGCTTTGAAAATAACCCTTCCTAACATCAGCTGAAGCTGAAATTACATTTTCTGCAGCCAGATTATTCCTAACAGAGTGAAGAACAAAGCTGCATGATAAAAGCATCAGTTGTGTGTGTTTTCTTAAATCATACTTTAAAAATAAATAATTAATATATTTTATTTGTATTTTTAAGTTCAATATATGAAGTATAAATTAGAATTTATGAATATCCTTATTTTGTGTAATTATTATCAATGCCAATTGAAAAGAACATAATTTTTAGATTTTTTTCAAATTTTGATAAATTCCTTGGAATGACTGTTATGTCCTCTGGAAGGAAAAAAGGGTGGAAAATCAGAAACTCTACATATGGTGTTACACTAAATTTGAGTGCGTCTCTGTAGTTCAAAAAGTAGATACTTTCATCTCCTATAAATAAGATTTCATACTTGGTTTGATCAATACATGGATGAGTTTCCAGAAGTATGTTTTGTTTGATATTCTTATTTTCCCATCAAATAGGTAATCAGTATTTTTGATAAGCCAAAAGAGTACTTGTCTATTATAGCAGAGCCCGTAAAATTATGATTACGCCAAGTCGTCGCCTAACTCATGAAGCTTATCTTTGAAAATAACCTACAAGGGGTATTTCTTAGTCACTTGGCGATTAATCATCCAGTGCCGCTATAATAATAGACAAGTACTGCCAAAAGCTATAACCATTCAATGACCTTTAGTCCCAATTAATCTGACTTAACAAGATTTTATGGTTTGCATTTTATTGGTGAACATGATTCCATTGAAAAGTATTTTTATACTTTGAACTCCCATCCCCCCAAAAAATCTGGAAATAAAATTCACTTTTGAAAATGAAATCTCCTAGTCATAAAAGTAGAAAAGTATATTGCAGCAGATAGTTAAGTTTTCTAAGTGTTCTAGTAAGTTACATATATTTCTTACATGTGTGTAAATAACCCAATAAATTCTAGAGGTTTTGTAACAGTATTGCACAATATCTTAAAATTATAACTTCAAAACGTATTTGGCAGAATATGTTTAGATTTAATTGAATTAAGAAAAATATAAAAAATAGAAAATGAAATACTTCCCAGAACAACTTAACAAATTAAAAATATATTTCTGATATCAATTCTTAGCAATTGTGATTATTTTTCTTTTGAAATGGTTAGATTTTTTCAAATGCAACATGTGTTGATTACACATTTCAAAAAATAATATGCATAACTTTTTATTGCTAGATTGAAAAAGAAACAAAAACAATAATTATACACTTCGAAATTTGAAAGAAAATAACTAATTATCTGACTACAATTTAAAAAAAAAATCCAATTTCCAACAGTAAAGAACATTAATTTTCAGTCAAATAATTCATCTTTCATATTTACACTATCCCACAATTTTAGATTTTTTTTCTTTGCAACAAAATAAAAAGTAGTAGTTCAGTCAAAAACATCAATTAGCTTTACAAATATTTTCTAGGTATTAAGTTTTTGATTTCTTGCCTATTTAGATTATTCTAGGATTATCAGAATTTATTTTTTGGCAAATCTTGCAAGGCATCAAACCAATGCTCATCGATATAAAGTATGCATCAATTGCTTAGTACACAAATTTTTTTTGGTACTTTTCCACTTCGCCGGTGCAAGCGATAAAGTCACCATAAATGATATACCCAACACCAAGCGAAATATTGTGTGTCGTTGCCAATAAAGTCAGCTTGGCGAGATTCGCGCCGACGAAATGGAATTGTTCCAAAAATTTACATCACAATTATTATTAAAAAAGTAGTTCATAATTTAAATAAACTTTAAAAAGCTTTATTTTATGATGTAGAAGAGCAAAACTCGAAACGAAATAGTAATTTCATCAAAAAATTGGACAAAACACCCTTTTCAACTTTCGGGCTCTGTGTTTCAGAATCTATGATAAATTTCAATTTATTGATTTAGTTCAAAAAATGGCATTTCTTTTTATTAATTATTACTCTGGCACATGATAAATATAAGAATAAACTTCGACAGCATAAATAAATTGGCAATAAAATTTTGAAATTTTTGTGTGGATATTAATGCTGTTTTTGATGAAAAAAAATTCTTTTAAATATTTTTTAAAATTTTCCTTTTTTTCCTTTTTTTCAAAAAAAAAAAAAAAAAAAAAAAAAAAAAAAGATTTATTTCTTGAAGGATGAAACAATGTTTATTTTTTTAAATTTACATGAAAATCTTCAATGACAGGGATTTGTTTTTTTAGAGCTAAATTAAAATTTTTGGTAAAGTCCTAATGTAGTGTATTTCTCGGTGCATTTTTAAAATCGCGCCAAATGCGGAATTCTCATAGTCTAAGTTGGAATCGAGATGGTGTTTTGTCCGTTGAACAAAAAAGCATGTTAACTATGAAATATGGAAAAAACATCAGCCGAAGTGGTAGAAATGTTAAAAAAACAGCGAAATTTTACCTGAAAGACAAAAAACGTATTAAATCAGCGTTTTGTGGCAAACATTAAAATAATAAATAGGGTAGATCTTAATTTTACTTAAAACAATAGAACTTAAATAAATATAATTAAGATTATATAAAATATATTTAAAATAAATATAAGATTTTTTCAATAAATAAACTTATATATAACATAACTACCAAATGTGGAAAAAAGGTAAGAAAATATGGCGAAATTATGACCAAGAGACAAAAAAATGTAGTAAATCAGCATTTGTGGAAGCTCTAAACATATCATCATTCACGATGCTTTCTTTGGTGTTAATTAAATTAGTAATAATTAAATAATAAATTAAAAAGTAAAATAATTAAGTAATATAACTAATAAATTAAAAAATAACATAATTAAGTAGTATAACTAATAAATAGTTTAATATAATAAAAAAATAAGAATTAAAATATATGTAGTGTAATAAAATATAAATAAGAATTAAAATTAAAATATATATAGTATAATATAATATAAATAAGAATTAAAATTAAAATAAATATAGTATAATATAAATAAGAATTAGAATATATAAAAATAGAATAAATCAATCGTCAGAATAGAAATGATACCCCCTTCCATAGGTAGGTTACCACAAAAACAAGATTTTTACGATTTAACAACTTTTTTTGGATGGGTTACCATATTGGTGATTTATCGCCTTTTTGAATTTTTTCCAGTTGCCAAGAAGGAGGCTAATTTAAGATCCAACCAAATTTTCAATCACATTAAATTAACAATACTTTTCCGTTAAAGGGGACCATTGGCAATGGTTAATTCCCCCACCACACCAAATGGGAGTGATATCATGGGCAACCGCAGTAGTACTGCGCAGGGAGAGACGTTAATTCACATGTGATTTTTTTTTTTACAACCCCCATTAAAAGAGAAGTACCAAATTAACTTCAAAATATATTAAAATAGAAAATTTTGTAACTGAAAAAGGGTTGATTATTTTGTTAACACCTTGCTTAGAAGGAACAGGAGGATTATTTGAAGGAGAAAGAGAACAAATGTAACATATAATACCTGAAAAATAATCTAAAGGATAGAAATGCAATTAATCCATCCACTATGAACAATATTAACATATATTTCAAAAGAAAAATAAGAAATAGATGGGAATATTAATACTGTGTATGTCAAAACAACAATTGATTAACTACAATGTGTAACAGACAAAAATCAATATTTTCCTATCAATTTTAATAACTATAATTAGAAAATTTCTTACTTAAAACTTGCTTGCTATAAGTAAAACTGTCTTTATAACTGCAAATTATTATTTAAATATCTGAATAATAACTATGTGAATACTTGAGATATTTGTATATTAACGTACCCATTAATAATATATTTCCGTCAAGTTTTACACAACGATAGTATTGTTGCCCTCTAGAGTTTACATCGTCTTTTACAGAAATGTTCCATAGAAAAACCATTTTGTATCAAGGAATGAGACATAAGGGGGGGAAAAAGTATAATTTACAAAATATGAAAAACTAGCTAAATCATTTTAAGTAGTTGATGCATGCAATAAGTACAGAGAGCAGGTTATTTAATAAAACTAGAATAAGCATTAGTTATCATTTATTCATTGAATAAATTAAAAATTTCATATTTTATGAAATAAAAAAAAACATTCCTTAAGTAAAAATTTTTGGAAAAAAAAATTTATTTTTTCAACACAAT
The DNA here is from genome assembly GCA_019974015.1 of Nephila pilipes. Taxonomy (NCBI): domain Eukaryota; kingdom Metazoa; phylum Arthropoda; class Arachnida; order Araneae; family Nephilidae; genus Nephila; species Nephila pilipes. The sequence continues at coordinate 204,667 of BMAW01041570.1, read as the reverse complement.
AAGCATTAACTAACTCGTTTTACTTCACACACACACGATGAACCCTATATATGTATATATTTGAATATAATACATATCAGAACACACTTCTTTCTATTTTGTTGCATATTTTTATGTGGTGGGAATATCTTGAAATAAAAATTAATCACTTAACTCCATATCAAGGATTTTCATTCAACAAAGAAAAGTTTTGGAAGCAATGATTTATAGTTTGTATAGATCTCACTAAAAAACTAATGACAAGATATCAGATTTAAAGCTGTTAAAACCTAGGCCTGGATGTTTGGATACAAAGAAATACTTACTCTAACTGCAATTTTTGGGATAGAAATGATATATACTATAAAAATCTACATCTTTATATTTGATTATAATTACACATTTCCTCTAATAGCAAAATATAAATTAAAAACCAAATGCTTCTTAGTTCAGTTTTGCATTAGATTTCTATTACAAATCAGTACTTTTGATTTTCTTTTAAACTATATTATCCCTTCCGACCTTTTCATGATTCACATAATACAACCCTTTACTTCTATCTCAATGAACTCCATCAGAAAAACCATTATAATTAATGAAGTGTGTTGGTCAGTAATCAAGTCATGACAAATACTTCTGAAGAAAAGACCAAATAATATTTCATTAAATAGATCTAAGAAAAAATGTATTTCATAACAGTTGAATGGCGAACATGTAATATTTATACAAAATATTTCTTTTTAAAATATCTCATTCTTTCAAAGCACTTTATTAGCAAATACATTGCAGCTTCCACCCACAATCAATTTTTTACTCAATATTTTATACAGCAAAAGTTAAAAATTTAGAGCATATGCCACAAAAAGAATTTAACTTTACACATTTTGCAACTATATATGCAACCGTTATTTTTAAATCGAAGGTGCTTTAATTGGTGAATATTACAATACGTCAAAACATACAAAACAATTTCCTTTCGGAGCAAAAATAAGTTTACGAAAATTACATAAGGCAGTGTCTTCCAATGTTCGAGATGCAATAATGATTTTGAATTTCAAGAAACTATTTATTTTCGCATAAGAACGCAGAAAGGATTAAGGAAAATCAAAGCGCAACAGTTTTGTTCTTAAACGTATTACAGGGAAATGTGATCAAACAAGCATTCAATTAAAAGAAATTTAAAAAAAGTTTGATCAAAACAGCAACTCTTGCAGAAAAAATATAAATCAAGCGAATAATTTCTACTAATGACAACAAATCCGTCAAAATGTAGAGTAGTAGCATAACAATATTTTAAATAATCTATCGAAAGCTTTTGTTTTTTAAATCATCTTACGAATTAACTTACCTTTAATTCCCTTGATTTGCAAGCAAACAAATAAAATGCAACAAATTTCGAGGTATAACATTTGCTTTCCTCCATGAAGTCTTGTTGATGTGCATCAACATTAAGAATATCCGAAATCTAGTTCCAAGGTCGTATAGATTCTACAATTTTCTCAAGTTTTTATAATTTTAAGTAGCTTTTCTTTCCATTATGATGACAGTCTAGATATCGGTTTAGCGCTTTAAAAGATTTCTCATGACCAAAAACAAATATACATTTCATTATTTCACTCTCGAAATATGTACAATGACGTCATAAAACTGTCCCCCCTCATCCTGCGGTAAATTCGGAAATGCAGTTACTTTTTTTTTTACATTTCAAGAAATAAATAAAAATGTATTTGTATGATTATCGTTACATTGTTGTAACAAAAATTTATAGTGAGATTCTTAAATATGATTACAATAGGAAAGAAATCAATTTTTTCTCCTGTATCAGATTAGGGCTCTTTCCCTTCAGCCAAATGTTGAAACCAATTACTTTATCAATACATCCCTAAATCAACAAAGCAATAAAGTTATTTTGAATATTTGATAGTTTATGTGATGAATATTAGTTTAAAGTGAAATAAATGGGAAGCTTCTAAGCTATTTGAATTTTTTTTCTTGACGAGTCCATTGAAAATAATTGAATAATTCGAAAAAAATAGCAGATCCCAAATCATTCTCAACTCAACATAAATCAAAGCAACGTAAAACGAGTATTTAGTTGACAGGTTTTCTAGGAGATTTTTTAAAAATAAATATATTCTTATACACGATATCAGAGTATTGTCTTAACTCTTTCTTAACTTATCATTCATTTATTTTTATTTTAATTGTTTGAATGCATTATTTTTTAAAAATAAAATTGATAAAAGGTCTCCGATGTACCCAGCGGGAAATGACGTATTCATAATGTGGTGACGGAGTCAAACAAACGCACGTGAGATATCTGTATGTTATTGTGGATACGATAATATCAAAGTACAAAAGGAAGAAATTTTTGGTACTGAATTTTGAACTTGTATTTTAATATTAAATAGTTATATCACAATTGAAATCCATATATTTTCTAAAACTATATTTTAAACCGGTCCTTTTTTTTTTTTTTTTTTTTTATCATTTGTTTACCTGCCTTGAAACATATGAAATACTTTTTCCTGCTTCCGTAAGCTATTGTTTTCGATAAGGATCAGATTCCTTATACGCCATTGGCCTTTTAGGTAACTTTAGCTGTGTTATATATATTTAAATGAAATCTTATATATATTTTATAATAGATATTTTGTTTGAGTTGCAAATTCTATAATCGGGTCATAGATTAAATATTTTCCATATTTTTTTTGCAGTCGGCGAGTTAATTAAAAGATAAATTATCAATATACAATCCTAAATTTTTCCTTATCTCCTGGTCTTCTGGAAATTTAGTTTTTATATGAAGTTTATTTTGTGTTGGGCAAAAATAACTTCTCATTCTTTTCTGCAGATAGTAAGGTAAGTATGGAGCAAGATAGAGGGGAAGCAGTGACAATTGTGACTGCTGAAGATCATACTTTTGAGCTCAAAGAAGATACTCTGAATTCTGTATTGATGAAAAATGACATCAAGGATAAGAAAATAGTTGTTGTATCAGTTGCTGGTGCTTTTCGTAAAGGAAAGTCCTTCTTGTTGAATTTCATGCTGAGATACTTGGAAGCACAGGTGAAAGTGGTTTTACATTTTTATGTATTTCTATATTATACTTATCTTTATGTAATTAATCTTACATCAAGATAGTTTAAAAAAATTATCTTCATAGAAAATAGTGGTATGTAACTGTAAAAAATATAGTATATTATGTAAACTTTTTAATATTGTGCTCAATTTATTTTTGAGGTATTTTTTTGTTACAGATTACTTATTTTTTCATGTGAATTGTAATATAAAAACTTTATTCATGGTTCTTCTTATGATAGATAAGAATTTTTCAAAAATTAGTAACTTTTATGCTTTTATTCAAAAAAAAAAAAAAATGTCTTTTAGAATTCAGAGGCACTTTTTATTTACTTCGATCTTTGATAGAGTTAGGTGTACCTGAGATTTTATTTTGAACTGTCGATAGAGCTTACATGGATGTAGAACAATTACTATGATCATGTGTATGAAATAATTGGTGAACATTTAGCAATGTATAATAATCGGTGAATTATTTAATATAAAGGTAGTTATTGTTGCTAAGCATAATTGTTAGCATGAAATATAGATTAAATATAATATTAGTAATAGTGTGTAGCTGTATTGATGCTAGAAAATAATTATAGATATATATTTGAATTTTGTTATATTTTTTTGCATAATGAATAATTTAGTTTATCCAAAATATTATGTTGAAGCATAGGTGATGTAGTTTATTTAGAATTAAAGTCCTAATATTCTTCGACTTCTGTACCCTAGTTGGAAAATGCTGATTATTTCAAATTATTTGGTAGTTTTTAACTTTTATTATAATATATTTTTAAAATTTATATTTACTTAGATAATAAATTATAATTTGGTTGAAATGCTATAAATTATAATAATGTCCTATTTTCATCAACAGTAAAATTGTTGATGAAAGCAGGGCAACACTTAACTTCCTGGTTAAATATGACCATTATTTATGGCAACCGTAAACTTTAATTTTCTTTTGTCAGTTTTATGTTCATCATTTTAGGAATAATTGTGTATGCTCAGGATATATAACTTTATTTTTGGCCAATCAGAGGAGTATTCTTTGCATTTGTGTCTAAAATCTATTTGAAACTTTTGCCCTGCTAAGAAAATGATGACCTTTTAATTCAATATACATTTTTTTTCTTGTATTTTTAATGTATTTTCTCACATGAATGGTGATTTCTTTTTTATTTCTCTGGCACAAATCTTGTCAAGTAGACTTTATTTGTCGACAACACACTTTTTGGCAACTTAATTCATTGCACCGGTGAAATGGAAATGTACTGAATGGTGTTTCTAGAAGAAAAGTAATGTTTAAGAGAGAGAGGGATTTGTTTGATATGCTTGATAATAGCTGCCTTGATAATAATTCTAATCAAACTATGTCATCTATGTTTCAACATAATATTTTCTTTAAACTAAATTATTCACTATGCAAAAAAATGTGCTGCAACTTGGAGGACTTGAATATTTGGAAGTAGATATAGCTAAATTCGTGAAAATGTTTATAAAACATTGGATCCACTAGCAAAATAGTTAAATAAAATATTTTTATATTTCATTTACTGCTCTGTGAAGTTAATAGATTGGTGCGGTTTCAAAAATCGCTTGAAGAGTGGGGGCTAAACAGCATTTTCACTAAGGCTTTTATGTCTTTCAAAACATACTTGTTTGTAAAATGAGTACTATTCATCTTGCAATCAAAATGCTATCACAATCTCTTATTTTCCTATCTAACATGATATTTCCTGAAGGTTTTAGTATATGGAATAAAAAATATGCTTGATTTTACGAAAAATATGTCTAATTTGATTATCATTGCCATTTGTAGTAATTTAAGTTTTTTTTTTATTAACATTAAATTTTGTCAAAGCAACCAAAATTTGTATTTTCTATACTGGTCTGGCAAAGAGGTTCCAATAATTCGTCTGGAAGGAAACTAGAACTAAGTTATTATTTCTCTCATGAATATATAGCTTTTGTTGTTATTAGTAAATATAAGCAAAAAAAGCTTACATTTTGTTTTAACTTTCTGGATTGGAGGGAGGAAAATGAAATGCTTCCCTGGGCCTGCTGCTTCTTATCGTGGAGTGTCATGTTGCGTCCAGGCCTTTTTAGATATTAAGCCTAATTCGAAAAAAAAAAAAAAATATTCCCCTGTTATCGGCTATTCATCAGAATATTTTGAATTTTAAATATATTATTGAAAATGCATTAAACTTAATATATACGAAAGAAGAAAAAAAAATGTAATGAAAATTATTTGTTTTATATATAAAATTATTTTATAAAATCGTATATTATAAGAAAATACAAAATATACATACATTTGATACATAAATTTCATGGTGTAATGATATAAAATTACATAAAATATTAAGAAACAAAAAATTATCTTATTTTGGTGTATAGTATTTTACAAAACATTCTTTAATCATAGTCCAACATTGCATGTCTTACATATTTTGTCAAATTTTGACATTTTGCACAAGATTTGAAGCATAAGGCACATCTTCATCTTTTCCCCCTTTGGTATTTGTATACAGATTTGGGAGAATGCTGTCCCATGAAATGTAATAGATGTTTGACGTTCAAACTAGGAGTTTTTTTGTTTTTGTTTTCCATATATTTTTCTGTAACCTGTAGGATCAATTGAGATGTAAATTTTAGAAATGAAACTTTTTCGCCTTAGTTTGTTACTTCCATTATTTTTGCATAAAATGGTCATACCGAAAAAAACCTTGCGATACCATTTTACACTTTTTTGAATACATGTATACCTCCAGTGACAATATAAAACTATGGTGTGCTCAAGTAGTCACAGGCTTGCAAAGGGGGCGGGGGAGGTACACTTATCAACATCCATTTCTGTTAAAATTTTGCTTCTATATGCATCTCAAGTAATTGCTTTTTAGTCTTAAATTTCTAGACAAAAAAAGAATTAAATGTATGTAAAGATTTTTTTTTTAAATTGAGCTTTTATTTAAATTTGGACGAAAAGTTGTAAAAATATTTTTAAATGTAAAATAATATATACTGCATGGCCAAAAAAAAGTTGCTTACCTTTTTATTTTTTACAACTTTAGGCTCATATTACAGCTCGCATTTGATGTGGCATTGTTTCTATAAGATTCTGTATGACTATGGCCATTGTCGTCGTCCAGATTTATGAACTGACAATGGAAGCGATGAACCACCCCTTAGCAACTCTTCCAGTTTATCTCAAATTTTTTTTATTGTGTTAAGATCCAGGCCTTTTGATTACCACTTCATGTCTAAAATTGAGTTCTCATATTCCTGTAACCCATTTTGAATAATTTTTGCACAAGAGATCTTGGCATTATCGTTCTGGAATATGTCAGTTCCATCAAGGAAGAAAAAAAGTTGATTGATGCTATGATCTGGTCATGAAGGATGTTCAAGTAAATGTAGCGACTTCATTTTATTGTTGCATTATGTTAACCATACAAGACACATTGAAGTAACCCTAGATACTGGCTCTGTTTGTCTGCATAGTTGGCGACATGTATGAAGGGTCCATTGCTTCATAAGGTTCACTTCTTATCCTGACATGTCCATCATTTTGGAATAGTTTGAATCTTGACTTATCTGACCACTTGGCATTTCTCCACAGCTCAATAATTATATAGTTATGCTATCTTGCAAAATGGAGAATTTTTTTCAATTAATCACCAAAACAAGCGGTTTTTTTGGGGCTGTACAATTGTTCAGTTTCTTTCCTTTAAATTCTTGTTGTATTGTACATTTTGAATGTTCCCTATGTTCATTATTAAATATTTCTGTGAGTTTAACAGTTGATTTTTTGTAATTTTTCTTCACTGGTCACTTACGACATCTTTGATCCTGAGAAATTTAAGAGCTTTTTTTTTTACTACATTTATTCTGAGATTTTATTGGCTCTTTTTTGTTCTTCCAGGTTTTCATAATAGACTAGACAATTCTCAACCCAATTACAATAATTTCAGCAATCTCATTAGTTGTTTATATTACAGGAAAATACCTTTATTTCTGTGTGACAATACTAGTCTTAATTTAATGCCACTCTGTTCATATTTTCGATAAATATTGATTCAATGGTTTGAATTTTAAGTCAGATGTTGTCATGACTTGTCGGTGGAAAGTAATATCTGGAAACTTGCTTGAAAAAATCTTAAATTGGCTTTGAGTTGTTAGATATTGGCCTTTCTGTAGATTGCAATTAATTATCTACTTTAAATTACGAACTTTCCTAAAAAAAGGGGGGGGGGCTACCCTTAATATTTTCTGCTCTTTTACAACTGGATTGAATTGATATTTTTAATGATTGATATGTAACCAAATTATGTTAATGAATTAATATAGTTTATTAAGATATGAAGATTTTTTTAAAGACAGAATAACAAATTGTGTGATGAATTAAGTAAATAATCTAAATACTCTGTGTGTTTCCAATTTCATTTGTTTCTGATTCCAGAGATATTCTGTGGAAAAACCACATTAGAATGATATATACTAGATTACATACACAGTTATTAATATTTCTCTAATTTTTAACTAATATAAGTTGATCAATAATTAAGATTGATAAACTTGTTATCAATGCATTAGACTTAACAGTTTTTAATTGTAATTTGAATATTCTCTGGACCATAATTTGAATTTTTAGGTAATTTGAATTTTTTGCCTGGTTTCCTCTTAGATCATTACAGTAAAAATAGTTTATTTTTCTGGTGACATTAAATATTACTTTAACAGTGTTTCTAAGGATAAGGGAAGTGAAGAACATTGGAATATGTCATTTTCCTTTTGCAAAATTCCTGGAATAGGATAGGCCATCTAAATGACCTCAGTGGTCTTGTTTGAAGTCAATGCCCACCTACTATTGTCTCATGTCATGTGTTGACCTTTGCTCTTTCAATGCATTGTTTTGATGCATCGAAAAAAAAAAAAAAAAACAATTGGGGGGTAACCTGATATTGGAGGTACAGATCTAATTGTCGATTATTTGGATATTTAAGTATTTCTCTCTCTGTATATCTCAAATGGCTTTTACTTATTTTATTCAACTAGTCTTAGATATTATCATTACTTTGTATTGTTTAAAATGAAATAGAATGACCTAAGCATATTATGTAATTTTTATGTTATAATAATTCAACAAATATTAAATTAATCAAAGAAGCAATTGTTTGATAGTGAATCTCTTCCTCTAGTATAAATGAAGTTATCGTTTATAAAGACATCAGAAATTATTAACTGATAAAATACTCCTTTTATTTATTCCAAGACTGAATGTGCGAAAAATTCCTGATAATGTGCCTCTACTTTCTACAAGTGGAAAATCTTTCTAATATAGAAAAGATTTATGATTTGAAGTAAAAGAAAATATTTTTCAGAAACTTAGTTTTTCTCAAATGAAATACTTTAATTAAGCGAAACTTACCTATGAAATTCAGAATGTTTTAGAGGGGAAAAATATTCAATAGCAGTGTACAGATTTTACATACATATTGATAAAAGTATAAGATTGTCTTTTCCAATAATGTCCTCCCTTTTCATTGGTACCACCTGTCATTTTTACTGTGCAGCATATTTCCTTGATACTAGGGGACAAATCTTGTTTTGTTTTCTTTCTTAGCAAAAAATTTTGCTTTTTCTAATTTTGGAGATTTGGAAAAAAATGAAATGGAAGAAGTTCTGACAAAAGTCTAATATTAAGTTAAAAAAAAAAATAAACTAAATGCTCCAAATTTGATGTTAAAAATACAGATAAGTACCCATAAAATATAAATGAGTGCTTGTTATCAAGAGTGAAAGATAAAATTAAGCTTCAGATGGTAGAGTGGGTTAATCTAAAAGCACTTATTGTTGGGATTTTATTGTTTCAATTATTAAAGTCTTTTTTTATTATTATTATTTCAGGGCAATCCTGATTGGTTAGGTGAAAATGACCAGCCTCTGAAAGGTTTCTCATGGAGAGGTGGCTCTGAAAGAGATACAACTGGGATACTCATTTGGAATAAAGTCTTTCCCTTGACCCTACCTTCTGGTGAAGAGGTATTTACTTTTTTTTTTAAATTTGAAATTAAAATCTTCTGATAAGTGTTATTTCATCAAAAGTCTTAGAAATATTTTCAATTTCTTAAAGCATCAAGGAACTTGTTTTCTATATGAAATAATTTGCTACATATGATAACATCCAATTATATTATAAATTATGAAAAGAGTAAATCTTTTGTATTAAAGCTTTTATTAAAAAATGCTTCTGTAAGAACATTATTTAATGCTAAAAATAAAGTTTAGTTATTCCACAACCATGAAGTATGCATGACAAAATATGGCAAAAAAAAAAAAAAAAGGAATGGGAGTTTTTTTTTAAAAAAATTAGTAAAATAAAATTGTCTACTGAATATCTTTATAATAATATTCTGGAACTTAAAAATGAATATTTAAGCAATGTTTATTTATATCTTGAATAAATTCATATAAATGTTAAAATTCGTGTGATATTATTTGGAATTTTGTAATATCTATGCAAAGGGAAAAGGTTTGTAATATTGATAACTTATTCTTTATGAAGTTTTTTTTCTTATTTTGCTGATTTTTTCGTTATGCATTTCAATATGTTTTATTAAGTAATATAGCAAGATAACATTTTCAATTGATAAAAAAATAGTTTTCAATATATGATTTTTACAATTAAATTTAATTTACTTTTCTATTTTCGACACTAACTATCACAGTAAGGAGTTATCTTTATTTCCTAACACAATTCTGATTAATATTTTAATTTGTTTGATCACCTATTGTAAATCTGCATATTCCCATATTTCGAAGCCGTAGGGATAATTCCTACTTGACATTTCATCTCCATATGAAATGGCTAAAAATCTCTAAATCTAATACCACATGATCTGAATAATTCTTGCTTTAATTGAATAATTTTGCTTTTCCAAGCAGGAAAAGTTTCACTCTCATCTGTTATATCTTTTGAGGCAAAAAGACGCATGTTGCGTCCGCTGCCAATTTTATGATGTATTTTTTGTCTCTCATTGAACATAAAATAAATAAAGTTTAAATCAGAGTATTAGTATTTTTTAAGCCATGACTGCAACTACATAAAATATATCAATCTATATCTACAAATTAATTAAAAAGTAGTATTGTTAATTCATTATATATACGAGGGTTGCTATTTATATTTCTGGCCTTGGCAACAGTAAGTGTTGCTAGGCGACCGCAGACGATTTTAATCGAAAGTTTGATATTTTTAAACATAAATTCAGCAAACGATTTACCATTATAGCTTTATTTGTGTTGTTGACAGTAAATTGAAAAGTTCTTCTCTGTCAAAAAATGGAATTGAATCGTGAACATTTCCGTGCCATTATTTTTCATAACTTTCGACGTGGATTGTCAAGACAAGAGTGCTTCGATGAACTTAATTCTTTATACAGTGATAAAGCGCCATCCTACAGCACTGTAAAAAATTGGTATAACGAATTTAATCGTGGTCGATGTTCGATCCAGGACGAATCCCGTGCAGGTCGTCCAAAATCCGTTGTTGTGCCAGAAAAGATCAATGCTGTGCGTGAACTGATAAAGCAAGATCGTCATGTGACATACCGTGAGATAGAGGCGTCTTTGGACATTAGTATGACTAGCATCAATAAAATATTGCATGAACATTTGAGCGTAAAAAAAATTTGTTCGCGTTGGATCCCGCATAATCTGACAAACGCTCAAAAAAAGGCTCGTGTCGATTGGTGCAAGGAAATGTTGGAAAAATACATTCAAGGTACATCAAAGGCTGTGTATAACATCTACACAGGTGACGAATCATGGATCTATGCATATGAGCTGGAAACAAAACAGCAATCAACTGTATGGGTCTTCCAAGATGAGGCAAAACCAACAAAAGTTGTTCGAGGAAGAAGCACATCGAAACAAATGATTGCCTGTTTCTTCGGCATTAACGGTCATGTGGCAACAGTGGCGTTAGAGCAAGGCAGGACGGTCAATTCTGAATGGTACACGACCATTTGTTTGCCAGAAGTCATCGGAGAAATTCGAAAAAAGCAGAAGAACAGGCGAATCATTCTTCATCATGACAATGCGAGCTCTCACACATCGACTCAAACAAAGGCATTTCTGACGGAGCGAAAGATCGAACTGATGGGTCATCCGCCGTACAGCCCTGATTTGGCACCCAATGACTTCTTCTTATTCCCACACATCAAAAATAAATTACGTGGACAACGATTTTCGACCCTCGAAGAAGCGGTTGATGCATTCAAAACGCATGTTTTGGAGTTACCTCAATCGGACTGGAAAAAGTGCTTTGAAAATTGGTTCAAACGCATGCAAAAGTGTATTGATCATCATGGAGAATATTTTGAAAAACAATAAAACCAATTTCGATCCTACATATTTGTTTTTTCATTATTAGGACAGAAATATAAATAGCAACCCTCGTATAGCATTTAAAATAATTAAATTTTGATAATGTATTTGTGCATTAATTGTATTTTGCCAAATTTGTTTGTTGAAGACGTAAATGTTTCTAATACAGTATATTGCCAATGTAATCATAATAGGTTGTATATAATAATGTCTGAAAAACTGTGATTATTTGGCAGATACTTGCTTGACTTTTTTTAAATTTGCAAACCCTTTTTAAAATCCAAAAGAAATTGGCAAACCCCTTATGTAGTGGTTAGTAATTGTAAGAAAACAATGACATTTGGTAAAGCACTTAATTTCCATGTTGCACAATAATTCATAACAAGAAAACAAAAACATAATGATAAACATCTTAATAGAAACATTAATAAAAACTAAAATGATAGCTACAAGAAAATAAATACAAAATTATCTTTTAAAATTAACTAAATAACTTAATACTAAAATTAATTTACTAGTTCTTAGTTAAGCATACATGAAATTTGGGAGTGGACTCCTAATGGGATGTTTAAGACTGTCTGATGGAACATAGAAATTTAAAGTTTGGCTCTCAAATGTTTGACAGTTTCAGATCAGAATCTGGATTTAATATGTTTCTGTATTTATCTTTCTGGTAAGTTTAAGTGAAAAATCCTTTCTCACATAGATATATTGTGCAAAAGGGTAATAAAACTTAAATCGTGTTTTTTGACAAAACAGTATATTTATTTGTAAGAAGTCAAAGAGTGAGCTTTAAAAATCATTTTTAGAGAATTGTCACAAAATAATTCATCGAGTTTTTCTTTTTCCTGTAAAGTTAGAAAGGTATCTAAACTTACATCTCCTTGAAAATGATTTCAGTCATTTGATAGGGATATAAATTGCATAAATTAGGAAAATAGTCAATGAAAGTTAATTGAAGGGTGTTTTAGATATTCACAAATGTTTAGTTTAATATTTCCATTAATATTAATAGAATTTTCTTATAAAAAGCTGCTGAGAGAAACAAAACATTCATACTCATTCATCAACAGTGGATCTAAAAGTTGATTTCTTTTACCATAACTTCAGTTTGATCATGAACACTGAAAACGGTTGTTCCTGTGCCTTGTAATGACAGATTAAATTTACAAAAGATGTCAGATAAATAAGCAAGCTTTCTCAGGCAAAGAATATTGATTATACAAGAGAATAAATGAAATGAATGATCAATAAAAAAATCTAGAAACTTCAGACTTCAAGTCAAACAAGCATGTCAAAACTTTGCCTTGGGAAAATAATTTAAGTTCTGTGTGAAGTAGTATAGAAACATGAAAGACTTTCAAGTTCTCACAAAGTGCATGAAAAGACAATAGTTTGTAGCTCATGATTTTAAAAAATTTACAATTTTGACAGCATCATTTAAAGTAGTAGATAACTCTGTAAGAATACATTAACATATCAATGCTTGTTTATGTATACAGCAGTGAGTCCATTCAATTTTCTAATTGAACTTTTTATACAAGTCAAAAGACCAGAATATATTCTTTTAATTGATTTTGCATCATTTCAGCACACATCCACTGAATAAGATAAATTTGTTCTATTCTTTTTCAAAATAATCATTGACCATATCGAAAATTGTTTCTTCAGTTGTATAGGTTTTGAAAATGGTACATCTTTTTGAATGGAATTCATAAAAATGTAATGTAAACAAGTAATACTGCCGTTTTTGCTACAACGGTCGACTTATCAAACTAGATTGTAAAACAATTTCATTTCATTTTATTCTCTTTAAAAGCATACCTTCCTCATTATTTGTCAAACCATTAATTCTATGTAACACTGTAGAATTTGATAAAAGAACCATGTCAAATTTCTATGTTGGCTTTCTTTAGGCATTTTCTTTACAATATCTTTTGCACTTGGTCACTAAATTTTCTGCCATCGTATATGACTGTCCAGCTCTTGCAATTCTATAACTTACTCGAAATATTGCCTTGCTGGCCATTTTATAATCTTCATTTGAAGCTGACATGAATGCAGAGAAATTACTTTCTATTATCTGCTAATTTTCTTTTAAAATGCTCAACATGTTATTCCTTGTGTGTCAGATATTTTGTTTTAAGCTGGCTGTGATGAAGTGATGGTTTTAAACTGCTGTTGGCTAGAACTATTGCAGTTAACATAAAGCAACATAGATTCTGATTCTTCCCCAGTGAAATAAAAACACATTTGTAAATATTTTCTGTCATTTTTTTTTTGCTTTTCCCTTCTTTTCTCATCATGTTCATCAATTTTTTTTCTTTGATTTTAGTCGGGAGAGATGGTATCTCACTTCAGCTTTCAGTTTTCTCTGTTTCAAAATCATGTACTGAAGTTGAAGAATGAATAATTAACTGCATGACCAGCATTTTATCAGACTCGATTAAATGACTTATTTTTGATCCATAGTAAAATTACAGTATAAAAATTATTCAAAGTTATTTGTATGAGAAGAACTTTAAACAAAGCTACCATAGCATACTACTAATCGTAAACTATTGGGTTGTTCAGAAAGTAATTTCGTTTTTTTTTTTGTGGAAATGAAAGACAGTTTTCGTATAATAAACAAATACTTTATTAAATTATATATTGGCCGTTCTGGTCCAACACCTTTTGCCATCTTTCTGGTAGTAGCATAATTTCACGCTCATAAAATGTTTGGTCTTTGCTTGCAAAAAACTGATCGATGTGGTTTTTGACCTCCTCATTTGAGGTGAAGGTTTTACCATCTAAAAATTTTTGGAGTGACCGAAACAAATAATAACCTGATGGTGCCAGGTCTGGAGAATATGGTGGGTGTGGCATTGTATCCCATTCAAGCTGTAAAAACTTTTGGCGAGTGACCAAACTTGTGTGAGGTCTCACGTTGTCGGTGAAACACTACACCTTTCCTGTTGATTAGTTCTGACCTTTTCTGTTGAAGTGCATCATTCAGTTTGTCCAGCTGATGACAGTAAACTTCTGAATTAATCATTGTGTTATACGGTAAAAGCTCAAAAAAAAAACGATTCCTTTAAAATCCCACCAAACAGACAGCATCACCTTTTTTTGGTGAATATCGGCTTTGGAAATGGTTTGAGCTGGTTCATCTTTTTTGCTCCATGACCTCTTGTGTTTGACGTTGTTGTATACAACCCATTTTTCGTCCCCAGTGATGATGTACTTCAAAAACGGATCATTTTCGTGATGTTTGAGAAGCGAATCCCAGACGTCAATGCGGCAACACAGATTTCTCTCTGTGAGAGCATGGGGAACCCATACATCGAGCTTCGAGGATAATCCCAGGCCTTTCAAATGGTCATAAACTGTTGAATTTGATAAATTTAACCTCAATCTGATCTCACGTGTTGTTATTCGCCGGTTCGCATCAACTAATGCCTTTATCGCGTCTTTATCAGCTTCAACCGGCCTTCCCGAACGTGGTGCATCTTCGACATCAAAATTGCCAGATTGAAATTTAGCGAACCGGTTCTGGCACTGGCGTATTGTCAACACACCTTCTCTATACACAACGGTCAATTTCTTTCTGGGTTGAACAGCATTTTTACCCTTTCTGAAGTAAAATAGTAAGATATGTTGAAAATGCTGCTTATTACTCTCCATATTTAAAAGGGCACCAACCAAAAACTACTGTGTAGAATTAATTGGAATTTTTCACACACAAACCTTGCTATATGAGCTCTCAAAGCATATAAAAATTATACGGCTTAAATGTGAAGTTGGGTGCAAAAAAATACAATTAAATCCTCTGTCGGGAAAAAACGAAATTACTTTCCGAACAACCCAATAAATCGCTCAAGGTTTGCAAGCATCTGTTTGAATGTCTGTTAACTCGCTTATCTAGTTTAGAAAAATATCTATCTCAAGAAATTGATCTTGTTTTCTGCTTTGCTATCCCAAAACAGGAAAAGACGTCATTTGATGGACAGATTATCAGTCATGAAAAATTACTGTAAGGGGTATCCCATCTCAACTACTTTTTTAGCAGTTTATGCCATCACAATGCTCCTGGTGCAATAACGTGTTTCTCAAGATGTGTTTTATTAAAGAACACTTTTATATATTTTAATATTTCATTTTATAATTTTTGTATTATTAACTGCTGTAAAAATATATGTATATAAACTTATTTGTGTGTGTGTTTTAAATTAGTAGTTTATATTTCTACCATTACAGTATAACTTTTGCAAACCTCTTTTAGACGCCTCACAAACCAATGGTTGGGAACACTGATTTAAAGGAATTGGTTAAATTTCAGTAATATTAAAATAATGAAACATTTGGTTTGGTTCAAATTAATAATGTTCTCACTTTACTGTATTTATTATGAAGTTTGTATATGTTTAATTAATTTTTAATGTATATCTGATTGAGAAAACAATTTTTCACTATTTTTATTTTTATTTTCAAATGATAAATACATATGAAAACAGCAAAGCTATTGAGGATAGTAATCTCTATTCAGATATATAATTGTTTGTTGACTTTGTGACAACTCTTATGCAAAGAACTACGGCTTGTGCAAGTCTTGAAAGAGATTATCATCATTTAAATTGAAAATTGTCATCAAGATGCAGCTGCAAATGTGAAAACGTTTAGAAATCCGAAGGGGTTATGTCTGGACTTGGTTGTATGTTGCATTGAATCCCACTCCAGTTAGTTATCGTACTATCATGTGGCCAGGCGTTGTCTTGATGAAAGAGAAACCACCTTCCTTCTGAACTCTTCTATTTTTTTTTTTTGCAAATAATTTGGATATTGATTAACATGTTGCTGTTTACTGCACTGTTGATTGTCTGCTGTACTCTATTTGCTTTTCAGATACTATTTATTGATAATTCTGCAGCAATCCCACCAGATACAGAGAAGTGCCTTGTTAGTTAGGGCTCATCTTGCAATTGAGCTTGCTGATTCTCCAGGTGCTGACCACCCTCCTTAACTGCTTGTATAGCTGTGATACACCCATTTTCCACCATAGGTGATAATTCTGTCCAGAATTTTCTTTTTCTTTTGATTTTTGAGTTGAGCCAAATTTTGTGCTCATCTTCCAACAGTCAATTCTTGAGACTCCTAGTGATTGAACTGAAACATTATTATGATGCATTTCAGAGCATTAACTATTGTTTTTTTGGCAAACATCAAGCTCCAATGCAATAGTTCAGGTTGAAACATTTCTGTCTTAATCAATGATTTACTTTAACTGCTTAAAATCAACTTCTGTAGGGCAGCCAGAACATGATTCATCTTCATTATCAAAATTTTCTCAGCTCTAAATTTCCGAAATCAAACTTCGACTGTCATAAGAAATACTGTTGATGCCTAAACTTTCTCGCGTTTTTGTTAACTTTCAGTCACACTGAGTTTGTTACAGAATTCATAACCATTCTGATCTGTTGACATGATAGCTTCATTTTAAACACTTTTTTTTAATATATAAGATAGTAAATTTTTAACTAGCAAATTACTCAAGTCATGTAGTTCCAAATTCGAATGCAAAAAACCTTTTGGGGAAAGGCTAACAATCACAGAAAGGACAGCTGTCGGTATCTTTGCTTTTTAGGAAAACTACTCAACCTGATATTAACTTTAGAACTTTTGAATTATTTAAAAATTGAATGAAAAGAAATTGTGAATAATTCCTTTGGTGTTTCTGTGTTTTATTACTCTTTCCAAAATTGTGTTGAAAATTTAATTTGTTTATTAAATTGTATTTCTCTGCCTGTCCAATTAATGAACTATTAAATTTTTTATTTCTTATACTGACCTATGAGGAACAAATCTTGTAAGTTCATTTACCTCTCCTTTATAAATAAATCACAATTTTTTAAAAGCAAGTAATGCATAAGCCTTTATACATACATTCCAAGTGTCAGTACAAACATTTTTGCAAGTTTCTTGTTTTTAGTATTTTAGGCACCATTTTGGTTTTGTATATTAAAATTGTTATGTAAAATTTGCTGTTTGGATTCTTTGTCAATTCCTGCAGTCTAAGCAATCGCACGGATACTTAATCGATGGTCGAATCGAACCAGATTGCCAATTTTTTTTGATATTGTCATCCTTTTTCAATATGGAAGGGAGACCCAGGCATGAATCATTTTCAGTGTCTACTCGACCATCTTGAAAATGCCGAAGCTCCTCAAAATTATGTGAATTATGTAATAAACATTCATTTCCACACACTCCTTTCAATAAATATAAGTTTCAGTAGTGGTTTTTTCCAAGTTTCATGTGAAATTTCCCCATAACAATTCATTGCTATATTGTTATATTTATCATTTTTCTGGTGAAACAAAAAAAAATAACTCTAATGCGAACAGAGACTATGGCTATACAGAATTGTTTACAAAAGCGAGAGACCCTGCATTTGAAAGAGGTTTCACACAAAATATATGTTGGTCACTTGCATTTGGTGCATGCACACTTCTCCTGCATCAGCGTCAATTTCGTTTTTTAATAACCATACCTTGCAAAGTGACCAATTAGTTTACAATGAAAAAGATACAAATTGAAGAAAAATCATAAATAAAAGAAACATTTTATTCATTACAATGAAAACAGAATACACAATATAATAAATGCATAATATAAACAATTTTAACATTTCATATTATAATTTTGCTGACATACATTTTAATTATTATTTAAATAAGTACTTTTCCAATGAATATGTGTGAATAATTTGTGTTTCTATATGCCACCTTCTAACTTCGTTTTGAAAACATCAGTACAAGAAATATCCTTCATGTTGAATTTTATGACAAGTGCTGTAGCTTGAGTAGCAATATTTTTAATCTCAATTCCTCACTTGTCCAAAAATTATTGGCAATTGAAAAAAAATCAATTGTTGCATTATTTTCAGGGCAAACACAACTTAAATTTAAGTAGAATAAATAAATTTCCCATGAAATATATTCATTTTTTAAATGGTTAAATATATCTTCCCATCTTTTATCAATTTCTAAGTGTTTGTTTTCAATTTATTAATTTTTCAGAATTTAAAAGTTAATTCAGTTTTCTAATATCTTCAAAGGGACAATTGTTATTTATTTTGATGTCTGGCCTTTTTTTAGATAAAAATTCATCACGAGATTTAATGTCTGTTGAATATACAGGGTTATTCAAAATTATTAATCCAATTTCTAAATTCCATATTTTCATAAATAAATGTTACAGAATGATAAGTATTATAAGAATACAAAGGCAAAATGTAGTTTTTTTACAAATGTCCGATATAACTTCCATTAGTTACACCTATAATTTCAATTCAATATGTAAATTTCTGCCAAATACTTTGTAAAGTGTCAGTGGTATGGATTAAACAGCAATAGAAATTCATTGTTTTAGTTTAAGTAAATTTGTGGGATATGGTAATACATACACATCTTTTACCAACCCTCCAAGGGAAGAAATTGCTTGGGGCCATATCAGATCAGGTGACTTAGGCGGCCATCCATGTAACCTCGAGTCATCTAGTCTACTGCAACCAATCCAACAAGTATGGAATTTTAAAATTAAATGAATCTTTTGAATAACCCTATATTTGCCATGAAATAAAACATTGTAAACTATCTGTTATGATGTTTGCTACAGACCATTCTTCAATATATGGGGGAATTAAAAAATTCGCCCTTCTTGGATAAACTTTATTGTTATGCCCAGATTAGATTCATTTAAGTTTGACAATTTTCTTTTTATAATTATAGGTAGAAATTTTTCTTCAAATTAATTTTGTTAAAATCATTCTAAATAAGATTGATAACTGTAGTTGAAAAGTGTTCATCTTCAGTCTTTTGAATTGCTTTGTGAAAAATAGATGCTTAATACCTCAGATATTTCATTATTGACAAAGTTAAAAAAAATTTGGAATATTTGTTAAAACTTAAAAATATAAACAGAGAGGCTTAAGTAATTGTAGAACATTCTGTATAACAGTTGTAGCAAATTATCTAATTTTGCCTATTATCTTGACAAATTATATCTGATGCAAATATGTCCCATCACATGCAGCAAATTGGTTTGATATCGATCAAATATGGATATTTACAGATTTATTTTCAAATACTGTAAAGAAAGATATGTAAAAGGACCCTTTTTGAAGAAGATCAGAACTTTAAAAAGGACTGTCGTCCTCAATGGAAGGTGATTGATCACCTTAGCTATTAGCTATTTAGTTGCCCTTGTAATTTATTTAATTTACTTATTTTATAAAAACTTATGAATACTGTATATTGAAATTGTTATGGCAGTCTTTAAGGAAAAAGAAGTAAGCCTGTGATAGCCTGGTTGGTATAGTTACAACTTCTTAAATGCTGAATTGTGAACCCAGTCCTAGGAATTCAATCGAAACATCAAAGTAGCTGCCATATAAAATATATAACTGACAGCTAAGATATAGTTCTGTATAAACAAACAATAAGGAATGATACTAGCATTCATATTTTTGCTTAGTATTGGAATTTTGTAATGGATTATATAGTGTTTTAAGTTAAATATTGTATGAGAGAAAATATTTGTGAATTTTCTTACTTTCGATATTTTAAAATGTTTTTTAAGTTTAGGTTTCATTGCGTAATTTATGTTCTTAAATATCCGTTCTAGATTGCTGTACTTCTGATGGACACACAAGGGGCATTTGACAGTGCATCAACTGTTAAAGAATGTGCAACAGTTTTTGCACTTAGCACTATGTTAAGTTCCATTCAGGTTGGTGATGCATCTTGTATTACTTTTTATTCTTAGAATTTCTGGACTTATTATCTATATCCAACATAACTATTATTTTAAAAAAAATGTTCTGTTGATAAAGTAATTTGTAGTAACTATTAAATTAAATATGAATTGCTGAGTGTTTATTTTTTCAAAAAAAAAATTGCAATATGTTTTATTAAGAAATGTAATAAATAGTGTAGATGTAATTAATTTTTTAAAAAGTTTGTTTGTATTTTAAATGAATAGTGATAAAATGATCATTTTGCAGGTTTACAATCTTTCACAAAATATTCAAGAAGATGATTTACAACATTTAGAGGTAATTATAATTTGATTGATATTATTTTACAGATTCTGGGGGTGGGAGGACCATTAAAAAAACAACAACTTAAGTTTATTATTTTCTTGGAATACATTTCAGGATTGAATTAAATTTTGCAATCTTTCACAAAACTCTTGTATTATTTACTCTCTAAATTCTTGTAATCATTAATACTTGTTTGTTTGGTTTTATTAACATCTCACAAATAGCAACACAGGCTATTTGTGACGAACCTCATAATTTTGAACCTTGGTCAAGTGACGAGGACAACACCTGAGATAGTATCCCCCTCTTCTAACTTCCACACCACACCAACAGGAGGAGTTTGGGTTCTGACAGATTTAATGTGCATCAGCTCCGGCTACTTGGATCTTTAGTTCATCAGGGCACGAACTTATGACTCAATGAAAACTGCCAGCCACAAGTTCGTTGCCTTATCCACTAGACTACCTTGGCCACTAATGATTAGTACTTTATAAATATAATTATATAAAAAAATGTTGTTGTTATATTGACTTAGAATGAAGAACTAGTTTTGTTTAGATGCCATGAAATGTGAACTTCAATTTTGTTATCAAAATCATCATTTGAAAATTGCTTCTAATTAAGCTAGAAAGGCTTTTAGTAACTTATCTGATTAGAATAATAATGTGTATCTGTTGATAGTAAAATACAATTTTATTTTAAATGCTTATTTGGAGTGCATTTCAGCTTATCAAGCTTTAGTCATGTGCATTCCAAAAATGTTGTTCAATATAAATTTTGGGATTTTTCTTCACTAAGTTGAAAGTATGTTAATATAATCATTTCTCTCTCAAAATATCAAAAAACTTCTTTGTAACTATTGTGCAATTGTTTCAATTACTCTATAAATGTATTTGGAAAATGCTTTTTTTTTCTTCAATAGATGACAGTTATGAACTCTAATGACCAAATGTGAATTAATGTGTATAGAAAGCACAATATTACTTTATTTTTCATTGAGAGGTTAATAGCAGCTAATAACTATATTCATTTAGCATCTAACATAGCTGAAAATGTAACTTCTAATATTTTAAATAGATAGAATTCTAATTTGTATAGATATAAAGGTTACTCAAATTAAATTTTATTTTGAATCATATCATTAAATATTTTGTTGCACGGAATATTGTTGCATTAATTTTTATTTATAAATTTAAACTTCTATATAAATTTGATATTTATATATATGTATTTAATATGGTTGTAATATTTTTTTTTAGTTATTTACTGAATATGGAAGGCTAGCTATGGAAGGAAGTGATGATAAACCATTTCAGGTATTTCTCATTTTAATTTTCTTATGATTAATATATTATTGTATGTATAAAACTGAAGACATTCATGACATATTGATTTCTGCTAAAATGTTTGTAAGCAATAATGAATACTATAAAATACTAGCTGAAGTAGTAGTTCTTCTCACTGGTAAATTTAAAACTCATGGATCCAGCTAGAAGTATAAAATATTTTTAATGAGAGTCCACGTCTAACAGCTTTCATGACAACATATCTTAAAATTTATTAAATTTACAATTCCATTTTGTAGTACAAAGATAGTGAAGCAAAGCCATGCACAATCCATAAATTGTCCTAAAATGGCAATTAAAAGATGCAAAATATCCACTAATAAAAGAAGAGTTTAGCTCAGCAAGTAATTATTAATTATAACAGTAAATTATAAAGAAATATTAATAAGCAATCTGAAGACCTTGATAAACTAAATATCTTTCTGTTCAATGCAAAGATGTATAAATTTTCAGCACTGCTGTCTACAAACACAGCTTGCAAAAAGTCGTCCTCTGTATTATTATTTCTTATTACTTTTCATAAATCCATATGTTTGTGCTTGCAGTAATTTATGTTCTAATTTTACTTTGAATGAACAGCAGAATTCAACAAAAGTAAGCAGAACACACAAATCAAGTTGAATAAGACTAAAATTTACTTTTTGAGATGATTCATTGGGAAAAGTTTTGTTATAAGGAACGAACTGAATGAATGTAATGATCTCCAAAAATCTCCATTAAGTACAAGTTGTAAGTGCACAATAATGGTAATGCACAGTGCATTTAAGAGTTTTTTAGACTAGATCTATTAAAAAAAAATACAAGAAACTAGTATTTGTTTTGGTTTTTTATTCACAATAAGTCCCCTCAGCCTTCAATGTACTTGTTACAGTAGTTTAATAATGATTTAGTTGCCTGTTCCACTTCACTGTGTGGAATTGTTCCCCAATGCATGCATTAAGGCTCTTTGTGTGGTCAAAATATCATTGTAATTGCATTTTTCAACTTCATTTTAAGTTTTGGGAATAAGAAATAGTCTCATTGTGCTAAATCAAATATTGGTTAATGATTCAACACACAGAAATTATTTTATGCCAGAAATCTTTTAACAATAAGAGAGTTGTGACTTGTTAAGGAACAAGATTCATCCTGATATTCTGGACAAATCTTGGCCATGAAATGCATCAAAACTTTTAAATAATGTTCGCTAGTAATTGTTTGTCCAGTTGGAGGAAGACTGTAATGAGCGTTGTTTTGATTTTGGATGGAACTTATCTTGTTTTTTTGGTTTGAGGCAAGTTTATTGACTTCGAATGTGGACTTCGTCATATTGAAAACACCATGATTCATTACCTCTAACCATTGATTTTAAGAAGTTTGGATTATTATCAGTGACTGAAATGATGCCTCTACAATGTGCTTTTATCAATGATTTTTATTTATTGATTAAAGTATGGAATAGATTTAGCAAGCTTTTGTTTTGCCCCAAATCATCTTGTCAGATGGTTCAAATCACTTCTTTGTTGATGTTCAAAGAGTCTTCTATCATTTGCAGTGATGCAATTCTATCTTATCCCTTCCATCCAAAATTCACTCATATCATAGTATAACCATTTGATTTACTTCAACATAAATAACTTAAAACATGTTTCTTCAATTTATATATTTATGAGGCACTTTTCTCAAGTTTAGTGTTAAATTTAATTCACTCTTCTGTGTTCCATCTTAATTATTCAACTTGGAAAACTAATATTTCTGGAATGAATGACAGTAATTTTAGTAATTAACTTAATAGATTTGCAGAACTTTTGGCCATGCTTCAGTAGACGATTGAGGTTTATCTCAAATGTGTGATAACACAGGTGGTGCAACCATAGGTTAATATTTAGAGCCAGACTAAAAAATTCTTTGACACTGTGTGTAACATGATATCATGGTATTTTATATGGACCATAACTATATGTATGGAACCAAAGGAGACCATGAAATCATGTGATGTAATTAATATGTGCCAGAATTATTCATGTTGCAGACAAATTTTTGCTTATTGGTAACTTTAAGATTGAATTGCAAAATATCTAATTTGAATTTTGAAAATATCTCTGAGGTGCACACCAACCGTGACTTGTAGTTTCAACGTATCAAATTTCATCAAAGCCTCTATCTTTGCTCATATCTTTGCTCTATGCTGTCCGCACACTGATGCACATAAATTCTACCTTTTATTAATATAGATTTGGCCTGGAACAAAATCTGATATGATTCCATAATTTTTTTTATCGATTACAAAAACCAAATTGCATCAATAAACTCATTAAAATATGAATTTTTTTAGCAAAATAAGTTTGGGAAAGAATTTTTACATCTGTTAGACAAAACAGAAACATGTGAATAAGTGGAATTTTAAAAAATATAATCAAAAACAAATTTGAAACATTTTTATTGGGAATACAAGAGTGGTGTGTAAAGTTTCCAATCTTTATGTGAAGTTGGCAATACTTGTCAATAAAAGCTAGGGAATGTAGTTGTGCATTTTTTGACTGGTACTTACCAAAATTTCTGCAGTTTTGGACTTGCAGTTGTTTTTTGACAATCGTTTGAGTAAGTTGATAGGAGTGTTTTTGTGAAAATGGAAAAATCAAGTATTAAACTGTCATCAAATATTTATTTTTGGAAGGCTATATACCTACACAAATCAGTGATAAGTTATATGCTGTGTACGG
Organism: Nephila pilipes; assembly: GCA_019974015.1. Classification (NCBI taxonomy): domain Eukaryota; kingdom Metazoa; phylum Arthropoda; class Arachnida; order Araneae; family Nephilidae; genus Nephila; species Nephila pilipes. The sequence continues at coordinate 180,095 of BMAW01041570.1, read as the reverse complement.
GGACTCTGTACCAGATTGTGAGATGATGAATGTTCGAGACATCCAAAAACTGCAACCACTAATGATAAAATCGTAAAAGTTCACCAAATGATACTAGACAACCATTGAATTAAAGTGAGAGAGATAGCAGAGGCTATGAATATGTCCAACGAACATGTTTGTCACATATTGAATCAATATTTCAGCATGAGAAAGTCCTGTCCTGAAAGTTTGGTACCTTTCCGTGCATTTGGTTCTGAGTTTGCTCACATTAGACCAAAAATGTGGTCAAATGAAACATTTCCAATGCTTTGTTGGTACAGTTTAGGCTCAATAAATCAGAGTTTTGATGCCAATTAATTACTGTAGATGAAACTTGGATACTCCATTATTTGCCTGAAACAAAAATCAGTCAAAACTGGGGACTGCAAGGAGGGAATTGGGTCCAAAAAAGCAAAAACTATTTTTTCGGCTGGCCAAAAAAATACAGCACTACCTGGACAGGTTAAAGATATGGGATCATCACTGGGAGAAGTGTGTAGACTCAGGAGAAGACTGTAGAAAAATAAAAATAAATTTAAAGAAAAAATATATCTTGTATCTTTGTTAGGCCGCAAACTTTTCGGACTACACTTGTACGCGTACAGCTCCTTCCATTCATCAGTTCATCACTCCAATAAATTTTAGGGTGATATGTTGAAAGGTGTGGGATTGTATAGCAGACAAACAAACTTTCAAATTTTTATATTTGAAAGATATGTAAAACCTGTCTTTTAAACTTTGAACAGTTTAAATGCAATCAGCATGATTATAGTTTGAAGTTACACTTTACTAAATTGATAATACTTGGCCAATAAGAAGAGTCTTACAGAATAAGTTTAGTTTCAGTCATTATAATAAATATATGGAGCTTTGATAAATTTTAAAGGGGAAAAAATTTTTTTTTTTTTATTTAATTTTAATTACTTACTCAGAAAGATTTTTTTTTGTACTTGTGTAAAATTATGTTAAGTATGAAAGTGGGTGCAATTTTGGCTGAACTTACTCCAATTATTTTGGCAGTCAAAAATCCATAATTCCTTTCAAGATAGCAATGAGTCATCTTAGTTGTGAATCTGATGCTTTATAAATTCATGTATTTATGGATCTAAGTCTGAGGTAGCTAAACTTTTTGGGAAAAGTGCCTCTATCTGAACCAAGGAAATCAAGGCATTTGGAAGGCATGGCACTTCCAAATTTTTCCACATTGGAAAGATTTTAAAAATGTTATTTATAAGCTGATTATAAGGTTTTTGAAAATTGCAGATCTTTTTTTACCCAAGTCTGAGTAGTGAATGTGTAAAAATTAATGTAACAAATTTAACAAAAGTTCAAAGTTGAGTTTTACTGTCAATAAACATTATGTAGTTTCAATAACTGAAGATATGTATAAATTAAAAAAGAATAATTTGAAACTATTTATTCTAAGTTATTATTTAACAGTCGGTTTCATATTTTAGTGTGGTCTTTGAATTTGTATTTATTTTTACTAAGTCATCTAGATTAGAATTAGTTCTATAATTGCTAACAAAATTTGGTGTTTTAGGTGCTTATCAGTAAATCTTGATATTTTAATTCTATTATGTTCATAATAGAAAATATTTGCTCGCAAACATATGTTGATCCAAATCTGCAACAATATCTGATAACCAAATCAAGTAAACTTGGAAAATTGCTTGTTGATATAAATCTCCAAAACTCAATATAATTTGAATCACTTGGAGTTGAAATGAGTTTCTTATATTTACATTTTAATGTAATGTGGTGCTTTAGGTCAATTTCAATTTGTAGTGTAAGTGGGTAACAACTAATGTCTTGCAAAGAAGTTGAAAGAGGATTTGTGAAAAGGTCAATATTTCTTTCATCTCCATGAAAGTAATAGAACTTTCCACTGAATGAATTCTGCAAAATGGATATTAAATTTTTAAATTTATCACAGTTTCGAGCATCATTAACTTTGATAACAAGTTCCTGCACTAATGTAAAATTTGTTTATCTTTTTTTTTATCTAAAACCACAACAAAAAAGCAAAAGTTTGCTCTCAAAAGAAGATAGATTACCAACTGGAGTAGGAAAAATTTAATTTCCCCTGTAACCACAAACTAAAATTATATAAATGTCCCATAATATCGGTGAGTAAAGTTCATTCTTAGTAGTCTTCATTCTTAAGTAGCAAGTACACATTGGCCAGCTCATCGTTTGCCTCAAAATATTTTAAAACATATTCCCTCGAATTTTAAAATATTGTAAGTCAATTTCCTTTTAAAAGCTAGTGCACACTACAATAAGGGAGTAACTTGTCATCTATTTCTTTGGATAAAAGCTCCCAAAATTGTCATTGATTCAGAACTCAATGTCGTATTTTGCTGATGCACTGTGCTATAAGATCAATAGCAGAGAACTAGTGTAAATACTTGGCACATGGAGCTTTTTGATGGATGATACAATGATATTGAAAAAAAAATAATTCACAAATATTTTTTGATTAATGTTAGTAAATCTTTTATCCTGCCAACCATGCAAGGCACTCCATCTGTGCAAACAATAATTTTGCCTTATCTGCTTTGTTGAGTTCAATTACATTTTTAAGTTCTTAAAAAGGTCTACATTTGTAATTAAAACTATTTGACTTAAATCTAGAAGTTCTTCGAATTTATCAAAATTATCATCCATGTTATGCGTAAATATTCTTAACCGCGGATTATCTGTGATGTGACAACATTCACCCAAAGCTAGTGAAATGTATTTGCAATATTATAGTCCTGAGACAATTTTTGTGCCAACATTCTGATTTATAACATCTGCATGATGGTATTACGAGACAAAACTATTTTACTGACCATATTTTTTACTTTTATATTACTGACATTTTGGGCAAATATTAACAGGCAATTTTTGATTCTCTCCTCTGTCAGAATAAGACTTTTATTGTGGGCCAATAATTAAGAAATTTCATAGGAAGCCTTCATCATAGTTTCACTTTTGGAACAATGAATTGTTGGGCAGCATTTCCCCCAACAATTCATTGGATAAAACTCTTTCGTAACTTCGAGCTGGCAGGATATTTCTGTTGAAATTACTACGCAGTTTGAAATGTTGATTGAGATTAAATTTTTTCGGCGCTACTACATAACTTCAACATATCAAACAAACAAGATTGGAAGCTCTGGCTGAGTAAATAGAAATCGTTCTTCTCATACAGTATTAAAATCACAAATTGCAATATCCCGTTCATATTTACTTTTCGATGTTGTAGGTTTACGCACAGGCATGGTAAAAATAAAATTTTTTAAAGCAACCCATGACATCAAAGTTTAAGAAGTTTTAAAAAAGAAAAATGTCTTACTCAGCTGTTTAAAATCAATTAAGCCATGGATAGAGTGTCTCGCATGCTCTCGCATATTGTTCCTCAGTCTAAGAGCACTAAAGAAAATAACTAAACCTGTTAGTCTCATCCTGTGAACATACTGTAATGGGTCATTTTTGTGGTATCAGGCACTGCTGTTTTCCGGAATGATTGATTCATCAGCGTGCGAGTAGTGTTTTTACTCATTTTGTTACAGTTCCTGTAGAAGACATTTTGAACATTAAACATTTTAAAAAAGTCTTGGGGTGTTGCTGTGCCGGGGGTTGGCCAGATCTAAGTGGTGGCATCCCTGATGCATTTTATTATGCCATTTAGCCAATCCCACCAGTCTTTGGATTCACAAAGTTACAATGATGGTTTATTGAGAAATATTTTAAAATGAAATTAGCTGATAGAGGAGTTAATAAGGACTAAACATGATTACATGAAAACCTCTAGGCAAGTAACATAATGTGCCATATCACATTATTATGGAAAATGACCAAAATAGGAAAAAAAATGTGTTTGATTCCCACTTTCTTATGTTGGTGGAATATTGCCTTGCTTAGCAACACTTTCTATTGGCAAAATTTTTCTGGTCTGTTGAAAATGGTCAGCAGAATTTACATAAGTATCTTTTTTTTTAACAGCTGCGATCTCAATTTAGTTATTTGGTTAAGATGACCCCAATATGTATATTGTACAAATACATGTGTCGAATAGGGATATTTTTAGGAATATAGGAATGTTTTTTAAAAATATGATCTAAGGAAGTTTTCATCCACAGTCAGGTCAGAAATTAAGAAATATATATATAATATGATGAATGTTTTGTTTACTACCATATCTGAAATAAATGTCAATTTTTTTTAACAACTTAAAAGTGTACCCTATTGTCACTCAGGCAGTATATTTGATTGCATACTGACTCTCCCGAGCATTGCTAAGAGTCAGTATGTAAACAGATTCACTGCCTGAGTAACACTTAATGTTAACTATTTAGTATTTTAAAAAAAATAAGATGTGTTAATTCATGTTTTGAATCACTCTGCACTTAAAAAATTGGTATGTTAAGTAGTAGTTATGCAATTTTTAGTCCATTCTTTTCAAAAATACAAAAACAAAACAGTGTTATACTGTAAGAGTGTGTTGTAACACCTAAGTAATTTTTAATTGTTCTTTGTGATCCATTGTATTCAGAATATCAAGATCATTCATATTTTTAAGAAATTTTAAATAAATTTTTTATGCTCTTGTATAATATAGAAGTTAACAGCATCAAGTGATTGTCTGCTATACAGTATTATTTTATCTTTCATTGACACTTTTAGATTTTTAAATTGTAATAATTTTTCACATACTGATATCATCTTTGCAAATTTAAACTATTCATAAAATATTTTTCAAGTGTATTTTTGACTTTTGTGTTATATTTTTCTACATAAATTGTGCAGCATAATTTTCTTTCTTAAATTAGTAACAGAATGGGATGAAATTATTGCTTCAACATGTTTTCATTTCTAAACTTGTGTTTATGTGTGTGGCGTTTTTCTGAATGTTCATTTCTATCTATTAGGACTATACATCACATTCATTTCCTAATTGACAGTTATGAGAAGAAGAAAAATTAAAATTAAGCTTTTATTTAAAGATGAATTAAAAGGTACAAAAATAATATTTTTTAAAGGTAAAACAATGTATAATTTATAGAATCTTGAGGTGTTAATATTTCTCTTGATCTCATAAGTAGTTATGGTACTAATTTATTTGCATCCACCTATGTATCTGAGTTAAACATCTCAAACTTTTATAAATTGTATTTTTCCCCTTTAAAAATTATTTAACCTTTTAGTCCATCTTGAAATAAAGCTTGATTAAAAAATTATTTGGTTCTATAATCAACAATTGTTTGATGTAGATTATCCGGATTTGGCTTTTGCACCTTAAACATATAATCAATCACTCAATTTTTTTTTTTAAACTTATTTCTCCGGATTTTATAGATATTTCCAGATTAAAAAGAACCACCCAGATATCACTTGGTTAATCACCTAACTAATATTAAATATTTATCTTTTAATTGTAGTGCTATTCTACTATATGGAAAGTAAATAACATTCATTTTATTAATTATAACTGAATTGTAACTTACAGAAATATTTCTTAAATGAATTTTTAAGTAGTTGTGAATAATTTGAAATTAATTTATTTATATTTCCTAATAAACTTTCTTTAGAAATTGATGTTTTTGGTTCGAGACTGGAGCTTTCCATATGAGGCTGAATTTGGAATTAAAGGAGGAAAGCTTATCTTGGATAGGCGGTTGGAGGTATGGTATTTGATTTTTTTTAAATCAAAAGTCTGAAAAATATTTTAAAAGATTTACAAAAGATGTAAACTTCCACAAAGAAATTGAGTATTTGAAATTAGGTTTCATGCCGTTTTTGAAACATTATTTTGTTAATTTTATTTTAGAAAAGTTTATATACAAATTATAAATGTGTGAACTTTGCACTGTAACAAAGTATAATTAAAATAACATTGTACATAAGTTTTTATAGAAACTCATAAAATAAATTATAATTATATATAATTTTGTTATTTTAAATAATTTCAACATTTTAATAGCAGAAAAATAGAATGAGTTAAGATCTTTAACTTCTAGATTTTTTTTGCTTGAAGTTTCTTTGCAAATTAGAAGGCATACTGATGGGAAAAATAGGGCAGAGTAGGTTTCTTTACTGATTAGAGCAATTTTAAAATGAGTTTAAGAGGTTCATTATATAAAGTGAAAGATTAAATAAGATTAATTTTTTGGTTATTGGATCTCCCTTTTTTCTGAACTATTATTGAAAAGGGTGAAATGTAGAAGAATATTCTTAAACTATTGGACATAGTCAAATTTATAGTTTTCCTCTCACTCAAATTTTGAACTTTTGAAAATCTGTTTAAGTACTATTTTACCTGTCTTGCCAGGTAGGTAATGTATCAATTGAGCTATTATATTGAGTCTTGATTCAACCATTGGATGTAATGTAGAATAACAAAGGCTACTGGATGTTGAATAAAAATAGACTTCATAATCCTCGTGTTATGTGGCATGAAAATTGGGAGAAGAAAGTACTAGTTTAGATTATGTCATGGGCTTCAACTCGTGGCTTGCATTTTTTCCCTGGAATCGTAAATTTGAGTCCTGATCTCTCTAAAGACCTCTGTATAATGAGGCTGATGCATGTTTAAATATATTGGTCCAAATCTTCGCATTGAAGTATGGAGTACCAGTGGAGTCCTCATCACTTGACCAAGGCTCTAAATCTGAAGATCCATTGCCAGTAGCCCTTGTGTTGCTTTTAAGTGCAACATGAAAAAAAAAAAATCAATTAATCAATCTAATATATGAAATCTAATTAAACAAATATATAAAAGCTTTCTATGAAAAGACACAGTTGATTTTTTGAGGTTGAAAATGATAAGGGATCTCAAATACAGATGTGGTTTAGAAACAACTAACTCTTATATAGCTTAATTATACTGATATAATAAATAAAAAACACATTATCTAAAGACATGTATCATAGCATCCTTTTTAACAAAAATTTGAAAAGAAAAGAGGAGGTTTACATTTACTGAAGGTTTTATATAAACATCATCAGCAAGATTTAACCAAATTTAATTATGATTAATACATCAAGCTGGAAACAGACATAAGTATTGGATGGCATAAAAACCATTTTAAATAGCACTACCTGGAAATTAGAATTGATGCAGAATGAGAAGTAATGAAATTTGCATGCATCGTAATCTATCGATTGATCCATCCATATAAATAACACATGGATCAATAAGTTCCGAGACTAACCCAGAGATGGCGCTCGTAGTAAACCAGTAACCAGGTCTTTCTAGAGTACTAACCTTTGCTTAAAACGTGTCAAAATTTTAAGTCGATCAGACCAGAAACAGCTGAATTATCGAGGTTGGAGTAAAGTCGTTTTGTAGTTTGTTTAAAAAATGGAAAAAACCGAGTTTCGTGTTCTGATAAAACATTGTTTTTTAATGGGTAAAAACACCACCGTGCAAGCGAAACAATGGATTGAAAAATGTTACCCGGACTCTTGTCCATCAAAAGCAACGATTTGTCGGTGGTTTGCCGAGTTTAAACGTGGTCGTACCGACACAAATGACGCGGAACGCTCGGGTAGACCTGTGGAAGCCGTTACACCGGAAAATGTGAGTGAAGTGACAAAAATTATAATGAAAGATCGTAAAGTGAAGCTCCGTGAGATTGCTGAGATGACACAGATATCATATGGAAGTGTATTTACTATCCTTCATGAAAAATTGAGCATGAAAAAGGTTTTTTCCAAGTGGGTGCCGCGATTGCTTTCGATGGAACAAAAACAGCAACGAGTCGATGATTCGGAAAGCTGTTTATCGCTATTTACTTGCAACAAAAAATATTTCTTGCGTCGTTACGTGACCATGGACGAAACATGGATACATCACTACACTCCAGAGTCGAAGCGGCAGTCATCTGAGTGGCGCACAGCTGGCGAAAGCCGTCCGAAAACGCAGCAGTCAGCTGGCAAAGTCATGGCGTCAGTTTTTTGGGATACGCATGGCGTGATTTTCATTGACTACCTCGAAAAAGGTAAATCGATCAACAGTGATTATTATATTGACTTGCTGGTGCGTTTGAAGGAGGAAATCGCAAAAAAACGACCGCACATGCAGAGAAAAAAAATCCTTTTTCACCAAGACAATGCACCCTGCCACAAGTCGATGAAAACAATGGCAAAATTGAACAAATTGGGCTTTGATCTGCTTCCCCACTCCCCATACTTGCCAGATTTAGCCCCCAGTGACTACTGGCTCTTTGCTGATCTTAAAAAAATGCTCCAGGGAAAAAGATTTGGCTCAAATGAGGAGGTCATCGCTGAAACTGAAGCTTATTTTGAAGCGAAAGATAATTTTTTTAATAAACATGGTATTGAAAAATTGGAAAAGCGTTGGAACGATTGTATCACCCTAAAAGGTGATTATGTTGATGAATAAAAAAAAATTTTGCAAAAAAAATGTTGTTTTCAATGTTAGTCTCGGGACTTATTGATCCATTTGTTATGAAGAAGGTCTTTTTTTTTCGTATGATTCATACAGATCTAATTTTGATAAAGCTATGTACACTTGATCTCCAAAACAAGAGAAAAGTCACTGTCTGCATAAGATTTCGAAAAACTACTCTTCAGGGGTTCACAAATCTCTTTATATTAGGCATGTAGCGAAGAGACACAGAGTATATTTGACATGTTATATCTGTGTTATGCTATAGATTTTGTTGCAGAGAAGATAGATAATTTATTAAAATATTGATTAAGATTTGCACTTCTTAAATGAAGCCTCTTTATTCTATATAAAACCCTATAGCTCTAGTTACTTCAGTTAGAGAAATATAAACATATTGACATTCAAAAGCAATTGATATTTAAAGTGAGGTTTCTTTAAATACAGTTCTCTTATGAACCTAACTTTTCAAAGGGGGGGGTATTAAAAAATAATTCTATTATCATAATTATATATATTGAACTGGCTGTCTGAAGTAGTTCAAATTGATGCATTGTTTTTTGATTGGAAGATTGGAATTGAATGGGTGTTTGGAAAAAGGATTAAAAAAATATGGCAAATTATAATAGGATAATCATTTGACCAATATTTGTGCAATCTATCATCCATAGAGTGCAAAATAAATAAATATGTCACTTCATTAAATGCAATGGTCTTTCCATCATGGAGTGGAGAAAGTGTGAGAGAAAAATAATATACAGTGATTGTCTTTATTCCACTTGCCACCAGAAAATCATGTTTTTTTGTTTTTTTTCGAATCTAATCCTTTTTCCTATCACCCATTCAATTTTATTTATAGAAGAAGAAAAAATTAGAGTTCATGAAATTTATGAAAAAGCAAAATGGTTTTCTGACTGTGTTATAGTTTTTATGCTGTGTATTGTGACATATTCAATTTTTAAAAACAAACGATTGTGATACTTTTTTAAGATTTTATCTGTCTAACTCATAAAGGCAGACGATTTAATTTAATGTGATACTTTTTTTAAGATTTATCTGTTCGACTTTTAAAGGCAGACGATTTAATCTAATATGATGCTTTATTTAAGACATTACCTATTCTACTTTTGAAAGCAGACGATTTAAACTTAAAGTAATACCTTTTTCAATATTCTTTATTAAGATATTTTTTTTGGCAACACCAGATCATAGTTTTGATTTTATTTAATTTACTGGCAACGGATATGAAATTTAGTATTGAGTTTGATTCCAAGAGGTAAAGACGAACGTTCAAAAAGTGGTGCTTGTGTAAAATTGTGTCTTGAATTTATGTTTGAAAAGATGTGCGCAAATAAATGTGATGTCTTGAAAACAAGTCCTATTTATTAATAGTCTTCAATACAGTACAGTATCAATTTGTACAATTTTAAATATGTAAACAAAGAGTGATGTTCTAATTCATGTTCAGAATTTATAGTAATAATTTATTAAGATGATTTTTAAAATACAAATATATATTTTTCTAAATGAATGTGTTTAAACATTTTTTTTAATTATTCCCTTTTTTAAATAGAGATAATGAGAATTATTAATTTAAAGGGAGCATATTGAAATAAATATCATTGTTTTTAAAGTTAATAGGAAATGGAGAAATTTAAATGTTTTGGAATATTTTAAAACATTTTTGTAACTAAACTGGTTACTGGTATGTTGAATTCTAATAAACTTTTGTTTGCTTGTGTATTTAGATATCAGAAAAGCAGCATCCACAACTTCAGCAACTTCGCAAACACATTCGTTCATGTTTCAAAGAAGTTGAATGTTTTCTTATGCCTCACCCAGGATTTGAAGTTGCAACCAGTCCAAATTTTGATGGACGCCTTTCTGGTAAAAAATTGGTTTTTTGCCACTTTTTTGTGTTTTTATCTTTTTCTAGAATTATGTTTGAAAATGTTTTGATCTATTTATATTCTTAACATATATTATTTTTTCTATTTTAAGATATTCGAGATGAATTCAAGCAGTATCTCCAAGATTTCATTCAGCTGTTGTTATCACCTTTAAATGTCATCCCTAAACAGATAGGAGGACGAGATATTACTGCCAAAGATCTTATAAACTATTTCAAGGTAGTATTAGTTTCATTCATATGCTTTTGTATTTTTGGGTGTTAAAGACATTTTATTCTGCTTATGTCAGACTTAAAATTTTGTTTTTTAAGTGTCAAATATTACAGCTGATACTGTTTTTGAAAAGCATAGTTTTTTTTTTTTGTGTGTGAAATAGGTTGGGGGTAAGGGATAATTTTTTTATTGTATTTATTTAAAATTTGCATTTGTACCTTTGAAATTTATAATTTCTTTAATCTTATTTCATAAAGGGGTATATGCAAGCTTTATTTCAAAGGATTATCAGAATTAAACAACTAAGCATTTACTTAATGATTTTACATAGATAACAGGCATTCTAACATTCTTCACAGATAATTGCTGAATTTTTTTTAAGTCAGAGTAGGGGGGATGATGTTACTAATATGTTAATATAAAAATGTTCTTAGAAACATATTGAGGATTTTTAGGAAATAAATTTTTCAAAACATTTTATTGGTGCAAAAATGTTAAAGTTTTTGATTCATTTGTCTTAATAATATTTAAAGTTAAGAATTGTTGATTTGAAATATTCCCATTTTTTGTTGATAGGTTTGTAAGTAACCTTATAAGTAAGTAACACTATGAAACTGCAACAGCTCTCTTCAGCAACAACACTAGAATTAAAACACTGTGTAACAACCCCGAGGGATGCATCTCTTTTAGTCTAGTTGGTAAAGGCACAACAAAAAGCAACTGGTTAACTTTTCATAGGACTCAAGAGTTTGAACCAGCTGCTATATCCAACTTCAGTGGCTGTTGTTTTTGACTCTTTGGAGGGGAGAGAGTTGACCTTGGGATGCAGGCAGCATATTGAACCCTAGTACAATGGGTTCAATGAAAAGTTGATTGTTGCTTTTCATTGGCTCTTGTACCAACTGGACTAAAAGAGACATCTCCCTCAGTGTAGTTATTGCTGTTATAGTCTAGTTATACTTCTAGTATTGCTGTTAAAGAGGGCTGCCTCATACTACCCCTTCAGTATCATCGTGATGATATGAAGAGAAACGTCCTGAATGATATTTATAGAGAAGTTCGCTTTTCCAGCAATTTCTGCAATTGATATACATCTTCTACCTGTTTTATTGAGTTTCGTCTAAGACAATTCCCATTTGGCATCATCGGCTGTCTCTGTATTGGGTCTCGTCAACACATGCACCATAACTGGAATTTCACTAATTATGATTTATTTGTGGTTGTCTTACTTAGACATTAGGTGACTTCAGGGGTTTGACTTCTTTAGGTAGGTATATCATGACCCTGAGTCATCCTAGTGATCTTTTTCTTTCCTATGGGGTTTTCTGACTTTGATAAACATGGGTAATCGTAGCAAGCCATCTCAATTTTCAACCCTCCTTTTTGTCAACTAATTTTTATCTTTTTTTAAAAATTCTTTCACAGGTATAGATCACTGCTTTTAGCCGCAGCATGGCTGCATTTGGCTATTTCTTCATGAAAATACTATCACTCACTTGTTTGTCTTTTCAATATTTTTTTTTTTTTTACCATTTGAATTTGTATGTAAGTGGTCTTTAAGACATCTTTAAAAAAAAATACTGGGTACTATACATTTAATCTCTGTGAGTTAAATTCATTTAGTATTTATTATATTAGCTATATGGCACTCATTAATAATAAATTGGTTTTGAATTTCAATTTGTGAATTGAATATGTTTCACATTTGAAATGTAATGTAAATTTGGACTCATGTCTGTTTTTCTTCAGGATAATTATTCAAATTTTTCTACATATTTTTTTTTTGAAAATTGACTTTTATATTAATTTAATATTAATACATTTTTTTGGTACATATTTTTGATTTACAAGCATAAATGAAATTTTAGTTAATGTTTCTGACTCTTAAAAAAACTACAATGCTAACTTGTCTTCTAATTACATTGATACAAACAATCTTGTGATCAGTCTTCTTTTTAATATGTGTTAATAAAAATATCATTTCATTCAAAAATATGAATCAAGATATTTTCAGAATGTGTACCCAAAAGTTATCAATATTGTTATAGCATATTGTCTTCTTTGGTTCTGTATTTATATTTTTTTTTAACAATTTGAATATTTTTCCCCAGGTTTTTTGCCAGCTAAACAATTGTAGTTGACTAATAAGACATATATAAAGAAAATGTGCTCATTTGCTTGCATGTTTTTCTTTTTATTGGCTGTTATAAATTGAATCGTGTGACAATGGACAGCTTTTTTCCCTCCATGCTTTAGAATCTACAAAGTGTTTACAATTTATCTGCTTCTTAATTATAACACAAACTTTTGTGGTAAATGGAGTTACTATACCTCAATGTTAGGGTTGCAAACGTTATGTACTTCTATGTGCTAATTAGGTTATAGTTTCAAGCTCTAATTACCCCCAAACTGTCCTGCAGAATAATAGAAATCCTTGCATTTTTTTTTTAATTGGAATTCTAAATTTTCACATAATGTGATAGTTATAAGAATAGTAGTTCAGACATCTCCCTTATCTGTTTAAGATACTAAATTAGAAGTTCCATTGCCAATAATTCCCTAATATTATTTTAGAGTGATCATAATTCTAGCGGATGCATATTATGAATCATAGGATAAATAAAATGTTAATTTATTGCACTAAAAGGGTGAAAATTTCTGCATTCCTATTTCTGTATCATAGGATAAATAAAATCTTAATTTATTGCTCTAAAAGGGTGAAAATTTCTGCATTCCTATTTCAAATTTTGGTACTGTGTGTTATTTTTTGCCATAGTTTCATGTATGTACCTGATTGTAGCCAATTTAAACATACTTGGTTTGCACTTTTTTATTTAGCTTGTAATTTTTCAAATCAGTGTATTTCTCCTTTAAGAGCGCATTTTTAGTTAAAAATGATTCATTATATAAAGTTTTCTATAAAGCTTTGAAAAGAGGTATTTTGTATTATGAAAATACAAAATTCACATTTACATAAAGGATTGAATTTTTTGGCTAAAAATTGCGATCACAGTCTAGTTAGAACGAGAGCCAAAATTAGTATGAAAGCAATCATATCAAATTTATGATTTTCTCAATTTATTTTTTGATTTCAATAAAATGCATTATATATGCAGTTTAATAGTACCTATAAGAGCCATAAAGATAATTAATTGAACAAACATTTTTTCCCAATTCACAAAGCCACCAATAAGTTAGCTTCTTTTTGTTAGAGTGTGGATAATTAGATAATACTAAAAATGTATAGGGGTGAAAAGGTGTTATGTAATTGGCTTCAGACTCTTAGAAGAATTATTTATATAGCTTTCATGCAATTAGGGAGTGATTAGCCACCTAAGGGACTATTGTTTTATTCTGCAACAAAATGGTTACCTGACCACTTTTCAAAGTAGTGTTTTTCTGAATACCTTTTCTGGCCAATCCATAATTAAAAAAAAATGAGTGAGTGAATCAAATTTCTATTATTTCGTTCCTTTGTTTCTTTTCAATGCATAGTGTAGCATAATTTTATAAAATTATTTTTCTTAAGGGTTTCATTTATGTAAAAAAAAAAAAAAAATTAAACACCTATATTATTAAATTAATTTTTCTCTATTTTTTAAAAATGTTGACAATAAAAATTGTAAAATAAATATACAAATAAAATCTGTGCAACTTTAATTTTTTTTTCAAGATTAATCTGATTTTTTTCAATAAAATTTGTTTGCTTTTTTAAATCTATTCAATCATTTAATGTAATTTTTGTTTCATGTAAATTATGCAATAAAAAGCAAGGTTTTTTTACTAGTGTAAAAGTATTAATGTACTGCAAAACTTTATATATATATGAATCAAGTGTGTATCATTAATACTTTAAAGAAATTTTTAATGTGTATTTTAGGTTTATGTAGAGATTTTCAAAGGTGGAGAACTACCCGAGCCAAAATCTATGTTGGATGTAAGTAAAGGAATTTAGGTTTTTCGCTTGAAAATATAGTTCTTGTAAAATAATCAGTATTGCATAGGTTTCCTTTTAATTACTATGTTGTCTTTAAGTATTAAATTTAAGAGAATCTTCTATCTTCCTGTTTTATTTGATTATTAATTCATTTCTATCCTTGTATTTTTAATAAAAATTGTATCATCTGTTTATTCATTTGGATAAGAAAGTATTAATGATTAATTTTCTTTTTAAACTTTTAAAAGTGTCAGATATAATTACATGCAGATTAGAAATATGTAAATACAACAAGGTTTGACTTTATGATAAGAAGAAAATTTATTTTTGAAGTATTATACTCTTTTGGAATAATTTGTTATGTGATATGTTTTTCATTTCTTCTCACAGGCCACTGCAGAAGCAAACAATTTGACTGCTGTTGCCAATTCAAAGGACTTATACAACAATGAAATGGAAAAGGTCAGTTCCAAAATAAAAGAAAAAATAAAAATTCCATTCCTTTGATTTGGAATCTCATTTTGTGAAGCAGCATTTATTTTCAAAGTAATTTATATGTAATCTAGGATTGATAACACACACACACACACACACACACACACATAATTTACAAAGGGGAAGGGGGAAACACCAGGAACTAAGTTTTATAAATCTTTAGAATATTGAATTTAAAAAATAGGAGTTCGGTCCACTCTTATGCATTGCAGAGTGTCAAGTATTATAATTCTCAAAGTACTTTTAAAATTCAAAATGTTATGCTAAAAATACAAATTTTCTTCCATAAAAAAATTAAATAATTAAGTTAAGTATTGGGGAGAAATTTTAAACTAAACATCCAATGATTTTAACTCCCATTTTTTTCTTCCTAAATTCTGCATTTTCTATTGAGAAATTTTTGTTTAGCAAATTTAAATTTATTTAGTGAAAAAGAGAAAGGCAAAAATTTATAATTCCTTAAAAATAAACTTTTAAGGACGTTATTGGTGGAACATTAGTTTTAAGAAATTACCTTACTTTAATTGAAAATGTAATTCATGCAACTTATATTGCAACATATGTGTATGTAACTTCTAGTTTTTTTTTTTAAAAAAATGCTTTATTTGATTGAACTACAGACATATATTTTTTTTGTCAACATTGTATATAATTATTTTTCTTTTACTGTACTTTAATTTATAGCTTAACCTGCCATACTGGTATCTAACTTGCAGTCTTATATTTTGTGGAGTGCAAAGAGGAATGACATTTATAAAAAAAAATACAATGTTTGCTTGTTAAATGCTCTATTTTATTTTTGATAGGTCTGTGGTGGTGACCGCCCATATGTGAGTCATCAAACTTTACAAAGGTTGCATTTTGAAATCCGCCAGTTTGCCTTATCCAAATTTACTGAAACAAAGAAAATGGGAAGTGAGGCTTTAGAACACTCTTATAAAGAAAGATTAGTGAAGGTTTGTAATTTTGCTTTAATTTTTTCTTTTATATGAACATGTTGTTTAACGAAAACATATCTGAACAAGTAATATTTTCAGCATTTGATTTTATGAAATTTTCATACTTCATTTGTTAAATGTATATTAATATCTATATTCATTTTGTTGGAAGTTAACACAGTGATAACCATGGAACAATGAATAAAAAAGCAGGTTTATTTGCAGGGATATATATGGAGATTCAGCAGAAGTGGTGATGTGTTAGTTCT
Organism: Nephila pilipes; assembly: GCA_019974015.1. NCBI lineage: Eukaryota > Metazoa > Arthropoda > Arachnida > Araneae > Nephilidae > Nephila > Nephila pilipes. The sequence goes on along the minus strand of BMAW01041570.1, from coordinate 163,911 downwards.
GAGGAGAACTTCGCCATACTTTGCGTGCATATAATGTGGCACAATCTATTCTAAGTTGGGGGGAAGGGAAAGCAAATATGCATTGATATTCAACAATTCCCCCTCTCAATGCTTATTTCAAATACAAACACAATTATGCAATTTTTTAATGAATATTATAATGCCTTAAAAATATGATACAAGCTTTTATAAATATAGATATAATAAGATTAATTACAGTTACATGTTAATCCAATTAATTTGCTAAATACCTTACGCTTATTACTATTTAAACATTTTGTTAACATATCTGTGGGCATTTCATTAGATGGTAAATACAGATGGAGGACAAAATAATACGAACACCTGTGAAAAAGTATGATGTATTTCATACTTGCAGTACAGCCATGCCACCTAGTGAGCGTGAAGAGGAAGGTATCAATTCCTCAACAGCAGTCACCTGTGTTGCATGCATCTATCGAACTGTCTGTGATAAGTTGAAATGTCAGACCTGTCAGAGTTCCTAAGAGCAATGATTGTTAGAGTGCATTTAAGTGAAGCATTAGTTACGGAAGTGGTAAACCTTTTGTAGGCGGACCTGAATTGGCCTTTGATAATTAATGCCACAAGCAGAGTAAGACAGATACTGATATTTTAAAATGTAATTTTATCTGCAGGATATTTACAAGACTCGAATCAATATCATTACTCTTTAAGCCAAAAGCTACAGTATCACAGTCAAGTCATACTACAATCATAGCAATGGTCTCATCAACCATCTAAGATCTCATCAACTATCACTTCATACATCTCCATTATATATATATCCGGAATCTGCATTTGACACTGTCATCTCGACAGTTAAGAATCGGCATCCGATGAAAAACTAACTTTGTATGACGTAACTGAAAAATACCGTCAAATGCAAATTTCCGATTCCCCATTGCCAGATGCGTGGGATGACGTCATATCGACAACACCTAATTCCAAAACATTACCAGTTGAGATTACCGCGATATGACAACACTTTTTGGGGTTTGCAAGGAGTACGTTATCAGCCATTATAACAGCATACATGAAAGAGGGTAAGACGACGTCTTCAAAGCACAACAATGGCCGAAAGTCAAAGCTTGCCGATAGGGATAGATGGGTCTTGAAGGGCATAGTAGCCCGAAAGCACAATCAATTGTTATCCGAGATAACATTCGAAAGGAACAGTCATCTCCAGAACCCTGTTTCAACAAAAACTGTTTAAAGGGACTTCATGCTGCGAACATTTATGGCAGAGTGGTAATTTGTAAACCCTTGGTGACAGCAATTAATGCTTTCAAACAATGCCAATGGTGCAGAGATCACAAAGGCTGGTCCCCATAGCATTGGCAACAGGTAATATGGTCAGATGAATCATCATTCATCCTATTTCAGACCACCAAACACGTTTATGTCTGGAGAACACCCAGAGAAGCGTTTAATCCTGAATGCCTCTTGCCGACTGTGAAGCATGGTGGGGCTCCATTATGGTATGGGTTGCGATGTCTTGGACCACTTGTTATTCTGCATGGGAGAATCAAATCCAACCACTATCTAAACATTCTAGGGGATCATGTCCATACTTTTGTTCAGACTGTATTCCCTGAAGAGTGACCGCTTTTTCAAGACAACAACGCCTTTATCCACACTGCTAAGTGTGTTCAAGCATGGTTCAAAGAGCATGACAATGAAGTTGAACATCTTGCCTGGCGCCCTCAGTTTCTGGACTTGAATATTATTGAACATTTATCGGAATATTTGGAGTCCAAACTTCGTTCCCGAATTCCTCCTCTATCCAACCTTTCGGAATTAGAGACTGTTCTGCTGAAGGAATAGCTTAATATTCCTTTAAATATTGTCCATGACCTTTATGCATCTATCCCACTTCGCATTAAATCTGTACTTCAGTCAAAGGGTGGTCCAACCCCTTATTAATAAAGATTTTCCATCATTTCACAGGTGTTCGTATTATTTTGTCCTCTATCTGTATTTTTACTTGAATAAACCATTTTCATATACTTCTCGTACAAAATGATGACAAATGTCAATATGTTTTGAACTCGAATAATATACTGGGTTTTCGTAAGTTTTAGAAATGATTGTTTGTAGGTAAACGCCACAGTTTTCAATGTATGAGTCTCTTGTGAAAGTTCATTGAGAAATCTTTGTAAGTAAAAAGTCTCTTTTGTAGCTTCTGTGAGAGCCGTATATTCTGCCTCTGTGGTTGATAATGCTACAGTTTTTTGTTTTCTTGATTCCCAAGAAATTGCTCCTTCAATATATGTGAAGAGATATCCTGTGCAAGATTTTCTATCATTGATATCTGAAGCTTGGTCAGAATCGATATATCCTATTAATGGTTTTGCAGACTGTTTGTAAATTAATCTGTGATTTTTAGTTTCTTTCAAATATCTCGGGATTCTTTTTGCTGCCATCCAATGTGTTTTCTTTGGATTGTTTGTTAAACTGGCTAAGAAAAATGACAGCGTAAGTAATGTCTGGTCTTGTGGCGACAAACAGATACATTAGAGAATCCAATTAAAGATTGGAATAGTAAGTTTTGCATTTCCGATTTTTCTTTTTCATTCTGTGGAAACATCTCTTTGGTTAATTTAATGCTTGTATCCATGAAAAATTGCATTTTATACTTGTGCAAGATATGATCAATGTACTTTGATTGAGATATTATCAAACTGTTTTTATCTTGTTTAAATTCAATTCCAAAGCAATAATATAATAGTTCTAGGTCTTTCATTTTGAAAGCTTTTGCTAACTCACCACAAATATTTATATAAACGCTTTTGCTGCTTGTAAACACCATAAAATCATCAACATATATAATGAATGCTTTCACCGAAAATGATTTCATATGATAAATACATTTGTCAGCATTTAACGATTTAAACCCAAGAGATTTGAAATCAGTGTCCAGTTTGTTGTACCATTGTCTCCCTGATTGTTTGAGACCATAAGGAAAACGATTTAGTAAACAAACTTCAGGAGAAACACGAAACTCTTCTGGTTGCTCCATTAAGATTTCTTCATCCAGATCTCCATTTACGTATGCTATCACAAAGTCCAGTTGTTATCATGTAAGGTTGTTTTCAACTGCATAAACAATAACAGTTTGGATTGAACTTTATCTTGCAACTGGAGAAAATTTCTTGTTAAATCTATTCCAATTTTTTGAGAACAACCATTTGCAACAATTCTTGCTTTTAATTTTTCAACAGTTCCATTTTCTTTGAACTTTGTTTTTTGAACCCATTTTGATCTTATAACCTTTTTATGTTTGGGTCTTGGAACTAATGTCCATGCATTTTCTTTAATTAATGTATCATGCTCTTTCTTCAAAGTATTTTTCCAAGCTATTCGGTCTAGTGAAAAATCTCTTGAATGCTCAGGCTTGTTTAAAAACAATCCGTAATTATGGAAACTTGTCCATATTCCTTTCTTGGATGATATCTATTGCCTGTTCTTAAAATCCTAGGCCTTCCAGGAGTGTGGTGACAAACGCCTTTATCCAAAGGCGTGACATCACAGCTATTCGAAGCTTTGGTTTCTGTTTGGGAATCCGATGACATTACTTCTCTTTTTGGTGAACCACCTAGGTCAGATGACTTAACCTCATTGAGAGTAGATTTTTGTTTCTCACCAAGAAGGGTAATAAATTCCATTTCTGACGTTGGCATATGGTTTTCAAATTTGTCAATAAATCTCGCATCTCGGCTTGCTATTATTTTTCTGGTTTTCTTATTCAGCCGATATGCCTTTCATTCTGTTGAATATCTGTTGAAGATGGGTTTGTTCAATCTTGGCTCAAAGTTGCCTTTCAATCATTTATTCAATACATGCTTTTTGTCCGAACATTTTAAAGTATGATGCACTTTGCTTGATGCCAAGAAAAGAGTTTGTATGAAGTTGAATTCTCGATGCTCTTACTAGGCAAGCAATTATGAATGTAAATGGAACAATTTATTACTTCCACCCAGAAGCTAGAATTTAATCCAAATTACATTAAGAAATATCTGGCCATTTCAACTACAGTACGATTTGCTCTTTCTGCAACTCTGTTTTGCTGAGGGGTCATAACAGTAGATATTTCTCTTTGGATGCCTTGTTCTTTAAGAAAAGTTTTGAATTCTGATTTGCAATATTCTAATCCATTATCGGTGTGTTAATTTTCTTCCCTGTTTGATTTTCAACTACAGCCTTATAGTTATTAAAGGTTTTTTCATTTCATCTTTAGTTTTTAAGAAATTTATTACTACATATTTTGATTTATCATCAACGAAAGTAACAAAAAAATATGAACCTGCTAGTGATAGCACTCGCATGGTTCTACAGATATCAGAATGTACAAGTTCTAAAAGATTTTTACTTTTGAATTTAGATTCTTTTAAAAAAGGGGCAACAGTCTGTTTTGACTAGATGCAGATTTTAGAATCCTTTACGGAATCTTTTATATCAAAACTTAACCCTCGCATCATTCTTTCAGTCTTTAATTTCCATAAATCACTTTCATTTAAATGTTGAATTTTTTGATGCCATTTCTTAAATTTGGTGAGGATAGTTGCCATTTCAATTTTCGGTTTCACATAGTATAAATCTCCTTTGCAGATCGCTGTCATCAGAATAGTTCCTTTGGCTTCAATTACTTTTGCTTTTTTTTTGGAGAAAATAACTGATTGATTGTTCATTTAGGCTTTAGATGTTGGAACTTTAGGTTGCATTTTAGATTTGGTACACATAACATGTTCTTCGTGAGAATTGTTCTGGAGTGTTTAGCATTTTGAACAGCAATGCTAACCATACCTTTGCCGGTTACTTCAGCAGTTTTATCAACAGCTAGTTTCAAAAACCGGTTTGTTTATTTATTTTGTTGAATAGCTTTTCATCATTGCACATATCAGAGGTACCTCCACTTTCTAAAACACTAGAATGTTGAATTTCTTTCATTCTGGCCTTTATTAAAGCACGTAGCTGATGATGCATATTCATCAGATTTTGCTAACATGGACGAGTTGTGATTTGGAGATGTGTTTCCTGTTGATTATTATTGTCTTTCAACATTCAGATGCTTTATGTTCAAACATTGAGCAGTAATTACACTTAAGATTTCTAAAAGACTTCTGATTCGCTTCTTTGTTTTGGTTTTCATTCCAATTCTCAGAGTTTGTTTTTGAATATAGCTTATCCTTTCTTATTGAAGAGTATAAAGCACACTGTGATGCAGGATTCATCTTTCCTTTTCTTGCTTCAAATTCTTCCAGCAATTTTATGTTGAAAAATTTCAGGATTCGGCAGTTCATCTCTGGATACAATGGCTTATTTGAAATTTTCGAAATAGTCTGCAATGCTGTATAGAAGTAAAATGGATAAGAGATCTTCAGCAATATCCAGTGGCATTTCTTTTGGCTTATCTACTGTTTCAAAAAACTCTTTAAGATGATCCAATATTGTTTCTGTGTCGGTCATTTTTCAGAACAATATTTATTTTTTTACAGAATTTATAGATTTGAACACAGTTTTCAGTTTTTTCCAAACATCATTAAAAGTGGTACAATGTTGAAAATGATTAAGTTCACTTGAGCTGATAGACAAAATAATGTCCACATGAGTTTTTTGATTCATTTCAGTCCATCTCCATTGATTTTCAATGGCGCCGGGCATGGCACCTGCATTAGGTTTAACTTTGTTGTCGTTGACGTAATCCTAGTGGTCGTTTTTTATCACGACTGCTTCAGTTTGAAACTTCAACATATCATAGGTTTCCTTATTCAGCTTCTCTACAGCGTTTAGTGGCGCCATAACCAGTTTCAGCTATTTATTTTTAGTTCAGGAATGTGTAGTTCTTTCGATTCAAGTACCATTTCTAAAAGATGCTTTCACTTTCGTAATGTGCACTGTTAATGAGGCTTATCGTTTTAGTTCCTAGACCCATAACCATTGTTGGAAGTTAATGCACTGATAACCATGGCACAAGTGCTGAAGCTGGTTTATTTACAGCGACATAATATATGTAATAAAGATATATATAAAAATAGCTTAGCAGCTTAAGCTGCACACTTGGAGATTCAATAGAAGTGGTGATGTGTTAGTTTTGAGAAGAACTTCGCCATCTATTGTGCGCAACCAGAGCTTAGATGGCATAGCACACATATTTTTAGTTGGGGAAGGGAACAGCAAATATGCATTGATATCCAACACATCTGTTCAAATATGTTTTTTATATTTACTATTCATTTAATGAAATTTTAAGAATATTTTTACCATTTATATGAAATTGGAGACCCTCCCCCCAAGGAGTGAGAATTGTGTAAATTCGAAACTGTGTAGTTAACATCTGTTTGAATACATGGTTAAGCATAGATTATTACGATTCATTCCTATAGTCTTAATCCTTTTATTTTGCAACAGGATTGAAGCGTTTCAAAACTAGCTTTTGTGTTTGTGTTAAACAGAGGTAATAAAATGTTTCTCATAAGTGAAATAAAATTCTGTAGACATTTTCCTTCATGTGACCAATATTTTGTTTAATAATGAATATTTGGAAAAATATAAATACTATATCATACTTGTATGAAGTCATGTTATCATTTCAAATAGTTTCATTTGAAGATTTTGAAATTCTTAGGTACTTAATTTATGATAGAAGCTTTAAAAGAATACAAATTATTAAAGTTTGTATCATTTATACTGCAATGTGAAAAGCTTGCTTTTAATAAATGAATACAAATTTTATGAAATAATAAAAAGTATTTTAAAAGAATAATGAAAAGACTTTTAAGAAAGTATTTAAGAATTACTTTCATGAAAACAATGTGAATTAAAGAGGATAAAATATTTGTATTAATGTATTTTTTCTGATTGAATCAAATTTGAATTTTTTCAGGAAATTGATGAAATGTACGAGAGCTTTGTTCGGTTTAATGATGGCAAGCAAATGGCCCATGCTGTACGAACTCCTGCTACGCTACTGTTTGTTATTTTTGTGTGCTATATCAACTCCACTTTCTTGCATATGATTGGTCTAGAAGCTTTTGCAGTGTCTATCAACTTATTCATGGTTATGGCTGTGGTTGCTCTTGCTTTATGGGGATATTCAAGGTACTTAAATATTTTAAATTCTAATATTTTATTGAGCTAAAGGCTTAAGATCTTATTTCAATCTTTTATCTCTTACTAAAATTGTATGAATGTGTTCTTTTGCTGTTTAGATCGTACTTCCTATGAGCACAGTCTTAAATAAAAGAATTTATTATTAAAAAAGAAATTTATTTTAATAAAAATATTTTTTCATAAACAACTTGTGTTAATATCTAAATAATTAATCTTAAATCCAGTCTGACCACATTAACAGGCTGTAGTTGGGGTCCGTAGTTACTAAATTGTGTGTTAAGTGAACCATCAGTTAAAGTAAATTAATATATAAATTCATTGAACCCCCCCCCGGTGGTGTTTTTTACTGTCCATGTAGTGTATACTCAGGTAAATTAAGTTCTGTGGCAATTTCTGTCATCATTCATTCTGTCTAAAAATAATTTCATTTGAATTTTTTTTTTTTAAATTTACATTTGTTTTATAAACTTCTTATTGGTTAAATTAAACTAGGGTTTGTTATTGATATTTTTTCCTTTGACTTTTTCATAATATGTTTTTCAATTTGAAAATCAATGTGCATACAGAGCCATTGTTTCGAATATAAACTATCATTTTTCAATGCTGAAATGTGTATTATTAAAATGCAATTGAAATTTTTAATATTTTCACTCATTTTTTTTTATGTCATAATTTTTATAATTATGGTGTTTGAAAAAAGGGATGTTTTAAAATTTTTAGTTGCATGTGTAGTTATGTATGCCTTAAATTTCTTCTGGCAGCAAGAACTGATATTAAAGTAAGTATTCTATTTATATGTAAAGTCAAATGACATTGAAAAAGTGTCTTTATTGACACACATGATGCACATAATGCAAATATGGATAAACATGTTTTTATCATTTGTAAGTTTTTTTTTATCTTTTTTATAACACTAAAATTTTTGCACAGTTGAATTGCTCTGGTCTTATTTATAGTAGCATAAAAAATTGCGGGTGGGGGGGGGAATGTTTTTTAATCAAATATTTTTTTGAAAATTCAATACTTTTGTTGTTTTTTAAAATCTGTTTTAATATGCCATCAAAAGTTTGTTTTCTCTGTATAATGCATGATACTTTCAGTGACTAAGTAGCATTTTATTTATATTCATGAATATGTGTGTTATTAAAAAAACATTTAAAATATTTAAATCTCATCTCAAATTTTATATTTTCCACAGGTTTACTGGAGAAGCTCAACATATTGGACTCTTTATTGATAACTTAGTAAATGTAACCTTGAATAATGTAAGTTCTGTTCAAGAATTTCTTGCTCATTTTATTTTTTATACGAAGTTTTTTTAAATTTTTTTTTTTTAAAATTCAAATTGTATACAAGGCATTTATTTATGAAATCAATTTTTATTCTAGAATATCAAATTTTATATTTCATTGCAGGTATTTAATAGTCATATTTTCATTTAGATATGTTTGCAATCATGTTATACATAAAAATTATGTTTATAACTTGATAGTTGCTATATTACATTAATTTGCTTAGTAATACATATGTAAGAACTACTTTAGCTGGAATATTAATAAATTAAATCGCATTTTTCAAAAATTTAGCAATCATATGCTGTTTTTTATTAGAAATCAATATATTTTACTTTAAGGAGGAAATGCCTATATGTTTCTAATCTTAACTTTTAAATGATATGCTTGTAAAAATAATATTTCATTGCATTTAGGAATCCATCGTACAATTCCATAAAGAAATTTCCTTCAATGAGCCAAATATTTTTCTTTCAATTAGTTTTTTTTTTGTATGCAGATATTGGATTTTTTCTTCTAATTAAAGGATTTTTAAAACTAGAAATGTAAACATATATTTTTAATTTTGAACACTTATAAAAAAAACAATAAAAAGTAAAACTTCATCTTTGAAATTAAATGGAATCATCTTGGTAATGTCAGAATTCTGAATTGATCATGGGTTCTCTCTCTCATATATATTTGAATTCATTTCTAAAAATTAATTTATAAGCTAGAATGTATAATTCAGAAAGTTTTAAACAAAAATATTTCGTTTTGATTTACAATTTTATATAAATATATTTGTGCCAGAAGAAACAAATACAAATTACATGATGATAATCTCTTAGTTAATAAAAGTTTTGTAAACCTTTTTTTTTTTTAATTGTTTGTTTCCTTCTTTTAATTTTGAATGTAAGAATAGTGTTTTTACACATTTCCCCTGAAATCACATTACCAAAGCCCTATTATACTTTAGGAATGAAATAGGGTATGTCCTCTTCCACTTTTTATTACTTTGGATTTAGGAAGGGAAAAAAAATCATTGTTCCATTAATTATTTGAAAATTTTAAACAGATTTATTTTAACATATTATATTCACTTTGAATAGTTCATTAATTTTTTATTATTAAATATTCAAAATGTTGGGGTGCATAGTTAGAAAAGCATATAATGTGGGGGGGGGACAAGTATTTGGAAATGGAATATAGAAAGGTATGAATTTCTTTTATAGTTGATACAGGATTCTCTTTAGCTTTAAACTATTTTTTTGGCCTATTATAATCTCTAAATTAATATTTTGTTAATTTGATGTTTATTATTTTTTTTAAAAGAAGATGTCTTAAGAATTGTAGAGTGGTAGTGGTTTTAATTATTATATTTTAGGTTTGAGAATTATACAAATATTTATTCAATAGAAATTTAATAGTAAAATAAACAGAAAGGGCATTTAATTGATTTTATATAATAATTTCTGTTATTTCAGTTGTAATTATCTTCATTTTGAAGTGCAGTACTCCCTCAATGATTTGTCACATAACTTTTTTCCCTGCCAGTTATCTAACATTTTCTTTAAATCAATGAAATAAAACTTAAAAATGCCTTGTATTAACATGAACTAATATAAGCTATCATTACAAAATTATACATTTTTTGTTTAATTACTTTCTGTGTTTAACGCTTTATTTTATGTGCAGTATTAATTTTATACAATAATATATAGCTTTTTCTATTTAAATGCATTATTTTTAGTGATTTTTGAGTAATCCAGCATTTTGAGTTTGTGGGAGCTCTAATGTGAAATCTACCAGATTACTGAGAGTTCTGTATTTAAAATGAATTGGAAAATGATGAAAAAAAAGTATAGGGAATTTTTTTAACTATATTGCTAGTAATTAAAATATATGAGGAGGGAAGTATTATTAATATCTTTTGTTTCAAAATAATAATAAATATGATTTACTTTAATCTAAATTTTCTTATAATTTGTTTCCAACAGATAAAAATTCTTAGGGATACAGCTACTCCAATTCTTTCAAAGTTGCACTGGTGAAACAAAACAAGTAAAATTTCGAAAGAAAACTGTCAATCAATTACTTCAGAATAAATTACAAACATCAGTGAATAAAATATTTTTATTTTCGAAGTAAAATACGTTATTTGTTTTAAATGAGAAACAAATTAAAAATAAAGCATGGTGATTGAATTTTTGTATTTGATTATTCAGCAAAAAAAGCTAAGTAACATTTTAGAATATTAAGATATGTATTGTTGCAACAAAGCAATTATACCAAAGTAATTTTTAAAAAAATTGAGATATCTTTCATTTTTTTATATTAAAAATTAAAACTAATCTTCCAATTCATATTGAAACAAAAATTATATTCTTGTCATTGTGTAAAACGACAGTATCAGAATCAGTTTAATTCAGTTGAATTTATTATATAGCTTTTGATTTGATTTAAGTTTTTTTAAAAAAATTTCATTAAAGATTCATTTGATTAAAAATTAATAACCCCCCCCCCCCAACTTCTGCTGTTTTAACATTTCAAGGGTTAAATTGACTTGCAAACTTAAGTGAAGCTCTCTGAATTCTTGATCAGTATATATTGATAAGATTTTATGAATCGATATATTGAAAAATTTCCTTCCAAATGAATCAAAAATCTTATTTTTGAAAGAAAGGCAATTTCTAATTTTTTCTAGAATATAGAATTATTAAGAAAAGTTGAACAGGAGTGCAAGCTTATCTGAAACTTTCTCATATGAAGCATTGGCGATACATTGTGATCTTAGTATTGACTGAATTTTGTGTATGGTAGACATTTTTACGATAAACCCATTTCAAAATTTGCCTTTTCATTGAGGTATTAATTTATCTTGCAAATGTAAATGGACACAAAAATGGCAACAAATATTTTCAATTTATTTATATTTGATAAGTTAGTGTTATTAGAAAGCAGATGGTTTAAATTTTTCTGAAACCATCTGCTTTGATGAAAGTGTGACAGTATTTTTAGCTTTTGTACTATAGCTATCTTCTGTGTGTGCATGGGAAATATTTCATTTTGGAAAAGAAATTATATATATATAATTTGTGTGTGTGTGTGACTTTTAATAGTTCCATTAAATATGCTGCACCCTTATTTCTAAATGTCACATATCAAATATTTATGCTTTTAATGAGAAAAATATATTCTTGGATATTTCTATAATAGAAGTCTTTATTAAGAATGAAGATATCCTGGGAATTTTTTTTTATTATTAAAAATGATGGAAAGAAACAAAAGTAAATTTAATGTAAAATTAATATTAGAGGCCAGTGACATTAAATGCATTACATAATTATGAAATATTTTACACACATACACACACACACACACATATATATTTTTTCAACTTGGTCACAAAAGGATTTTTATTTTTTCTATTTATTAGAAATAATTCATGACTGCAACTATTTTAATAAAAAATATGATGTTCATTAATCATTCATTATATATGTCTGTATAGTATTTTTTTTAAAAAGAATCTTAATAGAAATTATGAAATAAAGTTAGGTTATTAAAAATAACTGGAAAAAATGCTGGTATAAATAAAAATTGAACTTTTAAAACATTATTATGAATTTGCCTATTTATATGCAAGCTAAATTTGGGAGTAGTTTAAGCATTTACTTAATTACTAATTATTCCAAATACTGGAATTATTAAAATTATTGCAGAATGCATATTGTTGGTAACAATCAGGTGTGGTGCAAATTGGATCATTTGGTGCTCTTAAGACACTAAAAGATTTCTAAAGTAAAAAATAATTCTAATTATTATTAATGCATTTTTAAAATTGGTATTTTATTTTTTATCATTTACTTTTCAAAAATATTTTTAGTTTCCAGGATTTGGGAAGAATGTAAGAAATAGTGAAATATGCCATTTTTTGTGCTATCTAACCTGTGTAAAATAAATTTTAAAAAGTGGCATAAATGTCACACCTGTAAAAGTTAATATTTAGATATCATTGGATGACTTTGCATTCTTTTCTTTTCTTTTTTTTTCTTTCTTTTTTTTTTTAAAGTTTGAAAGCAAATTGCATGTATCCTATGAATTATATATTTTCTAATCGTATGCATAAATGAGAAAATTTATATATAAAGATTTATTATCAATAAAATTATGAAAATCAAACTGAAGTAAAAGTTTTAAAAAAGTGTATGTTTATTTTATTTCAATAATAATTTTGTTCATAATTGGCATAATTTCATTTGAGGAACTTTTGTTATATAGATTTTTTTTAAAGTCTTGCTTTGTGTTTCAAAAGTTAAGGGAGTAATTTAAGACTTCTAGCTTTTCCCTTCTTGATCACATTATTTTCTTCCTTTTAAAACCCAAATTCCTTTAAATCTTTTAAACTTATAAGTTGTCATACTATGTGGTTGTGAAAGTTTGTTAAGTAATGCATCATCTTGAATGTTCTTATTTAAACTTTGACAAAACTGTAAAGTCTACCTTTAGTTGTTGGTTGTGCAGCTTTATTGTGTTTGATTACATAAAATTAAATCAAGCTTTGCTTTGTTATTTATAATCACTGTGGAAAATAATGTTTTCAATCTCTATTTTTCTTCCAGTTTATTTTTCCCAGTCAGAAGCAAATAGCCCAAGCTTTGCTGCGTGGTGCAGAAAATAAAACATTACCCCAAACACTAGAAGATGCACCATCCCCGGCCGAGCTATGCATATCTCTTCTTCAAAGAAAAGCAAAATGACCTTTTAGACATTTGTTATTGTTATAAAAACCTTGTTATATTTGAGCTCATCTATATTTCTATGTACCTGGATTGAATATAAAACCTTTTCTCTATGGGAATGTTACAATTCAAGTGCCACATTGTATTGCTGCTGAGCAGTTTGTGCAATGTCATCTTAGTTTTTTTCCCATTTCCCTTTATAACTTTTTAATTGCCATGATCAATATATATGTTTGTTTGTATTTAAATAATTATGTGGAATAAAGTTTTTTAGAGCATATTCAAAATATTTGGGAATTTGATAGTGGCAGAAGATTATGAATAATACTCATAATAAAAATATTTGCTGTGAACTTTATTTTCAGGTTATTACTGTTTAATTGAGCATTCAGTTGTCCTTGTTGGAAATTATTGATGTAAAATCACTGAATCATTCTAAATCACTGAATGAATAAAACTGAATGCTGGAAATGGCAGCTATATAGTTTAAGTTATTTTAAATAAATTTTTGGTAGTATATATATATATATATATATATAAATACATTAAACATAAAATCCATGATTTATTTTGAACTGTTTGATTTATAATGTATTTTAAAAAATCAGTTTAAATATGAATTTACTGGCTTTTTTAATGTACATTTTGTGACCTGTATATAATTATTTTTAATAATTGAAAATATTTCATTCCTTCTATTTTAGGAGTTATGAAATATGTTTGAAAAATTATCTCTTTTCTCATTTGAAATTCTCACAGTTGTGCATACAATAAAAATTGAGGCCATATGTACTTATCTAAAATGTGATAATTGCTTCCAGGCCTTCAATGTTTTATTTTAGATTCTAATACATTTTAATAACATTTACAAAACTGAATACATTGATCTCATAATAGCTGCTATTGTTAGAGAGAGTATGTGCAACTTGCATGCGGTCACATCCTTAATAATTTGTAATAAGTATTATGTTTTTAATAAGGTGAATTATTTATTTTCTGTATTATTTCTTGGTTTTTAATGTGTACATTTGCAGGCATTAAATTAACAAAGACATTTTACTGCTGGTGTTAGGCTGCTGGCTTTACACAAGTTTCAAGTGTTAAAATGAAAACTATGTTTACATGCTAATTGTTGAGTATTTTTGATATTCTTTGATCTTATATAAGGATATATAAAAAAAAAAATTGAAAATTTTTACAAGTATTAAGTGTGTCATGTGTAAATAAATAATTGTAATGTAAAATAAGTTAACTTTTTTAAAGTTATATATGTTGAAGATAAATTAGAATATAATACTTGCGAAAGAGCAGACTATTAACACAAAATTAGCTTATGTGTGATTATTAGCTTATGAAGAGTTATTGCTTATACCTGTTTAAAATTGTGCATTTTTTTAAATGAATTTATTCTTGTTTTTTATATGTAAAATTCAGTTTTTAATCAATTTGGGTGAAGTTGCTTAATTCTTAAATTCAAAGAATTGAATGTGATGAAAATCAACTTCTTTCAATAGTTGCGTTCCACTGTATCTATTCAAAGTTGGAAATTAACATTAATTAGATGGAATTTATTGTATACAGTTTGCATAAATTAAAATGATATAATTAGCAATATAAATTTTATTTATGGAAATATAAAAGAATTGTATTGCATTTCTTGTTGCATTCATTTTAAGTTCTTAGAAAGGCAAATAATAGATCATGGTTCTTTGTTAATTTGGTGGTAATAGTCTGTTTAATTTGAAATTAGTTTCTAGCCTTTTATACATATGTGATTTGTATCAATACTGTGTCATACACTTTAGAGATAGATATCTGTTGCCTTACTGAATGTATCTCGGATATTATCAATCTGTATAAAAAGATTTCTCAAAGTCTCTAGAATATGAATAGTGAATTTTACTTACAAATAATATATTGTAGTATTGCCATTTATGCCACTTTGGCTGTTATGTAATTATTTTGATCTGAATTTCGATAAGTGCCATAAAGATTATGTATATTTTAAACTGTTAGGTTAGAATTGTTAGTGATTTATTTGCATGTAGGAAATATAATTTTCTTTGTTGAAAAATATTTGCAATGAGAATCTCTAAATATTTTTTGTATTTAAATGATTGCTCAAGAACGTGATAATTTTTTTTTTTTGCTTTTAAAGAATGTTTATGTGGGATATAAATTTTTTTTTTTTTTTTTTTGCTCTTCAGAAATAAGTGCAAAATTATTCATTTGAATTTAATCAAATATTACATGAAAAAATATCGAAATATGTTAGATCTTGAGATGAATTATTTGCCGTAATTAATTCCCTAACATTTGAACATCTCTGTGAGCAATATTGTACATTTGATAGTGTTATTTATTAAAATGTATCCTAATTGTTTGAAAAAAAAGTGAATTGCATTTTTTTTCATTTTTTTATAATTATAAATATTAATAACTTTTTATCATAAGTGTGAATATTATTTTAACATTTATTGTAATTGTTTCTCAAAGAAATATTTTGAAATGCAGATTTATTATAGTTTGTTAGATGAAAGAAATCAATGCAGTTAACATTTTTTTTTTTATTTAAATATATATAATAAAATATTTAAATTTCAAATAGAAAATAAGCAAAAATTGTTTTAAGTTATTTTGACCATTTTCTTTCTCTAAATGTATTGAAGTGTTAGTGATTTTATTCATTTTTTTCTTAAAATCTCAGTTTCGCTGAAATATTTGACATTAATTTTTGTTACAAAATTTAATATTATATTAAATATAAAATAAAAATTTTTTGTTTAAAAATATAAATTATGTTTATTTTCGATTATTCAGTTTTGCTTGGCATTGAAGTTGATTGCAGAATACTCTGTTTCATTGGTGACTTTTTTAAAAAAAAAGTGTTCACATGGGCAAAATACCAGTTTTAAAGCTATCCACATCATTTATTGTTGACAGTTGTAGAATAAGTTGAATCATGTTAAATGTGCATAATTTCTTTTAGTATTAAAATTTTATTTTTGGTATTTTATGAGAGCTAATTATGTTTGAGCAGTCATATTTTCATTGCATGTTATTTTCAAAAACCAGTGAAAGAAAGCTAGTGAATAATATATTTGTTAAGACTTTATTGTATGTTATTGTACCGTAACACTAACATTTTCACCAGCAATCAATCTCATTATTTGAGTTTAAAAACTTAGGAATCGAATTGTACGGAATTTGAAATACGTGTTAAAAATAAAACTGTTCTTTTAGAAGAAAATCAACATTTGGTTTGAATCGGTAAGGTGCCAAGTTTTATTGCTGAATGCTTTATGTTGGTTTCATTAATGTGAAAGAAATGTCATATAGAATAGTAATTACAGATTTTTGATCATTTTCTTCTAAATAGTTTTCTATATACTGGCTATTTTGAAACAATTATGCAAATCATTGAACTGGATCTACGTTTTCTGCATTCCAGACTGCCAAATAATTGTTGAAATAGTTTAAAGTTTACTGCTGTGAGATTTCTTTTTTTTTTTTTTAAAAAAAAAAGAAAAAAGGGGGATGGTCAACTCTTGTGAATCGGAATCTCTTGTCAATGTATGTTTGAAGCACTTCTGTGCGGTTATTTTCTTAATGTAACAATAATGTTGGATAACTGGTTAATATTTTTATGATGATACTAATTTGGAATAAATACTTTTTAAACAAATGTGTATGTTGTCTTTTACTTATCGAAACACTTCAAGAAGGGAGACTACTTCAACCATTGTTTGATAGAATGGCATGTAAAGCTTTTTTATTGAAATGTATTGTAAGGATTCATTTCATAATTGTGAGCTATCTTTTTAAAAAAAATATTTTCATATATATCACTATGTATTTTCTTATAGTTTGAATGCAGCAAATCTCTATTTCCAAAAATGTTATTTTTCACTAGTAAACATCCAAAAAATAACAATAAAACGATCTATTTTTAGAACATATTAATGATGCACTCCAGAAATTAAAAGGCATCAGAAGGTCATATTTTGATGTACTAAATTAGTGGCTCCTAAAATATTACAAAATTGTTCCATGTCCTTTTATGGAATAAAAGTTTAATCGAATAACTTTTTGATGACAAACGAGAAAATAAATCAGTTCAAATGGAGAAAAGAAAACAGCTTTGTTTCAATCTAGTCTCAATTTTAATTAGTATGGGGGGGGGGGGGGGTGATGTAATATTTTTTTTTTTTTTATTTTTTCCCCCTTTTCGCTTTTTTTTGTGACCTCTTTTTTTTTTTTTTTTTTTTTGTTGCAGCTCTACGATCGGAAGTAGTGTGCTTGTTAAAATTTGATAGGGAGGCGTCTTGGGGATGATACAGTGATTCAGCGGAAAAGTGTTGGGATCACGACATAATTGTGCCGCTGGCTTAACAAGTGATCATTGTTGTGAATTCACGACCAAAATTGTTTCTGTCGAGTCATGATGCCTCCAAAGACGTCAGTGTAGTGGGGCTGATGCACATTAAATCTGTTGAGGTTTCAAGTCCTCTCATAGCGTGGTGTGGAAGTTTGGAGAGGGAGGTGTCAGATCAAGTATCGTCCTCGGTATGTGGTCGAGATTCAAAATAATGACGATACGTTTTTCTTGGAAGCAACACGACTCCAAATCAAAATTAATAGCTTTCGTGTTGCTTCTATGTGAAATGTTAATAAGCAATCCATGTCCTGTTGGTGTAGTGGGGAAATTAGGACTGTAGGGTACCAGCTTAGGTGTCGTCCTTGTCATGTGACAAAATGATGAGGTCGAAACCATTAACCCTCGTGTTGCTTCTAAAAACGACGTAAATAAATAATCAATCAAAGCATTTTAAACCTGTCGAGGAACACTTCTCTCCCGTTGGAATGATGAGGAAGTCGGGTTTCGGTAGGACTCAAATACGATCAATTTGATAGGACTCAAAATTACGAGGTCTATCGTTAAGAGCCTTCGTGTTGCTTCCAAGTGAGATGATAATTAATCAATCCAAGATAGCATTGTTATATCGCGAGTTGAGTGGAAATGTAGAGTTCAAATTTTAAATGTATTAGGTTTAATTATATTCCTGATATGACACCATCCTATACATTTGACAATGAGACATCAGGGATTTGCATTCGATACGTTTTTCTGTTGCATCATGTGTATTGAATTTTTATGACTGGCTGTCTATTATTAACTGTCTATTTAACTGGGTCGAATGCAGATTTACATTGTATATAATTGGCGAATTTTATCTCCTTCCGCTTATCTCAATAACTTTACTGGAAATGAAAACATGCGTAACTTCGGAGATTATACCCCCTTACCGAATTCTAAAAGACCCAGAAAAATTCTTAATTCATACCGGCCCCCTTAAAATACCCTCCACTAAAATCTATACTATTTATAAACTTTATATATTTGTTAAATATCTCGTATTTATTATATCAAAATCGGTTAAATTTCTCTAAAAAAGGCAGAACAGTCCACACAGGCATCGCACCGCCCACTCTCTCTCCAACTCAATAGCTTCCAAATGGGACAGGACTCGTGTGGTGACTGGGTATGACAGAATAGTCCCACTGTAGCTCGTGCATGTCGTAAAAGGTGACTAAAATGGGCACCCAGCGTTTGGGCGTATAGCCGGGCACCCTGCTTCTGGGGATTATATCAAAGACTTACCTTTTTTTAGATAAGCACGATCATCTTGACCCCGAGGAACCTTGGCGATATTTTTCTTTTCCATGGGGTTTACTGTCTCTGGTAAATACGGGTGACGCACCCCTGGAGTACCCTAGCGATCCTTCTCATTTTTCGACCCTCCTTGTCAACCAATATTTGTCTTTTTTTTTTTTTCACGTCTAGACCACAGTTAAATCTTGTTTGGCGCAGCATAGCCTCATGACTCTTTCGCCAATAACCTTTACCTTTACTCACTCCATTTGGGGCAGCCAATAGGATAACTCCCCTCTGCCACTCACTGATCAATAGCAATGCAACCTCTCCTCATCTTCATTCCAAGTCCACTTCAAGAAACTTTCTCTCTCTTCATGACTGTTCCAGCCTTAAATACCACCACATCCAATAGAAAGCAAAAACTTTAAGAACCATCCAATTGTATGCCACCTTCTCGTTTTTTCTTCTACGAAGAATTTTTAATTTCATCTTTAAAAATATAATTTTTTAAAAAGAACTCTGATACGAACTTGAAGGCCGCTGGCGCGTCCTAAACGCTCGACGAAAGCGCAACTGGCATATATGACAATCTTCGAAAGCTACACACCAAGAAATGACTCTAAAAGACCAAAAAAGTATTACTTGATTCATTATACGCCCCCTTTAAAGCATTTAATTTGTTAATACTTTTATTCATATTCAAAAACAACAGAAAACCTATTTTCTTATCTCTCTCACTTAAAATCAGCCGTATACTCTCACTTAAACTAAAATATGCCTTCCACACTTAACAACCAACTCAGGGCAGCAAATAGAAAAACTCCCCTCCGCTAGATGAAGACCGATTGCAATACAGTCTCTCAGCACCCTTCCTACAACTCTTCACTTCGGATTGCACCTAAGCTTTCCAGCACTCAAGCAACAACGAATCAGAAGATCTTTGAATAATCTATCTGAATGAAAATTAACTTTTCACCGAGTCTTACAACAGTTTTCCTACCCGAGCTTGAAGGCCACTCCACCGCCTATATGCTGGATTAATTTTCAAACGTGTTTCAAACCCTATGCTTATCCCTCTTTAACAGCAATCGATTTCTGTATATTTTGTTAATAAGTCAATAATTAACGCCGAGATTGATGACTGAGAGCTCCTTTATTTTAAATAAAGTATAATTTTAAAGATTAGAATTTGTTTCATTCTGCGTTAAGTTGAGTAGTTGATCCAGCACATGCCTGTGTAAGGTTATGGACCAATCACGCTTTAACTGCGCTAGAGGTTTTTAATAAGAATGTAGTAGGCCACAACGTGCAGAGTAAAGACCCAATTTAAAGACGCAACGAGCTAAAGTTCCGGATTACCGGAATTTCATCATGATATTACCAATTTAAGTACAAATAGATGCATTGTCTGCATCTAATTATACCAGCCAGAAAGAAGACATCAGGGTGCTATTAATGGAACGCAATCTATGGAAATGTGTCATTAGCCTTATTCCAA
Source organism: Nephila pilipes (assembly GCA_019974015.1). NCBI lineage: Eukaryota > Metazoa > Arthropoda > Arachnida > Araneae > Nephilidae > Nephila > Nephila pilipes. The sequence continues at coordinate 143,610 of BMAW01041570.1, read as the reverse complement.
ATATAAAGATGAACACGAATGATCCAGATGCTCAGATCAGGAAGAATATTTCCCTCTGGGGCTTGCCTTTTATAGGCAGTACGGGCATCACGATTCCGAGATATCCCAGTGATCTTTTTCTTTCCCATGGGACTTATAGTCTTTGATAAATACGAGTGACCTACCTCTAGCGATCCTTCTCTATTTTCGACTCTCCTTGTCAACCAATTTTTATCTCTTCCAATTTTCTGAAACGTCTATACCACAGCCGTCTTGTTTGGCACAGTTTAGCCACATCTGGAGCTTTCGCCATTACTCATCACGCACACACATACTGGAAGAGGATAGGGATGCTACTGACCACGCAGCGAAGAAGTCCCTAGCATATTCGTTCATCAACCCTCTTCATTGTAGAGTAAAGATTTAAGTCCAATTTAAGGGGGGAAGTAACTCCCAAGTGAGTTTTTTTGGCTGAAGTCAGCTTGGGTATGAATACTGACAACACTTCACAAGTCTGATTCTGCCGCAAGTTCCTATTTTTGCTCCAACCGTGATCTGTTTTCGACATTTGAATAAACTTCTGAAGTAGAAATGAAAGCTGCTTTTAAAGGAATGACACGTTAAGTCCCCGGTAAAGGAAATATTACTTTTAATTATAAAAATAAAGGAAGGAGAGAACCAAAAAGGACTTTTACCGATGTTTTATATTCACCCAAGCTTATGTATTATTATTTGATGGCGGGGTACCGCATTGAGGCAGGTGGATCTTCGTTCGTAGGGAAGAATGGGCGAATCGACATTCTTTCGAAAGAGGGAAGGAAACCTTTTTCAGCATAAAGATTATGGTCTATGCTATGCGTTCCCTAATTATCCGAAAACGGTTAATTGGGGGTAAAGAATTTTAGCAGCCGGGAGAAATAAATCAAATCGCCTTAGAGAACAGTCTTGAATTATGGCATAAACGTTTCTGTCATATTGATAAGGACTATATTTTGAAGACTGTACAGAATGTTAGAGGATTACTACCATTAAAAAAAAATCAAGAATTAAATTGCAAGCCATAAATAGTTGGAAAAGCAAAAAGGGTTTCATTTAAGCCAACAGGACATTAAATTGCGGAAACCAATGGAACTTATTCAATTAGATGTGGAGGGTCCGATCTAAAGAACACAGAGAGACGGTAATGGGTATTTTTTGAGAACGTAGATGACTTTTCTAGAAAGGTATGCGTTAATTTGTTGAAAGAAAAATCGGAAGTTTAGTAGTTTTATTAAAATTTAAAAATAGAGCCAAAAAGGTTTACTAGTAATATGGGTATTAATAATATTCGACAATGGCATAGAATTCTGTATACGAGAGTTTGAAATATTTTTGGAAAATAAGGACAATAAACAAACCTGAAAGGACAAACATGCATACTCCCAAACAGAATGGAGTTGCTGAACGTTTTAATTTAACAGCATTGGATACGGTAAGAGCCATGCTTAAGGATTCGGAGTTTGGAAATGAAAGTTTGGAAGAGGCAGTGTTATGCTTCACGTACGTTTGTAATAGTTTATCACATAAATATTATGAAGACTTCATTCGAAAAGTTTAGTGGAAGAGTGCCTTCCGTATGACATTTAAAACTTTCTGGATCAACCGTTTCTGTAGGAATACTAAAACAACGCAAGAAACCTACATACACAGGCTGAAATTTTTATATTAGCAGGATATGTACTTCGAATTAAAGGATATCGTATTTTAATTCTGGAAAAGTACAAAATTATTGACACTCTCATTGTAAAAATATTCTTGTATGAAAATAATTTAAATGGTTGGTATGATAATTTAAATTTTTTTTTTATACTTTTAAGTGATTGAGGAAGAAAATGGTGACTCAGATGAAGAGATTGAAAAACAGGTCGTCGAAATAACTAAAAATATTAAATTAACTGAAGAGGAATCAGAGATTTATATGTAAAGAATATTTAAGTGAGGATTCAACCATCCCCACCAAGTCTGAAATTAATTGGTTTCAGAAAACAGTACCTTAAACCGATGGATTAAGAACAGATATATACTCTACGCGACATTGAAAATATAACACCAAGCAGTGAACAGAAAGTTATGAAATTCGGCAAACAGAGAGAGGCAGCAACGAACAGTAAGTGGTCTTTATTTCGAAATGACAAGAATAATACAGAGCAAGAGCAGCTTTGGCTCAGCAAGTTGTAGGACCACTGGGGACAGTGATATATGAAGCAATATGTCTTGGTACAGAGTCAATGAGAGCACAGATGGCCTCCCGAGGAATGGCTCTCCATTTCCTGTCAACCATTTGCCACAGTTAGTCTTCTGAACGCGGCAGTGGCAGGGTCTGCGAATGAGGTCTAATCACATCCAAAATGTGTTAAACTGGTGAGAGTTTTTAGTTTTGTTTTTATTAACGTCGCACTAGAAGCAACACGAGGGCTATTGGCGACGGACCTCGTAATTTTCAACTGGTGAGAGATCAGGAGATAGGGAAACATCTGTGTACACCTTGCACAGATGCTCGTATCAGAACACGTTGACTGATACGAGCAGTGTGTATTATCCTGCTGAATAAGGGGATTGGACACCCTCTGAAGGTAGGAGAGTGTTACAGGACATAGCACATCATACACGTATCGTTGAGCAGTCATAGTGTCTTGGTTTGGTTTTGGTTTTATTAACGTCGCACTAGAAACAACACGAGGGCTATTGGCGACGAACCTCACAATTTTGAACCTCGGTCAAGTGACGAGGACGACACCCGAGTTGGAACCCCCTCTCCTAACTTCCACACTACTCCTATGGGAGAACTTTAGGCCTCGACAGATTTAACTTGCATCAGCCCAAACTACACGGTGGATCTTCAGTGACATCAAGGCTCGAACCCTCGAGTGAATGAAAAACACCGGTCATGAATCCGATGCCTTAACCACTAGGCTACCATGACCACATCATTGTGTCCTGAAAACGAACTAGAGAGGACCCGGAATCACGCGCATTGGCGTCCCAAACCATGGTAACGCGGGTAATCTTTGGTAAACACAGGTGACGCAACCTCCGGGTTACCCTAGCGATCCTTCTCGATTTTCGACCCTCCATTTTGTCAACCAATTTGTGTCCTTCCTTCAATTTCTTGTCTAGACCACAGTAAAATCTGGTTTTACGCAGCATAGCCATATCTAGTTCACGCGCCAATAAACTTCAGTTTCTCACTTGACCCTTCTTGTCGATCAATCTTTTTTCATTGTTTTAACGTCTAGATCACAGATTTATCTTGTTTGGCTCAGTATGGCCACATATGGCTCTTGCGCCAATAAAACTTCACTATCATCACAGAGAACACATCGCTCGAGTCCAGTATTATTGCAGACATAGGCGTCTATGTTGTGGGATCAATTACAGTCTTCTTAACGAATGCCACGAGTGCAGGCCACTAGCAACCATTTGACAGGAAATGGTTCTGGTCCGTATGGGAACCTCCAGGGTGTCTTGAATATGCTGCAGAAAGGAGGTAGAAGTGGCTTCTGGGCCTGCCACCGCTTGTCGGCGGATGCTTCGATCCACGCGTGCTGACGTCACTCTGGGTGCATCGGAATCCCTCATACTTACCACATTTCTTTTTTTCAAATAATCTTCGTCACAGCCGGAGTACTGAGGACGCGTTCAGGAGTGTGTCAATTGAGATTTGCGGTATGAATCAACCTGCTCTTCTCACCATGAAACATCATGCCCCTTGTAAAATCGTCTGTCTGCTGGAACTACATCCGTTGACGACGGCCTGATATTTTCCGCATTATGAAATGAGATTAATTCCTTTACAGCGAACATATAATTTTTTTCTACCCTCAAGAATATTAAGTATGGCAGAATAATTATATAAAAATTATGGGAGTTTGAATCCTATGAATTTTCAAAAGTATAAAATCTTATTAAATTCAAATTTTGAAATTATAATTATGTTAAGCAAATAGAAGGTTATGTTTAAAAGTATCCTGTAAGTTTTCAAAGTTATAAATGCAGTGAATTGTGTGCGAGATGTACATAAAAGTGAATACATGATTTATATAAATGTAAATACTGCTACTGGTTCTTAATTACTTGTACATAATTTTTTTCTTTTCTATAAGCAGATTCAAAAATATTAATAAAAAAAAGTTTAAAATGAAGCTCCTATGGACTAAAAGATATAAAAATACTTTTTTTTTTTTTTTTTTTTTTTATGTAAAAGGATATATAATTTATAAAAGCTCGAGACGTTTAACTAAGATATCTAATGACTCGATACGCTTTAAGTATCGTAGTCACGAATGAGATCAAAAGAATTATCAACGCCGCAATTTTTTTTATAAATTATATATTGATTAACATTTCAAAAAATTATTCTTATAATTTTTAATTCAATTTTAAATGAAAGCTTGATTCAGAAGTGTTTTTACTTTATTTATTTCTTTTTATCCTGGAAATTTAAAACTGAAAAAGCAATTGTATGAGCTATACTGTGAGTAAAATTTCAGCTCGATCGGATCAGAGGAAGCGGGTTAAAATTCGAGTACAAATTCTAAACTAGAAAGGCACTTTTTCTACACACATATGAACACATGTAGCTAGTTAAATAAAAAGTTTATAAAGTATACAGACATTTCTATAAGATCTGACACTTCCATCACTCTTTAAAAAGCTAGCATTATTTATAATAGACATAAAATAAGCTCATTTTTCCATATTGAAGTGCCTCTATTATATTAAAATCAATGTAGACAATTTTATTTTTCAAACATCCATTTTTTTCCTCAGAATATATTGTGAAAACATTACAAGGCCAAAGGTAAAGAGGTTGTATTACACTCATGGACAAAAAAATTAGCGCATCAAGAAGGAGTCGTCAAAATGAAACGAAATCTTATATTCGTAATGACTACTTTGATATAAATAAATGATTAGAAAATCAAAGAAAAAGGATAATTTATTTCAGAGAAAAAGGGAAAAGAACGGAGGATTTAATGCCCTGTTGAACCCTCTGTAGCACGAATGCACGATGCGATACGATCGGGCATTGAGGCTTACAAGTTCTGTAGGATGTCTTGAGATATTTCGTTCCATATTTGCTGTAACCTTGCCTCTAGTTCGTTCAAACTCGTGGGATGCCCAACTCGCCCCTCCCAAATGATCCCAGATATGCTCGATTGAAGACAAATCTGGGGATCGGGCAGGCCAAGGAAGGGTAGTAATAGTGCGTAGACAGACTTGTCCCTTGCCACGGGAGGCCGAGCATTGTCTTGTTGAAAAATGGCTCCTGGGAGCCGTTGCATGAATGGCAACGCATGTGTTTGCAGGATGTCATGGACATACCGCTGGTCTGTCATGGTGCCATGGATCAATACTAGGGGTGACCTTGTATTGTAGACAATGGCACCCCTACCATCACACCAGCTGTGGAAGCGGTGTGTCACTGAAAAGCAAAGGCAGGATTGAGGCGTTCACCACGGGGTCTCCACACACGAACACGATTGTCATCACTGCTGAGATTGAATCTGGATTCGTCGCTAAAGACGACCTGGTTCCATTCCGCTGCAGTCCAGTTTCCTCGTGGGTGGCACCACTCCAAACGGAGGTGTCGATGGGTGGGTGTCAAGGGCAGCACACGTAATGGGCGCCGCGATCCCAATTGTCCGTCAGCCAGGCGCCTTCGTATGGTTCAAGAAGACACAGGGCCCCCTAGTGAAGGTGCTACCTGTGCCTGGATGGCGGTCGATGAAGCAGTTGGCTGTACGCGTGCATTTCTTACGATGTGGCGGTCTTGTCGACGACTGGTCTGTCGAGGACGTCCTGAGCCGGGTCTTCTTGTAAATGACATCTCTCGGATCCACTGGTCCCAACACCTCCTCACAACACAACCAGAGTGGCCTAATTGATGAGCTACTCGCCTAGCTGACCCCCCCCCCCCAGCTTCCATCATGTCGATGATTTTCCCCCTCTCAAACTGCGACAGCTGCTCATATTGTATTCGAAAACGGCGTAATGGCATGTCTACCCCAGCTCTTCAGCACACTCAAACAAGCTTTAGTTACCTGTTTTATACACCACGGAGAACGACATTAAACACCCTCTATTGGCTATACGTAATGCGCAATCTCGCTGCATTTCGAATCATTTGCATATCTCCCCGACATGTACCTTCATGCCAAGTTTCGTTACGATCCCGCAATTATTTCTTGGTGCGCTAATTTTTTTTTGTCCATGAGTATATTTAATAGCGGTTTCTACAATCTTACAATGGCTCGATAAAAAGTGGTTGTAGTGTACCTCCGTATTTCGATTGATACACACCAGATGGCCCTGGTACCGTGTGAGATGATTAAAAGACAGAGATGTACAATATAAAAACAAATTTAAAATTATATATTCACAGATTCTGGCAAAACATTTTTTGTTTCATAAAGTCTTTTCTGATGACTATCATATATGACATTTTAAAATCTCAAATACAAATTTTTGTTGTACAAACAAATTTCATAACTACTAGTTTTTATTTAACTTGCTATGTTTATATGTGTGCATGTGTTTCTCTCTCTCTCTAGTTCGAAATTTGTGCTTGAATTTGAACCCACTTCCTATCATCCGATGGAGCTGAAATTTTGCAGGCTTTATAATAACTCCGATGACAATACAATACTATGGTACATTCAAGTAGTGAGGCAATTTAGGGTCGGGGATGGCCTGCACTTAACGTCCAATTCAATTGAAATTCTGCAAGCACGTATATAGTTCACGTAATTGCTTTTTTCAAACTTATATTTCCAGGCTAAAAATAAATAAATAAAAAGTAAAAAAAAAGTAATCAAGCTTTTATTCAAAGATAGACTAAATAATTTTTCAATGTAAAGTAATATAAGGTATAAGATCTTGAGGTGTTAATACTTCTTTTAGTATGTATGCGGTATTTAATTTTTGTTGGTAATTACCTAAGTATCTTAGTTAAGTGCCTCAAACTTTTATAAATCATACGTTATTTTACATTCAAAAATATGATTTTTATACCTTTTAGTCCATGTTTTATATTCTCAGTGGAGCCAATGAAAATGGCCTTTAGCGCAAAAACGTTTTAATTTTGAAATTTATAGAGTTTTTAATGGGCCTGATACCATTATGTGTATCAAAGTGAAACGAACAAACTAGGTTTCTCATATTGTTAGAAAGGATAAGAAAAATCCAGTAAAGATGATTTTTATTGCAAAGTTCTTTACTAGTCGGTAAACAGGAAAACCAGAACTACGGTGGCCTGATTCTCGTTGAATAGGATTTTAAGATGATTGAGGTGAGGAAATGGCAGGAATTAAGGCAAAAGGCCGGTTACCTAGGATGAACCTTCAAAAGAAGACCTAGGCCCTCCTAGGGTTGTGTTGAGTCAAATATGAAGATGAATTAATCTTTAAGTAAAAGTTTGACTGAACATTTTTTTAAAATTTATATTTATTTTCTCTTTCTTTCACAGTCCTATATTTTCAATAATTGTTTTAAGTTCGGGATTCTTCCTTCATTAGTTTTAGGCTAATCCGGGACGTCACTAAGGAAGCGACCGCATTGGGTGTCCCAGCCCAATTTTATCGCATATTGGTGATAGGCATTGGAACTCAAGCTGGCTTTTGGAGTTCAGCTACATAGGGTGAAGAGAGAAGAGGAGAAGAAAAGAGGAGAGCGTGAACTAAACGCTTCCTGGTTTTGTTCAGGAATAGCCGGAGCTACGTGAGCTATCATATGATGCTGATTCGTGGTGCCATCTATCGAGTAACGCAGGAACTGGTTTTTGCAATATGTTTGAAAATACAGTTGATACTTCGATAATTAACAGGAAAATCCTACACACACATGATTTTTAATTCTATTATTATAATGTACTTTTACAGTGACAGATAAAATTTATTTAAGACACAATTTTATATGAAAAGGGGGGGCGGAAGTAGGAATATATATATATATATATATATATATATATATATGTTGTTACGAATTTTTTTTTGGATGTGTTAAAGAGAAATCAAGCCCAACATTGAGGATAACGATCAATGACGTTTAATTACAATTATTCAGGATGGTACATAGGTAGTAGAGCTTGGGCAATAACAGCACAAACCGAAACCACAGGACTTGAACAGAATAACGACACAGATACAGGAACAAAATAGCACTTTTAAGGACAATCATAGTTATATAGGCAGCTTACTAGGTCTCACTTCGGACAACCTCCACAGTAATTATCTACACTTTCAGGATAGGTTCCAATATTTCCCTGCAGATACATGCTGCTCCTCAGCAAATTCTTCCGACACGGTCAACTTCCAAGTGCTAACAGCTCCAGTCGGTTTCCCGATCGATCTCCTCAACAGACTCCAAAGACAGACTGATTAACAGACTCCTTCTCTAGACAGAGGCTCTAACCGTATTTTTCCACTTCCAGCTACATATGACGTCACAAGGGAAAATTCATTATAAGTTCGTAACTTCTCGATCGATATTTCGCCAATGCTCGGCCCATTCGGGTACTTTCTATTTGTCGCCAAAGTCTCCTATTTTATGACCAAGTCGTCAAAACGATCGCCAAATCCATCGCAAGGTTAAAGAGTTATTACTTAACCTTCCTTTGGCTGACAGAGGATATGTCGTAAATGCTTCTTTTCCTTCACAAAAGAACCATTGCAAGGAAGTGCCATTATATATATATATATATGGTGTGTGTAGAGAGAGAGAAAGTGTTACAGTTATAACATTAGAATCAATCAAGATAAATGTGATAGGAGAAAAAAAACAGCTGTAGTTTTTAAAAAAAGTAGCCATAAGAAGTTGAGATAAATCATATATATTTACATAAATTTGAAAATGTTTGAATCTCCAACGTAAATAGAGCCAAACTTTAAAAAAAAGGAAAAAAAAAAAAAAAAAAAAAGATTACGGTAAGAAAATTGTTTTAGAAGTATTTACAAATTACTTTTCTTCGTGGATTAAATGTAAAGTATTTAAATAAAAAAATTAAATGTTATAAAATAGAAAGATAATAAAGAATCTTTTTACAAAATTCATAAGAATTGTAAAGAAAAAGAGTTAAAAAGAAAATACACACTGTAACAAAAAAAAAAAAAAAAAAAAAAAAAAAAAAAAAAAAAAAAAAAAAAACGACACACCAAGAAGTTGCCCGATGGAGACAAAAATTGGCAGATAGGAAAACTATGTACAGAAAAGAAAATAATTAAAATTTCAGAAAAACTGATTTATTTCAAACTTACATAGTTACAAAGTAATGAGCTCAATAAAGTGTTGACCCACCTCTAGCCTGGATGCAAGCTGCCACATGACGTGGCATAAGAGTGATAAAGTTCCCAGATAGTCTCCTATGGTGTTTCTTGCAAATTTTACTCCAATTATCGGAGTAGGTCATCAACATTCCCTGATAGATGCAGTCGCTTTCCCATCATATCCCAGACATGCTCGATTGGAGAGAGAGCATGTCTGTCATCTATCTTCCTGGCCAAGGAAGTGTTTGACAATCTGTAAGACAGTTCATATCCCAACATGCGTACATGGTCTAGCATTATCTTTCTGAAAAATAAGGCCTGACAACCGCGAAAGGAATGGTAGCAAAACAGGTCTCAGAATGTTGCCGCTGTGCTGTGAGTGTGCCTCTAATGATGACCAAAGAGGTCCGGTTATCAAGGGAAATGGCACCCCATTACTCCTGGTTGAGGGCCTGTGCGGCGTGCAATAGTGAAAGCAGGATCGACACGCTGCCCAGTGCATCTCCAGACACATCTTCGATGATTGTCCGTACACAGTTGGAAGCGGGACTCGTCGCTAAACACTATACGTCCCTAGTCAGCATTATTCCTACCTGATCGAGGCAAGCACCACTATAATTTGGCTCGACAGTATGCAGGCGTGAGTGGCAGGTGGAGTAGCGGTCAGCAGGAGCGTAGATTTCGCTCTAGTAGATTTCGCTAGAGTAGCCGCCTGTGAATGGTCACGGTGGACACTCGTATGTGGATCACAAGTCTGATGGTTGATAACGATGAATCAGGCGGTGTGACTGCTGATCTGACAATCACTCTGTCCTCCCGATCTCCTGTGGCCCACGGTCGACATCTACCATCATGACGCTGAAATCTGCCATTGTGCACCCATTCTTGTCAGCACACCGCTTTGACCCAAAGAACGAGCGATTCTCCTATTTGCCCAACCTGCCTCTTTCAATCTAATGATACGACATCTTTCAAACTCTGACAGTTGCTCATAATGAGCTCGAATCCAACAGAGAGATATTTTTTCAGTCGTTGAAAGTCGTCTTAAATCGCAATGCAACAGAAAATTAAACCAACCGATTGAGAATCGCTACTGATATACACCAGCTGAGTGTGCGCAGCTCCGATGCGCTGTAGCTCCCGCTATTCATTCATTGGACACCAAATTTTCTTCATTTTCATGTTCGGTCCAAATGTCTTTGCATACGAAATTTCATTACAATTGGGCAACTCCTTCTTTGTGTGTCGTTTTTTTTTTTTTTGGTTTTTGTTTTTGTTTTAGAATGTAATAAAGAGCAAATGAAAAACCTTAAAGTAGAAATTATAAAACAGATTTGTGAATTAAATAATAATTTCGAAAATAATTATAATATTGAAATTATTACAAACTTTATTTTTGGCTTAAAGAAAAAAGAAATAAGCATTCTGAAAGACTTCTAAAGTAATGATAACAAATAGATAATCATTGCTTACATTTCATCAAGAATTTTACTACCTCATAAATAAATATGGTATCAAAGATAATAATAAAGAAAATAATACACTAGAATGCAAAACTTAAGCAATAAATGCATTTTTTAACAAACAGACATGAAATAGTTGAAAAGGGCTTTTTACGAGCAGTACAGTGAAAAGGCAGCTCAGTAGAAAAGTGATACGTTTACAAATATCAGCACTATGACACTGGCAACGTAAAAAGAAATAGGAAGGAAGCATTTCCTGCTGCAGCAAGCATTTCACAATGAAAGTGAAATCGTACGTTTATAATGGCTACAAGAAACTATTAAGAGGCCTTTACATGTGGTAGAATGAACGGCAAGCTTGAAGAGAGACTTAGTTTGACGAGTGTTGTACAAGAGTTTGGAACTGACAAAAATGCAGTTTCAAGAACTTGGAAAGCTTTCCAAAATGACAAGAAGAACAAGAGCAAGGGAAGACCAGTATATAGTTCTGCAGGCAAAAAAAAAAAAAAAAACAGGAACTAGACATCGGGCCATATTGCTCAGGTGCTGTTTGTGGTAACAGGGTGGCGGATATCACAGTTTATTGTAGACGGACATCTGCATAAAAGTGGCCTATATGCCCGTCGGTCTAAACGCTGCATACCGTTCACTGCATCTCTTCGGCGGCACCTTTTACAGTGGTGTCAAGAACACAAAGATTGAACATCTTATCAATGGAGTCCCATTCTGTTTATTATTAAGTGTCATTCAATCTGAGCAACGATTCTCAACACCAATTGATATAGAGGGTGGTAGAAATATGGTTTAATTTCACTAACAACAGAGAAAGAGACCGTTAGTGTGGTCTTGGAGTACTTAAGAGGAGAGGCATTATATTGAATAGACGAACGGAGCTCCCTATTTTCGACAGTGACTCACTTACTGGAGATCGTTAATGCGATGAAATTTCCCTCCCCCACTGCAACCGCTCAGAATTGCCACTGACCCAGACTTTATTTTTGTGGACCACAATTCATTTCCACACAGGATTTCTGCTTTTGAGGAGCTTCTAGAAAGGGAGAATATCTGCAGAATGGATTGGCCAGGTGCTCCCCTGATTTAAATTTGATCAAGCATATGTGGGATGATTTTGGGAGATGCCTGGCAGCAAGATCGTATCCCCCCGGAAAATACCAGACAACTGAAAAAGATGGTCGTTGAAAAGTGGCAACTCTTATCTCAAGAATTGCTGGATAATTTGGTAATGAGTATGAACAGCCGGTGTCACACAACCATTGCAGTTAGGGTAGGTCATATCCCTTATTAAGGAACTTTGTTTTCTTGTTCTTTTTCATGGCCAGACAATGTTTTAACCAAAGCCATTGTGTCAATAAAGCCTTTTTCTGCTTTATTCCATAATGTATGCGTACAATTTATTTTTCGGCTACAATGTTTTTATCAACCTTTAAGTACTACATTGTACCTCTGTAGTGCAAATTTCATGTCAGCCAGTTGAATTTTTCGGAACTATGGCACCGTATGAAAAGTTTTACACGCTAGTGCAGAATAGAATTTTGTACTTTAAGTTTTATGAATGATTCTTTTAACATGATTAACTTTAATGATATATAAGAAAACCTAAGAAATTTCTTCCATTTGAAAATATTGCAACTAAAAAAAAGCTTATAAATATAACAAAAAATGGGTATCCTATTTTTTAAAAATAATAATAACATTAAAGATATAAATAATGAACTAAAATCTATCTGTACATATGTTACATATATGGATTTTATTAATAAGAAGCACCAACATATCATGACTGGATATTTGGCTACAGTAAGAAATAAAGTTTTGAGAGGTTTTATGAATATGGGAACAGGATTTAGCTTTATGATATCTAATAGTGAACTATTTCATTAAGAGAAGGATTTTTGATGAGGTTAATAATTTTTTTAAACATCCTCCTATTAAATGTATGGGGCCGTATTTTTTCAATTTCCGATGAACCATAAAAAAGACAAGAATACAGAACAAGAAGAATTTGTTACCATAAATTATGTACAAACCTGTACGTAATTTTCAGCATGATCACCATGAAGATTCAGGCATTTTCCATAGGGGCGGACGAACTTTCCAATACCTTCTTTGAAAAACGTTGATACCAATGACGTGATATGGATCTGCACTTTGTTTCGAAGCTCCTCATTGGTCTGGATCCTTAGGCCCCTCAGTGCATTTTTCAATTCAAGTAAGAGATGAAAATGATTTGGCGCAAATTCAGTCCAGGATATGCGCCATATAATTAAATATATCCCATTTAACTGCTCCAGAACCTGTTGGGTTACAGCAGCACTATGAGAGCAGCTGTTGTCATAAATGAGGATAACTCCAAAAGTCAGTATTCCTCTTCTTTTGTTTTGAATGACTCTTCGTAGTTGTCGCAGTTTGACCACAAACAGCCGCATTAATCGTAGTCTCCGTTTAAATAAACCGAACGAACAAAACACCTTTTTGATCCAAAAAGTCCCTGGTCACAACCTTTCTGATGTTGAAGGTTTGTTTAGATGGCCTTGCGTCCTTATCCTCCTCCATCGTGAACGTCAGTTCTACTCGTCTTTAAATTGTCTGCACTATTCACGCACAACACTATCACTCATAAAGTGTTCACCGTGTATTCGGCTGGTTCATTTTTTGGTGAATTTGGCTGCATTACTCCCCTTGTGCTTGAGAGAAGCGAATGTCACTACTCAACTCGCACTTGGTGAGAGCATCAATTTTACAACAATGTTTACAAATCTACAATTCAGTTTACAATGGCAAAATGGTGTCGGTTATAGCAGAGGTTATAGTTAGAAAGGTGTACATTCGCCCGACGTCCATTCTCATTTCCTACCACTTGTCTGGTTGCTTAACTGTTTGATCGGAGGCTGAAAAAAAACAACCCTTGTGGTTTTGCGCAGTCACAACGACCCTTATGACTATAAGTACTATATTTATAAAGATATTAAAGATATAAATTTTAAGACTAAAGAAGGGATTTAAATAGATATTAAAAACAAATTACAGATTTGCAAAAATACTTTATTATTGTCGTGTTGGCAAAGTTCCAAGTAATTATCCTAATATTACTATAATTTAATAATGAATAAACATCTATAGTGAGTTGCATAATTTAGGCAACTCTCTATAGGAAAAGATATTAGTTCGTATAAATATTTATTTATTTTTAATATTGAATGTCAATTTACTTGGAATGACTATGTTCTTGATTTAGGTATTTAAATATGTAGAATTTATAGAGATTATCTCAACACGGGATCCCATTCCAACCATTCTCTTGCTTTTATATACTAATAGCTTCACATCAGGGTCCCACTTCAACA
>BMAW01041570.1:76329-124694 GCA_019974015.1 Nephila pilipes | reverse complement strand
TAAACTGCATTATTGAAGAAAATACTAGCTAAAACTTGTCGCAAATGTCTAAATATCGCATTGTTTGGCGAGTGAGAACGATTCCCAAGGTTTCAGAGTTCTAGCTTGATGGGAAGTTGGTTAAATTAACGATCGAAAATTTGATGACACACACACACTCACACACACCAAATGAAATTCAGAAAAACGTTTTAAAAAAAGAAGTGCTGCAATATTGATCGAATTAATTTAAGAAGTTGGGTTTGCTATTTTGAAAAGGACCATCCAAAGATGATTGACAAGAAAAAATTTGTGAGGGTATCATCTTGTAAAAAACAAAAACAAAATTCACTAAGGCAATAAAAACAAAACGTCTCCTATAGGCTCGAAAGCATCACCACATGATGATTGAGGACTGAAAAAAAGTAAATTATAAAGATGATTTTATTTGTTTTTGACTTCTTTTACAAGTATTACTTCATAAATTTCAATAGTGTTTCTCTGACGAGTCCACGTCTGAAATCCTGGCAGCTAAAGTACCTTTGTTCTACAGAGTTCTGGGAAATTTTTTCATCCTGATAGCATTATCGTAAGATTAAATTTTCCCATCAGAGTTACAGAGCAGTATGTAATCTGTTGAAAGGGAATAAGATGGATTCGTATCGAGCAAGGAACCGTGAGGCAAGATAAATACAGAGAAGTATTACAAACTTGCACGAAGACCCAGTTTCGAGAATGGTACCCTAGTAGTGAAGATTTTGTTTTTATGCATGATTCATCCACTTGCCAAAAAGCAAAAAAAAAAAAAAAAAAAAAAAAAAAAAAAAAAATATTACAACCTTTTTATTTGACAATAATATTCCAATTTTACTCTAGCCAGGTAATTCTCCAGATATAAATTGGATTGAACATTTTTGAGAAATCACAAAGCCGAAATTTTCGAAGTTACAATAACAAGTAAACAACAATTAACTTTTAACTAAACGCGCTGGCGTATAAAATGGATCATCTACAGTTAGAATCTAATTGATCTCGGAATGTTTCTCCATCAAGCTTCGTGCGCACCCAACCTACTATTTGAAGTATCTTTGACACGTACCATCATTCTTGTTGTTTCAGAGGCCTTCATAAGTTGATTAACACTGGAAAACTTTCGTGCGACATGAAATGGAGTAAATAGTACGTCACACGTGTAGTTATGAAAGTTCTCTTGATAACCTATTGTATTATTTTGTTTGTAGAAAATAAATTCTAATGAAATGTGAAGTTTATACGAGTAGTTCTAGATATCTTTTCAAATAATACATTTTAGGGATCATGTTCCTGAGGAAAACCTAAATAGTCTTTCTGATGTTGAGATTCGAGCTATTCTTAGGCCATATAGGACGAATCTTACCATGAAGAAGTTGGGATATCAGATACTTCTGAGGATGAGGCTATATAATGTTAGAAATAAATTAGTTGGGTACCGAGTTGGAACACGAATTCAATGATGCAAACTAAGAGTTCGAGGAAGAAAATGAAACCAGAGAATAATATTTTTAGGGTAAAGAAAAATAATAATGCGGAGTAAAAATCCACTTTCTAGTACGTATAGTAAAACCAATCATAGAATATTATAAAGTTCTTTCCTCGCCTAAAACATTGGGCAGAAAACATTATTGAAGGAAAGACTGCTTTTGAGATATATTTTTTACCAATGATATTAATCAAAATATTGTCGAATCTACGAATATAGAAATTGAAAATATGCGGGTAAATTATGATACCCAAATATTTAGAAGACATTTTCTCAAAAATTTATATCTGTCACCCGTAAGGCCTCCCCTTGTAGAAAGAACATGAATAAAAACATTATCTCCAGATATTAAGTACATATATAAAAGACCTCAAGAAAAGCGGCTAGAAGGTGAATCACGAGCAAAAATACGTGGAAAGCTGTTTTTGTTGCGTAATGCAGAAATGGCAACGATTTTGTATCATAGATAGGTGTGCAAATAGATAGATACAATATAGATACAATACATATAGATACAATAGATAGGTGTGCAAAGAACATGCGATTACAATAATTACTTGTCGGGAGAAAACAATGAGGGGCAGATCACAGATGAAATTTGATATGGCCAGTGGCTAAAAATTTCGTGTAATATCTTATAGTTTGTATTTTTGATTTTATTCAATGAATTTTGATTATTTTTTTTATCAAGTTTTGATTATTAAACCTTAGAGCAGAAATATTTGTTCTTATGTAATTTTGCTTTAAATTTTTTTTGGTGGCGTAAAAATACGCCGCATATGTACTTATATTAAGATATTAATACCGTGTAGTTGAAGATTAATAGAAAACCTAATATATATATGGCATCACAATTTCTAGATAAGAGAATGTACAAAACAGTGAATAAAAAGTATGCCCAGGCGCTTTAAAGATTTGATGTGGCTAATATAAATGTGATCATATTAAAGTATAATTTTTCATTATGCTGTGTTAAATTTTTTTTGTTATTTTTTTGTTGTATTTCCTAAGCTAAATATATATTAGGTATAATTAAAGAAAATTATCAAGAACTGGTAAGATTATTTTTACAGATTTTATTTCTAATAAATAACAATTCATAAATTTTTATGAGTGACCACTTTAATTTGGCAATCCACTGTAGAAGTAAATAATGCTTTTTGAGGAAATAATTTTGGTGTCCTAGAAAATAATAACAGAATTATAATTCTATATAAAAAAAAGTAGTGTTGTAATTAAATTAAATTTCCTCAGACATATTTACTATTCATAAACTCCATTAAGAAACTATTAACTTTAGAATATTCACTAATAGATATAATATTTACATTACAAGAGCAGGTAAATTATTACAAATTATCTTACAAGAAACTGTTAATAAATTTAATAAAAATGCTGTTATTAAAAACAGCTTAGATATCATTAAAAATGTTTAAGACAAAAGAGTTATTTGCTACACATATTTATGATTTTGAAGACCTCTTTAATTCGATAGATATATATGATCTAATAAAGGTAATATTGATTATTTATAATTATAATAATAATGAATTCACACACACATTTATTATGATAAATTTAAATCTTTAGTATTGCACTTGCAGAAAACTACGAGGATCGCTCAAGAAGTCATTAGAAAATTCAAGAGATGGTGCTCGTAGCATCGAAAAAGTTGTTTGTTTATAGTAAATATCATGACTCACTAGACAACTGTCTAAATCTCAATTATTTCCATCGCATTATTTTATTTTTATTGTCGATTGAACCAAGAAAATTGTATTTCTTTAGCAAAATTGAAAAAGTGTACTTCCGAAAGAGTTCAAAGCTGAGATGGATGAAGTTCATAGAACATCTACTCCTGTGTTTGCAACTGTATACAGTTGGATAAATTAGTTTAAATGTGGCTGTACAGCCACCAAAGGTGAAAGTTGTTCGGACTTCCAATGAAAGTGACTACTGTCGGTATGATTGACAAAATCATGATATGGTTTTGAGCGATCGACAAATCGAA
Source organism: Nephila pilipes (assembly GCA_019974015.1). NCBI lineage: Eukaryota > Metazoa > Arthropoda > Arachnida > Araneae > Nephilidae > Nephila > Nephila pilipes. The sequence goes on along the minus strand of BMAW01041570.1, from coordinate 121,185 downwards.
GTGCGCGAAATGGTTAATGCCGCTGGCATATCGTAGAGTTTTAAATTTCACACGAAATATTGGATGTGAAAAAAATCTCGGCAACCTGGGTGTCGCGTTTGCTCAAAGTGTTTTGCTCAATAAACACAATATCGTGCGGTCGACTGTGAGACTATTTCGACACTTTTTCCGTTGCAATCCTTACGAGTGTCTGCATCTATACAAAACTGTGGACGAAATGTGAATACACTCCAGTGACAAAGGAACATTTAAAAGAGTGGGTTATTGAAGGCGAACGAGCTCCAAAAAATTCAAAGATGGTGAGATCGGCTGGCAAAGTGATGGCCCTGGTTTTTTCGAAAGTACTAGGAATCCTCCTCACCGATTACTTATAAAAAAGAAAAACAGTAATTGAAGAGTGTTATGCATCATTATTACATAGGTTGAGCGAAGAAATCATGAAAAAACATCCTCATCTGTAAAAGAAAAATATGATTTTCCATCAAGACAATGTAATGGTGCCCACCTGTGCAATTTCGATGACAAAAATCATGGTATTAAAGTTCACATCAGCACAACATCCACTGTATACACCGGATTTGGCCCCAGTGACTTCCAAACCTTAAACTTTTGGACTTTTAATTTCCAAACTTAGAAAAATGATTCGACGGACAACAGTTCATGTCGAACGAAGAGGTAATTGTCCAAACAGATACCTATTTAGAGGACCTTCCGAAATCTTACTTTTTATATGGCTTGAAAAAAAGATGGAGAGAAAATGCTTGGAAAAGTGGTAGAGCTAAAAGGAGATTATATTGAAAAATAAATTTAAAAAAAAAATCATTTAAAATAATTTGTTTTCGATCTTTGCCTAAGGACTTGTTGAACGACCCTCGTATATCGATTTTTGAAATTTTTACTTTGTATATTTTTGAGCGAGGATTCAGTGATCTTCACTGAAGTTCATATGCCAATTGAACCCTTGAAATACCAAAACAGCAGAAATTTAGAAAGAAATTTTTACAAATTTCTATTCAAATAAAATGTCAATGGATAAATTGAAAGACTTAAATCAAATCAAATCAAATTAGATTTTGTAAAATCTTAATTGAAAAGATCAAAATAAAACTATATTCAGTCAGGTCCCATTAACTCGTGAGTCTGCTTTACACGCGATTTTACTAAGGCTCCCTCGATACACAATGGTTTGTCATTTTACTCCCAGACACTATGGCGTCCTAATTCTTATTTTTCTCTTTATGAAATTTAGATTAATCTTTTGTTGAGATAAGTTTCAATTTTTTGTTATAATAGGACACTATTACAGTTTTTTCTTTCTATTTTATGCATGCGAACCATCTCGTCTCGGAGAATGAATGTTCTAGTTTGGACTGTTTTTTAAAGAGAATATTATCAAGATCTCGCTGTCACAGTGACAGCTGAACGTTCAACTATTTTGTATTGCTCAAATTTTGAGAGTCTGATTTTTCTTGTATAAGCGATTTATAAGTGATTATCTAATTTTTTTTAGCAACAGATATCTCCGATTAGGGCGCAGTAAATAAGATCTGCGACACAAGAAATTAAAAAGAAACAAAAAATACCAATAAAAAATAATCATCCAGGAATGATTGGTTGGTAAAATCATAAACTCAATTTATTTTAAATATTGTAAGTATACTTTTGTCAAATGTTTTCTGTGACATACAACTGACTTACAACTGCAAGAAGAGTAAACAAGAACACATAAATTTATTTTCTCGAATGAACCAGTTTGTTAATTAACGCAAATATTCATTACGCAGGAAATTCATACAGACGCTGGATCTTCTATTATCGCTCAATTTATTAAAATTAACACCCGGTTCACTTAAACCGCGGTTTAATAACCATGAACCACGGGTTAACGGAATCAAGCTGTAATACTATCCATCTTCTGAAAACTGGGAACAGGACTGAATTAAAATTCATTACCGTATTGAAATTTATGCTGAAGTTTTCGATACGATTTCTAAGGCACGCTGAGGTCTTCTGGTAGAGTGGAGAATCAATACAGGAGGAAATTGTTAGGTTGAAACCTATTACTCGAGAATAATAATTTAGCGCAACTCGCAGTTGGCATGTTTAACCTATGTTCAAATTAATGCATAAACACGGAATGATGACCTTTACTCTGTTTGGGTTACCAAGTCGGAGATGAAATCGCTGTTTCAACAAAAGCGTTTCCGTATGGGCGCATTTAAATCAAGGGTCGGCAAAAGTGGTCGATATAGTATAATTAGGGGTCGATGAATGATACCAATGTTATTCAATCGCAAATTTATTGAAACAGCAACACAGTATATACGAATTTCGTTTGGAATGTCATTTGTAATTACTATATAGAAAGTAAGATTTTTATAATATCTTATACCTTATTTAATTTCTCATTCAAGCATATTTTTTTAAAATAATTATTTATATTTTTTTTTACCTTTTAAAGTTTGCGTGTTTCGAGATGTGTTACTCATTCTCAGACTTGTGAGAAATGATTCTTCTTCGTTTTGATACAAGATGGTCCAAGCTGTCTACCTCGCCTCATCGTTTTGTCACTCTCCCTTTTTGCATAATGCCTTCGACTCTAGAGATTGGTGATTTCCACGGATGTGTTTTTCTTTATTATCAGCTCTTTTAAACTAATGTTTCTTTTTTTGAGGAAGTATATTCTTTTGGCTGTATAATAATTGTTTTATTAGGACTCTACTTATACCGCAATGACAACATCGACTTCCAAACAAAAATGGGGACAATATTCAGTGGAATATTTAAAATTTGCTTTCATACCCTCTCTAACTAACGCAAGGAAACCGTTGTGCCTTCTTTGTGAGAAAATCTTCAGCAATGATGCCATGAAACAGGCCAAATTTAAAGATCACCTTGAGAGAAAGCATTCCGATGTAAAGAATAAAATTTGGATTATTTTAAAAAACTTTTAAAGAAGCACAACCGACCAAAAAATAATTTACTAAACCGTCAACTGAAACTGATAATGAAGGAGGGTTAATATGTTCGTACAATATTTCTTTCAATATCGCAAAAAAGAGAAAAACTGATTCGACCACAGATGATATAATTATACTTGTTATTAAAGATGTCATTGAAACTGTAATTAAAAAAGATTCTATCCCTATTTTAAGAAGCCTGTCACTGAGTGGGAAATCAATAAAAATGCATATCTCTGAAATGAGCAAAGATGTGGGAAATATTGAGGTTTCGGGACTAAGAAATTGCAAGTTTTCATCCAACTTGATGTGGCCACTTTTGGAAGTTCTTTTTTTCTTTCTTATGGCTTATGTAACATATTTTAGTAAAAAAAATGACAGATTATATAGGAATTTTTATTTGCTAAATATCTTGAAACTGACACAAAAGGTACAACAATGTATAAGTGTTTAAAAGAATACTTGAAAAAGCATGGAATTTCAATAAATAATTTAACTGTAGTATCGTAAGTGCGGCGCAATCTATGGTAGGTCGTTATCGAGGTTTTATAACTTCCCTTAAGGAAAAAGTACCTGTGTGTGTGCTTCTGTTTCTAATTATTTGATCAGACTTATGTTAGAATGAAGGTAATGAATGAAGAAATAGCTAAACGTAATCATAATGAATATAGTGGATTAAAGTATCTTGAAATACGTAATTTGATCGTAGAACCCCAAACAAATAAAATTATGAGTCATCAAAGCTTTATTTATTTAATTAATAATAAGATAATTTTGTTTATAAAACAGCGTAGAATAAAACATTTGTAATTAAAAGAAGTGATAATTTCCCCCAATAAATAAATACACATTGTTTCCAAAAGTTAAAACATAATTTGTGAAATACGACAAAATGTGAGTAAATATCGGGCACATTTTATTATTAATAACTTGAGTAGAATCATCTCTTGATGGTAAAACATTGTCCCTGTGTAAAACATTTCAGTGAAGTTTTCATTTGTCAAATAGAAGCTCACGTCGGAATAAGGATACATCACTTCACTCGGCATAAGCAGTTTATACAGGTTTCGTGCAATTCATGTGCGAAGGAACGGTGTAAAAGATTAAACAGACCGAATTATGGTCCAAAGTCTAAAACTGGTCATATTTGCGAAAGAGAGAATCGTTGGAATACTCGAAGCCGGACTATTACAAGCCTAAGTGTCTCGAATTTTGAAGGTGCTTCAATGTGTGATATCAAGACTGCGGTAGAAGTTTCAAAGTGCTTGAAATGTTCACAGACGACTAACATCAGGTCGGTCAAAAGTCACAACCATTCACACGACCAATATATGGTAATAACTGCGAGACATCAGAAGGATAGTTGTGCCAGGGAACTAGATTCAGCGCTCCCAGCTGCCACAAAACTATGAGTGTCTAATTAAACTGTTTGCAGGAGACTGAATCATGTTTATCTCTATACCAGACAACCAGTAGTTTGCATTCCCCTCACATATACACATAAACACTCTCGTTTAGTATGGAACTTTAACAGTGGAGTTTAGGACAGTAGGCCTATGTGATGGCTAGTTGCGAATCTCACTTAGGTCTGAACACTGATTCTTATCGTCTAATGATATGGTGAGAACGTGGAACTCGTTTTCATTTCGGAAATATCATGGTAAAACATTGTTTCAGGCGTTGGCAGGTATGGTAGCTGAACAGAAGAACAGATTTCCTTATCTTTGAGAAGGGTCTGTAACAGCTGAAAGATACAGAGGAGAAGGTTTTGAACCTTAAGTTCGCCTGTTTACAGATGCCGTCCATCCTGACTTCGTATTTATGAATGTAAGGAGCCTTGTCACTGTATGAATCTAATCGACGATTCCCCTGAAACGGAAAATATCCAACTGACGCATGACGTATCCAGCAAATTTACTTGATCTTATATCTATCGGGCATGTGTAATATATGTTCGGGAGACAAATTGAAGCCTGACACGTCCACCAACATGTTTCCAGAATCGAAAAGAACTCTTCGGAACGTTAGGAACTCTTTAAGACTATAACTCCTTCGCAATGTCATAACAAGTAAGACAAATTGTTGAACATCTTACCTAGCAATCAGAGGTGATACTTATTTTTAACAATCTCTATATGCATCAAACTATTACTTTATCATGTTGCACTTAATTTACTATTAAGTATAATATAACGAACAAATTTCGAACCGAATTTTAAAATAAATATTTTAAAAATTATTACAGATATGCTCAAATTTTTTTGTATACCAACGTCTTAACATTTCAATTTTAGTTCCATGTAAAAATTCTATTGTATTAATCAAATTTTCAGCATATTTTTTGCTCATAACATGCTGAGTTTTGAACCGAATAGTGCGATACTTACGGAATACATGAAATTACACTAGGGATACGATATATTAAAATTTGAGTTTAATAATTTGAAATATTCATAGAATTGTTTGTATTTATGATAAATAATTATTAACTACGTATAATTTTATAAATTTTTTTTTCGTAATTTCAAATGTAGATTTTCAGAGCAAGCTTACAAGTAAATAAAATTCCTAGTTTTGTATTGTTAAGATTACGAAAAGGAATGTACAAATTTTAATTACTTGTACTTCTTAATTATCCTCTAATAGAAAATAAGTGATGAGAGATTTTACACAAATGGGCATTTCTTAAACTTGAAACCTGGAATAATTAATAATTAGTTTGGAAAATTTTACAATTGACACGAATATAAGCAAATATAAAGGTGTAAAGAGGCTTTTAATTAATAATTATTCGAAGATTCAAATATGAAATTATGAATCCTCATTTATATTCTCTTTGAAGGAAACTGAAGTTCAGCCATTTAAATTTCAGATATATTTCGGTAACTTCACAATACAAAACTAGGGATTATATTTAAGCTGCCCTGAACACTTGGCTCTGAAATTATGGGGGAGGGAAAAAAAATCACGCGTTGCATTTTCCCCCTACGTCTAGTAATGTACTCCCGCGCTCTTCAGTAAATTTGCTGGTTAATTATATACTGAGTATCTCCCAATCACACCAGATGGCCGGTGCGCTTTTTAAAACGAGCTATGCAATTGCTTCCGAACAAGATTAGAGAAGAAAACTTGTGATAAATGATGAGTCAAGTAGTGAGATAATCCCATGGTAATAGGGTTTGATACGAACGAATTACGATGGAATATGTTCTTTGGTACTTGTGACTATCTTGCATAATACATCAGGAATTAGAAAATTCTATTGCATAATACATCAGGAAAGGTTAATTGCCAAAATTTCAACATAGCGCTTAGTATCTGGAATGAACATTGTAGTTAAAACAGTCGATTTCAGAGTGTCTCGTTCTTCGTAGGCACACAGGTAATTTAAATATTTTAGAAGAAATGGAAAATGAATATTTGGATCTCCCCTTGTACAGCCACTTCCTTTGACATTGTCGAGGCACAGTCTTGAATAAGTTTGTGTGATGCAAGAAACACATATTAAAATTTTCCTTAATGAGAAAGCATAACATTTTCCCGAGAAATGAACGATAAAGAATGGTTACGCAAATTAACGTTTCTGACTGTAACTAAACATCTGAAGGGACTAAACTTAGAATTGCAAGGAAAGGGCCCAACAGCGTCTGAACTTCTTGAATATTGGAATATTCACAGTTAAATATATTTTCCCGTGATATTAATATAATACCTACAAATAATTCCCGAATGTTAAAGCTCTTGCAAATACATTGACAAAGATGAACTTCGAACCTACGTTGAAGCACTTTCCAAGAAATTTTCCAAGATACAAAGACTTTGAAGCTTGTATGCCTATATTTTCCTTCTTAATCAAACGAGATTTAATACATCTATTAATAATCCCGTTCAATTTATCAATTTCTGAGAGGATGGAAACAGATATAATTTTGAAATTGAACTTATTGAACTAACATCTTCAGAGTTATGGAAAGCAAAATTTACGGAATCACGATAAAATCTGGAAGATAACTCTAACAATAAATCGACAGTTATTTTAAATTACTGGATATCATTGCCGGAGAGATTTTATTGTTTGAAGAAAATGCACGTGCTCTGCTTTCTGTTTTCAGTTCTACATATATATATATATATGAACAAATCTTTTTTCTTATGAAAAAATATTTTGAAGAGAAGTTGTGTAACTATTAAACATTTAGAATCATGTGTCAAATTGAAAGTCACAGACTATACCCCAGATAATACGATATAACTCAAAGTGGCAAAGACACAAGGTTCACATGGGGAAACTTTAATTATTTTATTTAACTATATTGAAGGAATACATATACTGTTTATTTTAATTTTAATAAATATGTTTAGAAGATACATAATACATAATATATGTACAATTTTAAATTTTTATTTATGTTGAAGGAACAGTTACGCTTTGTGTTTACTTTTATGTTAATAAATATCTTTAAATAGTGCACGATTAATATATAATAAAACTCTAAATCTGTATTCTTGCCCTTTGCATGCATTGCAGCTGCAATCGAATTGTTTCAAATACTCGTATTTCTTACTGTGAGGCATCCTGAAACATATTGGTAGATTGGTTAATCAATTGTTTGCTTCTGCACTATCATATGTTTTTCCCCCTTCAAAATTTCGAAAATACTAAAGTTTAAGGGTCCTGCACAATTAAAGTCGGGATTTGCGAAGGAGAACAGAAAGAATGCAAACGATGATGTCGGAAAGAAAACGTAAATAACGATGTAACTTTTTAAGTTAGAACCTAAATGTATTATATTTTGTACCAATTTAACAGAATCGCCCTTCTTTATTCTTTGAGTGAATTTATTCCGAATCATAAAACAACTCTAGTAGTGTTGCCTCTTTTAGTGGATTACTCAAAAACAACGTAGATAGAAAGAAATGAGAAACTCCACAGAAGGTGTGCATAAAATGAAAAAAAAAAAATGAATTTACTATTGAAAGTGTACTGTATTGCACACTATTAATAAAGATGATTTGTTTTCAGGACATCTCGTTTATTTGCGCACATCTTTTTAAACATAAATTATATTCGCAATTTCCACAAGCACAATTTTTCAACATTCGTTTTTACATCTTGGAACCAAACTAAAGTCTATTTTTTTGTTCGTTGCCAGTAAATTTTCTAAAAACAAAAACATGATGAGGTGTTGTCAATAGCCTAATTTTATTTCTTTGCAACAACTTTAAACATTTAAAAAAATATAGCTTAATAAAGAATATTGATAAAATATCACTTTAAATTTAAATAGTTTTCTTTTCAATATTGAATATATCACAAAAGGCTTGAGTCCTTGCTTAAGCATTCTTTCAAAATATTCCTACTTTTATTCATTTCACAAACATTTAAGCAGAAAATTTACCTCCCCCCCCAATTTTCGAACTCTAAGAATAGTTAATCTAATGAAACGACTATAAGAAAAACCAATGTAACGAATAAATTTATTATAGAAGTACTTAACTCTCTCACAAATTATAAAAAAAAAAAAAATGAAAGAAAAAATCCTTCTATGAATTAATATATATAAATTCTTGTTTTAAGTTATGTAGAAAAAAATTATTTGTGTTCAGATTGATCCCATTACGGGAAATTGGAGGAGACTCATGTGAGGCTTGTAAGTTTAAAAGGTTGCAAGCATGCTTATTCAGAAAAATGAAAGGAAATAGACAGGTGACAAATTTAAGCTAATTTTATTTATTTTAATATTCTAAAGAATATTTTAGCAATTATTTCTTAATACAACGAAACTACAGATATATTAGAAAAATTATCTTGAGTGAGAAGCCTGAAAGCACTCAGGACATAGTGCTTCCTTGCATGGAGCAATATGTATCTAGCTTTCCTGGAACAGCCGGATAAGTGGCACTTGGCAGCATTTCCCTCTCAGTTTTAGCCGGATAATGCTTATTAACTCTTCTCAATTCACCAGCATCTTGCACTTTTAAGCGCTTCTTTGTTGGTGGATCCTGCAACGTACTTGGTCCGCCTTTCTTTTTGTTCTAATTTCCATTCAATTTTCTTCTATCTAATTTCCATTCGATCCGACAATTTACGACGCAAACATTTAGCACATGGGGAAAAATTTAGAAGTACCACCGTTTACGTCGTAGCTTACGTATATCCAGACCTAATAATGAATCTATGAGATCTACTCCCCCCATATATTTATTATACATTTCTATGGAAGCAGGTTTTGAAATTTCGATAGCAAATTTTTCTTGCCTGCTACAACGTTTCACCGATCCTATAGGACCTGTTCCAAGAAATGTTGAGACTACATGAATAGTTGAGTTGTCGAACCATCTCGTTATTACTATGTTTTTCTTACTTGTGGTAATGGAAAATGTGCCTCTTGGATTATGTTTCATTTCATTGATGGTTTCATTTTATTTCTAGCTTCATGTAACCTATTTGTACGTATTGTTCCTGTTGAAAATGTTTTCTATTCAATAAGTTTCTATTCAATAATAATAGTAAAAGAGGAATTGTTGTGAATAAATTGTCAAAAAATACTGCGTGATTTTTATACATTATAAATTTACAAAGCCTCAATACAACACCTCCAACTGCACCATGTTCTTTACAAAATTCTTGAGATTCAGCATTTGCACCTTGATAAATTTCAAAGGCATAAACATAGAGCGAAATTCCAGGATTTTTCCCCCATGGATGGGGTTTTACCTCTTATGTATTGTTTGATGTCTGATCTCCCTTTGAACATAAATATCATTTGATCTACTGGCAAATACTCTTCCAGGTCGCAGCTGTCAGTAAACACTCTGGAAAAGTGATCTAATATTGATTTGATTTTACACAGCTTATCTTTACTGTCGTGAGGTGCATTAGTTACTTGGAACAAAAATAATTTTTAATTAAATTTTTAACGAAGTTAACCTCTTATTTATTCGTTTGATATTAAAAATAATAATACAAAGCTGTTTTTTTAAAGAATTTTGTTAAAATTGGTTTAATTATATTTTTTAATGAAGTTGCCCTTCACAACCACTTGTTACTTTAAGCCTCATATGAGGTACTATGATTTCCAATATATATGAAGTTTATTTTTCAAAAGTAAACAATTTGAATGGTTTCACATGGAATATGTGTGTCTTATAACTGGGAAAATTTTTTATTTACCTCATTTGGAAGTATATTACAGTAACAAACAAATGATGGTATTTCTTCATTCACTTCTTTCACAAAATTAAAGATTTCAATTTTTCCAAGACTGGTATTGCGAGCTGTTATGGTATACCAAAACAATTTGGGCCCCATTTGAGGCTTAAATGGATAAAAGGTGGCACGCAAGCGAAATAATTGAGAAAAAAAATTATTTTAAATCACTGTTTCTTTGAATTATTGTAGAAGCCTATTGTAGAGGTCCAGGTGAGCGAGAGGGTGAGGATTTTTCATCTTTCCTTCTCCCTTCCCATTTTGGGATCGAGATAGTTAAATTTGTGAGTTTGATGACGGATTAGATATGATGATCTCAAGAAAAACCTGTTCTATTGATCCAGTTCACCTAAAAGATCAAGAACACCCTTTTATTTGTTTAGAACAATTTTCCTTCTATAACAAGAGCAAGAAACTGTGCTGGCAGCTCTTGACTCTTTTTCCTCATGTGTATTTAGGACTCCCAGTTCTTTTTTATTTGTTCTTTCTCATCCATTCAGTGCTCCCAGCTCTGTTCTGATTTTTTTCGTTCGTTTAATCTATTCAGTGCTCTTAGATCTCTTTTTTCTCTTACAGTTCCTTCACACACAATGATTCTCTCTTAATTTTTACTATTCTTTAAAAGGATTGTTCTTACTTTGTGGAAACATCCTTTAAAATTCTTATTCTTGATTGTGTAATTATACTGAATAAGTAAAGTAATCAAATGTTTATATACGCAGTGATTCTATAATGTGAAGTTCATCTGAATACATTTAAGGTTTTGTTTAAAGAATCCATGAACAGGTTAAAGGGCAGTTCCTTAAAATGAGCGGGAATAGGTAAGAGTAGCTCCTTTAAAACAGAGATGGCCAACTTTTTGCTTATCATGCATTATTTTTTTTGACTGACGAGCTCCGATGCGCCATATAACTGGAACACTTTATACTTTCTTACTCGTACGTTCATGTTAAAGGGTTGATAAACAGAGTGAGGATAGAATTTGCTTCGCTTAGAGAAGGAACAAAAAAAAACTTATTAACATAATTAAATTAATTAATTTACGCCAGTTTAATGAAACACCAATCTCCGATAGACAGGAATGATAGTTTGTACGAGAGCGTGATCACTTCTTAACGATTTTATACCTTCCAGAAAGTCTCGGTTGGTGAAGATAAATATGGACCACAATTTTGGCGATGAGAGAGAGAGAGAAAGTTGGAACTCTGATCGGTCTGTTCTCTTTACTTTGTAGGAGTCCTGACGTATGTTGAACACCTTTCCTTATAGAAGTATATTTATTGACATATTTAATTTTTTAAAAGGATTTATTTATTGCAAATGTAAATCAATACCTATTACAGCACATAAACTTTACTTACCATAATGAAATTTTTGAGCCTATTTGAATTTCGCTAGTCTTTTAATGTTTGGTGTTAAATTTGTTACTGAGAGCAGAAGAGAATTTTTTTATTTTGAATCAGTTATTCACAACCTTGTTTTGCTTTTAATTAATTTCAGTGATGAAAATATTTGTTCACATCTGAATATCGTTTCAAAACGACATGTATAATTTTTTGTAAGGTTTCTTAACTCTGAGTAATGTTACTAAAGTAATAAACGCCAAAAAATAATTACATTAGAAACATTTTGATCTGGAAAACTGCATGAATTTTAGAATGAATTTGTTTTTAAATCAATAAGTTCCATTGATATGTTACTAGGCATATGCATCATTTTTTATTCATTAAGTGAAAATACTATTATATATATATATATATATATATATATATTCTCACCCTATTCACCCCGCTCTTTCAAGCATGAAATTGACTCAAATTTACATTTGCTAATTGAGAGATGAACAGTTTAAACTAATTTAAAAATGAACTGATGCTGTTTACTAAGATAACAATAACTTATTCTTGGATTTTAGTTTTAAATTTACATCATTGAGATGGCTAGAAATATAATTTAAAAGTGCCAAATAATATAGCCAGTAGTTTTCAAATGATAGGGTTCTTTCATCGGGTAATTCATTTTTCTGTTTTAAAAAATTAGAGGCAGAATATTTCAGTATCCAAAATCTACTTAAAATCTGCCTCTAGAAAGCCAGTGCTCTTCACAACGAAGGTTGAAATCGGCATATTCCAAATCTAACAATTCACACAATATTTTCTGAATTCTCGTTTGTTTAATACCCTTACAATAATTTTATTCACAAATTTCCTTACTGGAAACATGTTGCCTTAGGGCGTATATAGTAATATTTTTTTTCAGAATGATTTAAAAAAATTTCAAACACAATTACAATGCCACTGACAGGGCCCTGTCTGTACGCACAATGATGAACACGAAAATTCTGCTTCAAAACTCGACGTCATAATGAATCACTCAGAACTGACTGACTGAAGTTCCCTTTGTAATCATCCAATGCGCCAAATATGGCGGTTTGGTCAATCCTGCTTTAAAAGAACGAAAATTTACATCTTTACTGGCGAGTATCGTTTCTATGAAGAATAAGGTAGAATAATGGAATACCGTTAAATTGAAATGACTCTAATAGTTCTTCCTTGCCATGGTGTGGATATTAGTAGTGTGAGATACCAAATAACTGTCGTCTTTCTACGATACACGATAATCACATAAGGTCACTTTGATGTGACTATCGTGTTACATTAACGTAATGCTGATGTGACACGTTAATTCAAATCAACATGTCCCGGTTTCTCGCACGCATTTCCTTTTAACCAACCTCTGGGGTCTCTTTATGACATTTTAGAATTGAGAACCTAGCCTTGTGAAAGAACTGAGACATGTGTAAATTAGCAGATTTCAAAAATTTTTATTCAGCAAAATAATTACAAAGTATAGGGACACATAAGTATGATAGCTGAATACAAAGTCAAAGTTATAAGAGTAAACATAAATTTTTGGGCACAACAGATGCCCTAGTAGAAATCCGTAAAATTCGAAGTGTATGGAAGTTTAGAGAATGACATAAAGAGATTAGAGGTTTTTGGGAGTTATTAAAGATAAGAGGAATTAGAAAGTTCGATGAGCCCCCTATGTAGGTACTAGTAAGTATGAGGTGATCTGAGAGTGTATATCTTGATTCGGATCCGGTCACCAAAAGTCTATTGGACTAGGATCCAGATTTGGTGTTATTAATATAAGTACAACACTTAGTTATAATCTTTGGTTAAAGACATGATGAATTAAATGCTCTGCTTTGCAATATATTTTAATAATGCTTTTTCAAAAGTTAAAACAAAGTAGTCAAAGAATTTATTAACTGTCTATTTATTGCGTCTCAATGGCTGTTAATGTTAATAATGACACGAGTACTTTAGAAACTTTCTAATCTCTCACAAAAGTCTTTAAAAGTATAAATTTGGCAGTGACCTGTATTGGTTATAGAGCGAGGTAAGTAACATATTTTTTTTTAACAATGATTGTTCATGTGTTTCAGGGCTTTTTTCTTTTCCGTCTCAAGAAGAGAAACCTGAATGATCAGCCCTGACAGCAAATCAGGCGTCAACGGTTTTCGTTGTTGCAAAGAAAACGTGGCTATTTCGTTATTCTCGTTCGAGTCGCCTTTGCGAAAAGACACGTATATGTTAGGGTGAGTTTCCTCTTTCGTACGAGAATCTTTATGTGTTACTCCTTCCTTTAACTTTATTTAAGTATTGCCTTAATCGTATTGTGATACACATACACACAACACACACACACGTTATTTGTTCCTAAAATGGTCACAAAATTCATCGTCAAGACTAAGGAGTAATTACTTAAAACTTTCCCTGCTGACTGATGCCAATCCGTAAATGTTTTTTTTCCGTCATAAGATAGCCCCAGCAGGGAAGCGCTATTTCATGTTCGTAACAATATATACACCATATTTATTCGAATCTAAGAAGCACTTTTTTTCAATATTAATACTACTGATAATTGAATACGGCTTAGAATCGATGACGGAAAAATTTGTTAGATGGGGGAAATTGAGTATATCCACCCCTTTCAAATAGGAAGATGTAAACCTCCATTCTGGCCAACTGCATCGATGACTCACAACAATCCTCAGTTTATCTTCAGTTTTCAGTCTATTCTGAACTATTATCTGCACATATTGAGGAACTTTTTTTGTATACTTTTTTTTTTAATAATCTAAACATAGAAGATGTCTCTAATGGCATCAAGACGAGTTAGCTATGACCCAAGTATGAAAAGGAGGGCAATTTTATATTCAGAAGAAGCTGTTAACGCTTGCATGTGCTATCACCGCGCCACCTGTAAATAAGGAACTTAACTGTTGATTCCAACCGTCTGAAGAGGAGAAGGAGTGAGTGGGAAGCGCTCGTCGTGTATGTAAGTGAAATGGTAAAATAACCTATCTGAGAAGGCACCATGTGCAGGTGTCTTGTGAATCATTAAAGAGATTTATTTCATACAGTCCATTGAGTAAGTGTATTATTGTGCGAGTAACCAATGGAACTTTAATATTGTATTGTGAAAGGTCCAGAAGCCTCTACGTAAAAATAGAGTGAGAAAACTGGTTGCATTTGGAAAACTACCTTTTAACTGCTTCTGGGAAAATCAAGAAGGCAATTGCTTCAAAAATATTAGAATGGATAACTGTTGCCTGGAAAAAAGTTTCAAACGAGTCTATAAAGTATTTTTTTAAAAATTGTTGCATAACAAATGTTATATATATATATATATATATATATATATGTGTGTGTGTGTGTGTGTGTGTATACAGAGAGAAAAAGAGAGAATCATGTAGAATCACGAAAAAGAATCATGTAAAAAATGTTATATGGGAAATATAGAATTATTATACATTAGAAAAATTATCTAAAAAAGTCAAATAGGATTTTTAGTCATTTTTATATTTTAAATTTCTTTTTAAAAGTTAATAGAATATTCAGCCCTTGCAATGTAGTTTTGAAATTATTTATGTAATTCTTAAAATTAATAGGTTAATTAAATAATTTAATAATTTGATATTTGTCATCAAATAATTATTTAAAATATTTCTAAAAATGTTTCCACTTAAATTACTTTTAAAAGAAGGTAATTTATTAACATAGAAAAAGAAGTTGTCTCTCTTGTCTTAAATATATTACTAATAACCCCATAATTAACAATTTTCAAACTAACATCTGAGAAATCCATTTCATGAGAATATTGGTTTTAATTAGATTTAAATATGAGAAGGATAAAACGATAAAAACATAATCTATTATATTGGAATTAACTTGGAAAACAATAACATCATCGATATATCTAAATGACCTGAAATTATTTTTATCTCTAAAAATATATTCAAAGAAATGTGCATAAATATTAGGTAAGCAATTACTAGCTGTACTTCCTTGAGGTATACCTTTTATTTGCTTATAGCTTTTCCCCATTATAACAAATGTAGTTTTCTTTTTGAACAGGATAAATAAGAAAATTGAATGTTTCATATTAGATCTATTAATTTTTAATTATTTGTAATCAACCAAAATAAGCTTAATTAAATAATCTATGTCTGTAGATTAAAGTAATCTTCAAAAATCATAACCATAACTGAAGTAAATTTTTTTTTACCTTTCATGTAGTTAATAAATTCATAACTACACTGGTGTGCAAAACTTAAGCAACAGGTGCTTTTTTTTTGTTGCCACGAGAAATCATCTGAGAAATCTCCACGAGAAATCATCTGAGAGACATGAAATTCAGGAATGAGAAACAGCAATCTGTACTTTAACGATGACGAAAGTATAGCTGTGCAAAAATGAATACAATATATATAGTATGGAATGAAACAAAAAAAAAAGGCTTTATTGAACTCATAGTATTGTTACACAATTGTCTGTCCAAGAGGAAGAACAACAAGCAGATGTTCCTTAGTATGGGATATGCCCTCTCCTCACTGCAATGATTGCTTCGCACCGACTCTCCATACTCAATACCAGATTGTCCAACAGTTCTTGAGGTAAGAGTACCTATTCCTGAATCAGCATCTCTTTCAGTTGTTGGGTGTTCCTCGGAGGATGTAATCGTGCTACAAGGTATCTCCTTAAAGTAGCTCACACTTGTTCTATGGGATTTAAATCAGAAGAGGACGCTGGCCAATCCATTCGAGTGACATCTTCACTTTCCAGTAGCTGCTGAATATCAACAGTCCAGGGTGGCCGTGCATTGTCATCCATAAAAACGAAGTCTGGTTCAATAGCACCTCGGAACAGACGCACTTGGGGAAGGATCACCTCTTTACAATAGCTATCACCTCCTTACAGAGCCTCTGTTGAAAATATGGAGTTCAGTCCGCCCGTTCAGTATAATGCCTCCCCATATGACAACTCCAGGATCACCGTAACTGTCTTTATCCATGAGGTTACTGGGATAAAACCGTGTCCCGACCTCTCTCCAAATCAATCGGGGTTGAGAATCTCTTGTGGCACTGAAACGACCCTTATCCGTAAAGAGGACATGACTTCATTGATGAGATGTCCAGTTTTTCTGCTCACCACTTTAAACAGTGCCGCCGATGGCCAACTTTCAAAGAAATGCTGCGTAACTTTACTGTTCCAAATGATTCTAATTTTATATAGTCCATACTTTCGTGTATCATATATTTCATCATTCACGATTATCTCTTTAGTATACCTTTGACTAATGTCAAAGTTGCAAAATTTCTTATATCTATCCGCATCAACCAAATTTTTCTCTTACATTTAACAATTTCATTTATTAAATTAGTATTATCAGATGTCATTTCATTCATTGTCTCTTTCTTTGAAATATCTACATATTCCATAATTGCCTTAATTTCCCATATTTCTTAAAATATAAGTTTTATTAAGGCTACCATCAATCATACTCCTCAAAATGAATAATAACAATCAAATAAAAGAGTAAGTAGATTTACATAACTAAACAAACAATAAACACAGATATTCAATGCTTAAATACAGAAACATAATAAAAATAAAAATAATAATAATAAAAAAAAATAGAAAAGAGTACACACACATATACTCTTTTTAATTGCTGTTTTTATTCATGGTTTTATATCTCTTAATCTTTCTCTTTTTCTTTCTCATTATATATTTTAATTTAATTTTTTAAATGTTTTTGTTGAATAAATAAATTTTTTTTTTTCAATCTAGATGATGACACATTTTTAATTTTGTTTCCGATCTATTTTCTTTTTTTTTAGAAATATTATTTTCTAGTTAATGTTTGATTTTTTAAAATTTGTTAAATATTGTTTTTCCAACATCTTTTCTATAATTTTTTGTTAAGTGTTGTGAAATAAATTTTTTTGGTTTTCTTAAAGTCTATCGTTATACTTGTTTAGCTGCATTTAAATCAGTCAATAAATTTTTACTTTGTGAATTTTTTCATGGAGTAGAGCAGGTACGTATTGGTATGAAATTTGCGTAGTGCTTTATATTTTTAAAAGCTTTTTAATATTACTATTTGCTTTATTTATATTTTTTATTTTTGTAATTTGTTATAGTCATTCATAGGATTAGATATTAATTTGTTTGCGCAGTTTTTTGTTGTTGTTGTTGTCTATAAAAATGTTTGAACACTTTATTCTGATGACGTGTCATTGATAAATGTTTTATTTTATATTTTGTTATAGAATTTTTAAGTTTTATGAATAATGTTTTTTTTTATTAAATTTATATTTTTATTCAGATTTTTGATTAGTGTTTTTACAATATTTAAGATGATTCGTTAATTTTAATTTCTTTTTTTGCAATGAAATTGAAAATCTTTACTATGCTTATTTTAATTTTTCTGTGATCGTGATTTTCTGAATTTGCTGATTTTTGGTTTTTGTTACCATATTCTATTATAATGAAATTCACTAAAGTGTGATGCTTTGATCAATAATTACCAGTATAAAAACACAATATTCCATTCCAAAGTACGGAACAGTATTTAATTACATTATATACCTTAATCTAAATTTTTGCTCTTCTATCATTTTATTTTCTTTTAAACTGTTCGTTTCTTTAATAGTTTGTTTTGAGTGTTTGGGTTTTAAATTTTAGATTGTTTAATCATTTAAGTAGTTTATTTTCTGATTTGTTTAAATATGACTTTGTTTTTTAGTTATTTCCTTGATTATTTTGTTTTTTAATTAATAGTATTTATTTAGAGTTTGATATATTCCTAGATTGTAATGTTATGTGGTTTGTACTATTTGTGTGTAATTTAACATATATACATATAACATGTAATAAGGATCAATGGATATGCGGGATAAATTTTAACCAGATATCTCGGTTATTTCTCAGTAATAATTAACCTTAACGATATTCCTCGTGTGATTGAAAAAAGTTTTTTTTAAATTGATTTTTAAACTATTATTGACTGGATTCTTAAAAGCGTAAAACATATAGTTCGTGAATTTTGCAAATGATATTTCAGTAAACAATTTATTCAAAATTTTTTCGTTTTTTTTTTTTTTTAAAAAAAAAAAAAAGAAGAAAACGAAGCGTACGATTGTGACGTTTCACGATTTCTTCCAACTCTAGTCAGAGGGCGTTTGCTGTTGAAGTGAAAGATTTTTCTCTCGTTCCCCGAGAAGAGACGCTTACATTCCACACTTTGATTACGCCTAACAATGTATCGCGGAGCGGGGGGTGGGAGGGGATGGAGGAGTGGGAGAGCTGCGAATAACAATCTCCTCATCACGGCACGTAACAAACGTCATTGTTCTAAGAGGCGAAGAGCACGCGCATACATTTCGTCCACCCCGTTCCAAAGAAGGGGAAGGGGGTACAGAGTGTCACGTAAAAGCTGACAGAGAACGAGATTCTTTTAACGAGATCGGCGCCCATTGGCGGAAGGTGTCAGAAGAGGACACGTAACGAGCGACCCAACCCTCGGCTTGTTAATTCCCGGCTGCGGTTGGGGACTGGGGGTGCCAAATCTGCGATTTTATCGCCCAAAAGAGATATTTAACTTTGTTTTTTGGCGAATACTTTTCACTTATACTTAAAATCGGGTGTGGGGCACAAAATAGTCGCATTGAATTGCTCATGTAATTTAATAAAGTCTGACTATTGATATATAATCACATTCAAGGTACTTTAGATATATTTACATTATATTTAGAAAATTGAACAAATTCATGAGCGAGAGTATCGTAAAGCTTTTATAATTAATAAGAAATAACCGAAATATCTGGATAAAATTTATTTTGCATAATAATGGATAATGCTGCAATTATAGATATACGAGTTGATTTGTTTGGTTTCAGGCAGCCATCAATTGAAGTAACTCTCATTATCCCAGGTTTATTAATTATGATTATTTGTATAATTATAATTAATAAACCTGGTTATCATACAGTTTAATTACAACTGAAAAAATAGAGGTAGAATAAATTATTATTAATGATTCTTATCTACATAGCCACTCTCTAAAGTTTCTCCCAGGGTTTCTTGACCTTTTCAAGGGCGTCGTTGTAGACCCCAGGAGACAGAAGTCTACTTTCTTCATAATACAGGTTATTTCAGAGAACGATTTCTGGAAACCAAACAAATTGATATGAATAGCTGTAAATTATAAAATTACGTACGTAAGTATCAAAAATGTGCAGAATAAATTTTATCTACGTCATAATAATAAAAATTAAAATTTTACGATATCCCTAGAATTGATTTCTGAATCTTTCGTGATTGAACTAGCTGTCGAGGACCTCAATGTGCACTCCGTGAATTAATTAATGCATATAGGAGTAGATAATAAATATCATAAATATAAAAGATGTCTGAGGAGGTTTTCATCGTATGTGAAACGATATAGATACTTAAGGCTCCCATCTACCGGCCATTTTGATTTCGTGGATGTAATGTAAATCCTCTGGAATTTCTACTACTGATCTCAAATCTTTACCAATTAATCTATTTAAATACAATTAAGTGCATCCGAAAGAGCAAAATTATTGAAGGTTTCTGCGGAATTACACTTTTTCTCCGATTCTTAAAAATATTTTTTAAAAACCGGAAAACTTACAAGCTGATTTTTAAAATAGGGGTAAAAATATTATTAAAAATCAGAGGAAAAAAGTAATTCCGTAGAAACCTTTAATAATTTTTCTCTATCAGATGCACTCAATTGCATTCAAATAGATCAAAAAGTAAAGATTTGAGAATGGTGATCGAAATTCCATACGGCTGACATTAAATCCACGAAATCAAAATGGCCGGTAGAGCCTTAAGAATTATCAATATTTTAATCGAGTACGGTAATCTGCAGATTAAGCTGAGGTAATTTTCGCAAAAAAGTAGCTTAATTTAAATTCTTACTCTTGAAGATCCAAAGGACAAAAAAAATTTCACAGTAGACAGCGCTTTTTAAACTGTGGGAGGCCACCCCGAATGGGGTTGCAAAAATTTAATTTAGATATATTATGAATTTAAAGTAACATTATTCGTAATTCATTCATTATTTTTAACTTAATATATTATTTTTTCAGTGTAGTGCAGTTATAAAATCGTAACACTGGTTAAGTTGAGCTGTAAAAAAAATCTTGTTTACATATTGAAACAAAATAACACCGAGGGGATTATTACAGTGATGACTCATTTCAGCATATTTCGTAATCAAAATATGATAACGAATAATATGTAACATCCTGTGCCCCATAGGCGAATAAATCTCCTTTTAGTTAATTCTGGATCGGAATTAGATCTGAATGTATCACCATTTCTGATAAGGCGTTAAACGTTCTTTTGCCTTTCAGCACGACATACTTATGCGAAACCAATTTTTCAGCAAGAAAGCATCTTTAATCCAAATATCTTTCAGCTCTGAGAAACTTTGAAGATGATTTACGTCCAGCAGTTTCAAATATTACACCAAGATTTAATTTGTAATGCAGCAAAAAGCAAGCGTCTCTTTTAAACGTTATTTTCTTTCATTAACTTTTGTGTACTTGATACAAATTCTAAAACAATATTTCATTCTTTGTGTACATGCGTATGTATTATTTGTAATAAAATATATACCGTTTTATTTCGATAATATATTTCATTACAAATCTTATTATTTCAATCATACATTTTGTTCCAAGATGCTTTGAAGATTAGTTCATTTTTGTTAAAAAATATAAATTGAACTCATTAGTAAAACTATTGGAAATAAAATTATACGAGCGTTTCATTTTAGTTTAACAAAAGTTATTTTTTAAATATTAAATAAATTAAATTTATTTAATAATTCATTTTTAAATTACATTAGAAATGAAGCAAAGGATTTTTTCTCATGCTGGCTTATGGTTGGGAGGGAGCCAGGTCGTTCGAAATTGTTAAGCGCGGGAGTGGGGTCGCAAAACTAAGAGGATTTAAAAACGACTGCTCTATATAGAAAAGCGTTTTCATACAGTCGCATCACCGAGACTTATTCGCATGAGTGATGCAGAACGTTATAGCGCTTCTATGTATGTAATCTATGTATTCTTCTAGCGTATGTAAGTAGGATTTACAGCTCAACTTAACCAGCATTACGATTTTATAACAGCGATGCACAGAAAATGCAGCATATTAAATCAAAGACAATGAATAAATTGCGACTAATGTTTCTTTCAATTCGTGTATCTAAATTAAATTTTCGCTACCTCGACATTTTGCTTTGTGACCCTATTTGCATTCGCTACCCACAGCTTAAGAAGCGCTTTCCTGGAATATAGTCTTTTGTTTCTGTTTTGACTCAGGTAGGTGCATCGTAAGAACAATATAATATTTTATTTTACTGCTACATTCGATTTACGTTAGTATTTATTTCAATAACTATTATAAAAGAAGTTATTTTATATATATTTTATTTCTTGCCCACATAGAATTTATTTTTTATCCATTATGATTATTTCATTTTAATTTAACAAAAAAAAAAAAAAAAAAAAAAAATTCTTTCTAAAAACTAAATTAATTAGAATTTAAATTTGCTTATCGATTAATTTTTTAATTAAATTAGAAATGAAGCAACACAGTTTTTTTTATGTATATGCTTACGGTTGGGAGGGAAGAGGAAAGGGTCGTTCGAAACTTTTAAGCGTGGGAGAGGGGTCACAAGACTAAAAAGTTTAAGAATCACTGCTTTGAAACAAATAATGTATTTTGATAATCATTCATTTTTCACGGAGGTGGTTGTCTAGAAATACAATCTGATCGAATACACTGCTGTTGAACTTAAGGTTCACCCTCTTTGTTAAGCATTTCACTTGTATGTAATGAAAGCATATTGAATCAGATTTTTTTAAATGTCATAAATCTTTAATCTATGTAGATGAACAGAGATGAAAATTCTACCTAATAATTATTTTTCTTTCCTCGTGTTTAATTTTGCTCTTCATTCTCATAATATTTAACAGCAGCAGAATTATTTTTATAGAATGCAAAACTTGAACAACTGATTTCTTTCATTAATTAACAAGAACGGATAATACTGATCTGAAAAATTGCCAAGAGGGATCTATAAGATATTTTAAGAATTTTAAATAACTGAGAAAAAAGTGTATTGAAACGTGTCATAATAGACATTTTGTGTGACCATTTTATATGAACTAGTAATATTAATCCACCTTTCCATATATTTAAGATAATCCGTCAATTCCCTTCTCAACAAGTTAACAGATTAAAATGCCTGTATAATTTACTAAATGGAGACACAATTGGAAAGACGCAAATGGTACGAACTTTGATTTTATTTTCTTGATTCAAGAAGCATCTGCAGATAATCTCAGTTTAGTTTTAGTTTAGTTTTTATTAACGTCGCACAAGGAGCAACACGAGGCGACGGACCTCGTAATTTTGAACCTCGGTCAAGTGACGAGGACGACACATGATCTGGCACCCCTTCTCCTAACTTCCCCACCACGCGCAGATAGTCTCGCTGACTTATGATCAATTCAACTTACAACCCATTTGAATGAATTATTCTACATATTTCATAAAAGTAATGAGTACTAGACAAATTGACTAACTAGTTGTTTATCAAAATCGCACGAGAAAGTAACACGAAGGCTTTGGCGACGGACATCATAATTTGAACCTCGGTCCAGTAAAAAGGACGATACCTGAGATGGCATCTCCCTCTCAAAACTTCCACACCACGCCTACAGGAAGATTTGAGATCTTGACCAGATCTAACGTATATCAGCTCCGCTACCATTTGGAGTTTTAGTGATCTCATGACTCGACGAAAACAACCAGGCCGCGAAATTGCCACAAAAAACACCAGACTAGAGTGGTTGTAAGCTTGTGGAAGAATAATAATAAGAGATTTCATAAATTATGAGATTTTTTTTAAAAATTTTTTTGACAATAATTACAATTTCCAATAAATATTTCTTTTGTGAAATTTGCATTGTATTTTTTTTTAATTTATGCAATCAATATTTTCAAAACAGACACATGCACTAAATATATGCTACTATAAGAAACAAAGATTGACGACGTTCAAACCGGTCTACGGCTGTTCTTGAAAAAAAAAAAAAAACCCTTCATTATAAATCTCTAAAACTCGATATATTTAAAAATGGTATGAATGCCTTAAAATTGAGCTCTTTTTAAAGAAAAAAAACTAACACTTCCACATAGGCATTCGAGTTGAAGAAAATGACTCAGAAATAAAAATAAAATGAGATAGAACAAAACAACATATTAAGTTATTTCTTTACAATAGAAGAAGGCATAGTAATTTTTTTAATTAGTAGTATCTAAACTACATATATATATATATATATATATATATATATATATATATATATATATATATATATAAGGTCAATTGAAAAGTCCCCGGCCTACCATAGTAAAACACATTTTTTTGGCAAAATTAGTTTTTTTTATTCAACATAATTCCCTTCAAGGGTGATACACTGATTATAGCGACCCTCCAAATTTTCGATACTATTTTTGCAGTACGATTTGTCCTTTGCTTCAAAATAGGCCCCAGTTTCGGCGATCACTTCTTCATTCAACGAAAATTTCTTCCCAGCGAGCATTCTTTTGAGATCTAAGAACAGGAAATAGTCGCTGGGGGCCAGATCTGGAGAATAGGTGGATGAGGAAGCAATTCGAAGCCCAATTCATGGATTTTTGCCATCGTTTTCACTGACTTTTGACACGGTGCATTGTCTTGGTGAAGCAGCACTTTCTTCTTCTTCAAATACGGCCGTTTTTCGGCGATTTCGTCCTTCAAACGGTCCAATAATGCTATGTTATAGTCCCTGTTGATGGTCCTTCCTTTTTCAAGGTAGTCAATGAAAATTATTCCATGCGCATCCCAAAATACAGATGCCATAACCTTGCCAGCCGACTGTTGCTTTTCCCCACACTTTGGAGCGGGTTCATCGTGTGCAGTCCACTCGGATGACTGTCGATTGAACTTCGGAGTGAAATGATGTTTCATCCATTGTCTCATATCGACGCAAAAACTCGGGTTTATTACGCTTGATCATCTTCAAACACTGCTCCGAATCATCAACTCGTCGTTGTTTTTGGTCAAAAGTGAGCTCGCGCGGCACCTACTTTGCACAGAGCTTTCTCATACCCAAATATTCGTGAATGAAATGATGTACACGTTCAATTGATACCTTTAGAGTGTCTGCTCTTTCATTCAATTTCAATTTACGGTCATTCAAAATCATTTTGTGGATTTTCTTAATGTTTTCGTAGGCAGCAACCTCTTTTGGGCGTTCACCGTCTTCGGTGCTCCTTTCACCACGTCTAAACTTAGCATACCAATCCTTGATGGTTGATTTTCCTTGGGCAGTGTCCTGAAACTCGGCATCAAGCCAAGTTTTTGCTTCAACTGTATTTCTTCCCTTCAAAATGCAATATTTTATCAACACGCGAAATTCCTTTCTATCCATTTTTTTCACAATAACAAAAGTTGCTTCACTCAAAATGCTATAATTCACAAACTAATGATCCGACAGCTGTGAAATTTATACACGCATCTTTTGAGGGTTAGGGCTAACTAAAACACATACGGATTTAATTCTAGTAGCGCCATCTATGTGTCAGGCTGGGGACTTTTCAATTTACCTGTTATATATATATATATATATATATATATATAATATCCTTTTTGAATTAAAAAAATACATGCTAAGATTTAACTGTCGATGAAAATCAATATTTTGACATAACGAATAATTTTTTTGAGAATGTCGTAGTTCTGGAGAGCTTTTTCTACATATGCGATACGAAGGATTTTAAATTTCTCAGCCGGTATATGAGTAGAAACTTTCTCTTACTTTAATTTAAACATCTTTTACTTTTATCCTTATACTTTTAATAGAACTTGTAAATCTTATCACTTTGCTACTTACAAACTCTCATTCTTTACTTTAGCTTACTTAGCTATTAACTTAGTTTACTTTCGCTTATCCTCTTAAACATCATATGAGATCAGATACGCGTTACCTTCATAATCAGCACTGATTTCCTTTCACACTCAATCACTCCACGTCAACATGTACTCCACTCGAAGACTCGTCTTGATCTGATTTGAGGGGATTGTGTGGCATCTCACAAAGAGAAAAAAAATTATTTCTTACTTTTTAGTTTTTCTCTTTTTTTTTGTTTTCATATATATATATATATATATATATATACGTATATGTGTGTGTGTGCATACATCTTTTTCATTAAATTTTTAAATTTTTTTTTTATGAATTGTTTTTGAAGTACTTAATTTTTTCTGATTTTTTTCTTTTAAGTTGATTTTAATATTCTTACGTTTTATGTAATTTTCCTCCCACTTTCATTTAGTTCTGACTCTATTTGGTAGATGGCTTGCTATCTTTTGAGAATCATTTTGTTTTTAGAGAAGGAATTCAATTAGTTGCTCATTGCTCATTGTATTCCTGTTTTGCTCTGATTTTAACAAGCTTTCTTGTTTATTTCATATTGAGTTTTTTTAAAATTTTCATCAAATAATAATTTTGTTTATTCGTATTTAGTTTTAAATCTTTTTTGCATTTTTCTGGGATTGATAATCTGTTTTCTTTTTAAATGGTTTTATAAAGAGTTAATTTTTCGTTGACCTCTGCTCAATTTTATCTTTGGTTTTATAACCGTTTTTAAATATCAGTGTTTTTTTTTTAAAGTAAGTTCAAGTAGTTGTGCTATTTAAAAAAAAAAAGCCGGGGAAGATTTTCTTCATGTACCTTAATCCATGTACCTAGAAATCATGTACCTTAATCTATACTATTCAACATAATTACCTTCACTATTAAGGTACGTATCAAATCGAACAATCAGCTTCTGCCTGCCAATCTCTTGGAAATTTGCCATCTGATGGGTTAACCACTGCAGAACGGCTGTTTTCTGCACAGAAGTAAGACACTTTTGCGAGGATGACCGCTTAAATTCTTTTTCGAATAGAAGAACAACTGGTTGTCATTGGACTCTAGATCAGGGTTGTATTGAGGGGTAGTCGTGTTATTCTCAGACATATGAGAAGATGAGATCTCAGGTTCACGAGGCACGTGTGGACTTGTATTGCATGCAGCAAAACAATACCTTTTCTGGGGAGGCCATGCTTTCGGGTTTAGATTGCCCGACGTAGCTTATTTAAGGTATCACAATATATTTCGGAATTTACTGTCTCAACTCGAGGCAAACATTCCATAAGCATCGTTCCCTTTTCCTATCTATCCCAAAACACAGTGCACATGGTTTGGAGTGCTGAATTTGTTTGTTTGAGTTTTACTTTTTTGGGTGATGTTGAATGCCTCCATGTCTATTTTGATCCATTTTTTTTTTTACCATTCCATCGATCATAACGTTTCCCCCATACTCTTTATTAATCTGCTGATACATTTTGACAGCTTTCATGCCTTTTACGCATAAGAAACGAAACACAGCATGTGCATCCCACTTGGTGGTATTTTTTGTTGTGTGGGGCATTTTAAATGCGCATAAATAAACGTAAACTCGGACGAATATGGTAAAATATAGAACATAAGGAGGCATATCATCATCCCTCTCTTTCGATTATTTCTCTTCTCTAATTTATGTCTTCTTTATACACAAAATCGTTCTCGCCACTTTACGTATAGATTCGAGTGAAGCAATTTTTCAAATGCTTGAAACACTACTTCAGATGGAATCTCTTACAGGAAATTTTTTCTAAAAATTTTCTGGAAATTGGACATCTTGCAGGATTTTCTTTCATTTCGATTTATATATGGAATTTGAATTTTGGAAAGATTTTTGAAAAAGTAAAAAATGCACTTTCGGCTTATAGATGAATTGGTTTATATTCGGAAATATACAATACTTCCTTTCAAATAGTTTTCTGACATCTACATCTCTTTTATGAAGAAGGTGAAAAACAACATTTTTTGTAAAAAAAAAAAATGCTCTTTTATGTAATCTGTATAGATGAGGTTTTTTTTTTAGATGAGTCGCTGTAGTCCATGCCGAGGCGATTCAAAAGGTTATAAGACTTTACTTATGAAACATTCTAGATCTTAGAGAAAAAGATATGGCACGTAATTTTTCTTTATTTACAAAAGTGTTGTCGGTGTTCTAGTTGTCATAGTCACAGACTCGAGCTGTTTTCGTCGAGTCATGGGTTCGAGCCCTGAAGCTACTTAAGACCCATCGTGTAACAGCGCTGATACCCATTAAATCTGGTATAGGTTGCAAGTCCTCTCATCGGCGAGGTGCAGAAGTTTGGAGAAGGAGGTGCCAGCTCATTTGTCTTCCTCATCATTTGACCCAGGTTCAAAATTAAAATTACGAGATCCATCACCAACAGCCCATTGTAAACACGTTGTAAGCTTTTATTTACTTTCGAAATTATGTAATATCTTATGTTCTTTTTGTCAATAGTGGCTGTGTGCGGGGAGTGATTGTTTCCCCAGAGGCTGGTTTGTGGCTCTAAACTCCTCGGGTATTTTGCCAATAGCCCTCGAGTTACTTCTAAGTTTGATGTTAATCAGAAATCACAACAGTTACATTATTCACAAACAAATATTTTTATAGGAGTGCATAAATTATCTCTTATAGGAATATTTTCCTTTCTTTTCAAAATTTGTATTTATTTTGTTTCCTAAAATATAAGAGTATTTTATTTTAATTCAAAACGAATTTAGTATAAAAATAATTACTAAATGTGTTTCGTTGGAAATATAAATCTATAGATAACCTTTTTCGAACGTTTGATTTGAAAAGTTATGAAGTGCAGTCTCTTAGGAAAGTATTTTATTGCTTTAAGCTTCTAGTTTATGATTTTAAGAACACTCGAACAAGAATTGTACAGGGTTTGTCTAGCTTTATTAAAAATACATGTACTATGCTTCTAATGTTATATGATCCAATTAAAAAATTATGAAAATAACAACAAAAAATATTTAGCAACAAAATGTTTCTCGATTTGTTTCAATAATTATTTCTGTAGGTTCTCAATATATATGAATATAAGAGGAAGCATAAAAAACGTGTAACAAATAAAAATTTAAAAGATTGGCTCTCAAGGCACAATAACCAATCGTGGTTGTTTACTTCTACATTCTTCGCACCTTACAGCTCAGAAAAAAATTAATTCTTTTGTGTTACAAGACTCATCAAAGCAATTTAATGAGCCATTTTCTCCAGTTATTTTCAAAATTGTTTGAGTGATTTAATTCTGCGATGTATCGGTTTCGCTTCTAGCATTCATATGTGGAATCAAAAGTCGCTCAAATTCACACAAACAAGAGTCAGTACACAGAAATCAATTTACATTTGTTATATCTTCAGAATAATCCAGAAATTAATATTTGTATTAAGTATGTGAAGTAAAAACCCTCACTCACACACGCGCGCGCATGCCAAGTACGAAAGGTTATCAGAAACGTATACTTATTTACATGGTTTTAAAGGAGAGTCAAAGTCATGAACAAT
Source organism: Nephila pilipes (assembly GCA_019974015.1). Classification (NCBI taxonomy): domain Eukaryota; kingdom Metazoa; phylum Arthropoda; class Arachnida; order Araneae; family Nephilidae; genus Nephila; species Nephila pilipes. The sequence goes on along the minus strand of BMAW01041570.1, from coordinate 92,116 downwards.
TCCAATTTTAGTCACAGCAGTTGTATAATCTTACTAAACGCTGATTCATATTCTCTTTTTTCGTTGTATACACACACATCCAATATCATATATATATAATTCAAATCTCTCTCCTCGCTCTCTTGCCCTCACTCTTTCTTTTGTGATCTCTCTCTCTTACTACTACGAGCTCTACCACTATTCTCACAATAAGCTTTTCGTAGCTTACAATTGTTTCTGATCAATCTTATTCACTACAATGTTTTTTTTCTAAGTTACATAAGTCACTATCCATTTACAAACAGAGGTCTTCAAATCACACACACACACACACACACACACACACACACACACACACACACACACACACACACACACACACACACACACACACACACAACGTCATATTAAAGTCCCAAAGTTTAGTTGAAAGGAAATACGTGTGAGTACCCATTACAATTACACTGAAACGAGAGTGTCCACTAAGATATCTAATTTTTTATGAATTAGTCAGCTTGTTCAAGGTAAGCTTATGAATTATTGAGAGCAAAAGGAGGAAAAAAGAGTGCTAAAATAATATTTCTAAAATGGTATATACAGATTAAAAGCTGGAGTTGTTAATAAGGCATACTGACGTTTTTCTTACTGTCCATAATTGATCTCGAGCCTTAAAATTTTTTTCCCTCAAGATCCATTTTATTATATTAACTATATCAAGCTGATTACTGATTTCCTTTTCTGAAAATGAAATTTCTTAGAGATAAGAAAAATAAATTTGAGGCAAAATTCCATTTGTTTATTTGTCTGTAAACATAATTTTTGCCATTCGACGTTGGAAAAATATCTTTTGAAACATCTTACCTTTAATTTTTATCCGATCGCATACTTTCTTCCTGTTTTATGATTGTTTATCAACATTTCAGTGTTAGGAGTAACGTGTTGATAATTGGCGACGGACTTTCTAATTCTGGCACTCCATTTTCCACCACAGTCAGAAGGATTTGGAGTCTTGACAGATTTAACGTGCATCAGCCTCACTACATGATGGGTCTTCGTGGCAGCAGAGCTTGATCCCCGACTCGACGGAAACAACACCTGCTGCGAATTTACAACTATGTCCACTAGGCTACTGCAGCCACTTCTTTCTTTTTGGAGTACTTATGCTAAACACTGTTAATGCTTTGAAATGCTTATGATTGAAAGTAATTTTTAAAGCCACATATAAACATAAAACAGTGCATGTGTTATTTTCAAAGGTAAACAAAGATAAATTTTTGATACGATGAAAAAATATTAATATTTTATCGTATTATTGTTTCTAGATTGATTTTTCTGCCCATCACAAAAATTAGCTAAAAAACTGCAAAATATTTAAAATTCTTGAGTTAATATCAAACAATTTTTTTCAGTTTTGCTTTTTCTATGTATCCGCATTTATTACGCAGAGAGCTTACTTTTTATTCAAAAATTCATTAATTAGCTCTTTTTTTAAAAAAATTATAATTTATTACCTAAATATGATTCAAACATGCTGAAATTGTAATCCTAAACTATTGTAGCATTTAAATACACAAATAAAACAAAATAGTTGAAATTAATTTGCAGGTGAAAATTGAAATGGAAACCATTGCAAAATAATATTCATTTTTATGATTCTAGGGGAGGTATTTTGGATATGGGGGGGGGGAAATTAGGCTCGGTTTCATTCGTTGTGATTGGTTATTAATATCGCACTGAGAAGCAACACGAGGGCTATTGGCAACGGATCTCGTGATTTTGAACCTCTGTCAAGTGATGAGGACAATGCATGAGTTGGCGCCTCCATTTCAAAACTTCTACACCCGCCATTGGGAGGACTTGGAACCTCGACAGATTTATCATGCATCATTCCTGCTACACAGCGGATCTTTACCAGCATCAGGGCTCGAACACCCGATTTGACGAAAACCGACAGCCGGAGTCCACGACCATAACTATAAGGCTTCCCCGGACTCATTTCCTTCGTTAAAACAACTGATTAGTCTTGGAAATTTCTTTATTTACGCAAGGAAAAAAAAGTGTCATGTCTAGAAAGGTTGGTGGAATTATATAAAACTGCAATTTTCTTTTACATTATTTTCAATATTCTCCCTCCGTAAAGATTCAATAAAAAAGTTTATATCTTATTTTGAAATAAGCTTTCTAACTCATAATGAACAGTTATTTATAACTTTATCTATTACCAGTTATTACTATAACTACTGCATTAATTACACTGAACATGTAACTACATCCTGCCGTTTCCCACTAACAGCATAAAATTATTTTAATATGATTAGCTTCAAGGTAATCAATATATGCTGTTAAATGACTTTAATTAATTATGTATGTAATTAAGTAGCACAAAATCATCATTGTTATGTTAATTAGTAAAATCAAAATTGACTCCAGGAAAATAATTTTATGACTCTCCCCTGTCTGGAATGTTTTGTGACGTATTTGTCAAAACGAATTTGGGATCTTTCGCTGTAACCGTTGTTTGATGCCGAGGACTATAAAACACTTTTCCTAGAGAAAGGACTTAAACGGGCTTTCGTGCCTAAGTCCTTTCTGAAAATCGGGAGTCTGGGAGTGAAGAGTTTGCAGAGAAACAAAAACGCCCCGGCATTCGGCAACAATATTGAATGAATTCCAACAACTGCCACATGAGGCGCAAAAGAAGAGAAAAAAGAGGGCGCCGGAGGCTTTTGTTAGACATCTCTGCTGTGTTGATCGCTGGCACAGAGAGAAACCCAATTCTCGGGAGGCGTATTTACGACAACCCTTGGCCGGACCGGGGCTTCACTAATGACAGGGGCGCCCGCGGTCACAGAGAACGCGCGTGTTTTCCGCCTTATTGACGCAATCAGTCGGCCGATGTTTGTGACAGCCCCGGTGTTAGGCAACTCGCGTGGCTGCAAGGCTCCAAACACGCAGACCAAATACGCCACCACGCAGGGGCGCAAGCCCCGGGGCTCTCTCTGCCATTTGATCTTTCTCCTTTGAGAAGCGGCCTCTTCAGTCGGTTCGTTGTCGATTAATTAATACCACAGGCGCGTTCATTAAGGGGCAGAAAACTTTTCTCTCGCTTTATTTGTTGCAGCGTCGCTTTGTCTTTGTGGGGGTCCGCTAACGATGGTTGGTGCTTTTCGAGTCGATTGGATTTTTGGAAGATTTCTCTCTTTTTTTTTCAGCGGAGAAAAAGACGGGAACTTGTGAAAAAAATAAATATTTTTTATTGTTTGTTAAACAGTGGATGGATGAGAACACGTATTATTACAGCTGCATTGATTCTGCGAAATAAATGCAATCGGCTTTCGATTTTTTTACATTCAGTGGGTCCCAAAAATGGTAGTATCTCAATGACGTATCTCGAACTGATTTAGGTTCTCTAAATGGTATCAAAAGACAATGTACAAAATTGATTCTGAAAGTCTTAACAACACGAATAGACAACAACTTCAGTTTACACATATACCTGATTTTTCTAAATAAACGCTTAGAATACTTTTAATAATTCAAAAAACTAAAAGTATTTTTATAAAACATATAAATTTCGAATAAATTTACCTCTCGTTGCCTTTCCCTCTATTTTTTTTTAATTCTTAATTTTCTATATGAAAGTTGCTCTGGAAAATTTATTTATATTTTAAGTAGGTTTTGAATTAGATAAGTCTTCGCGAAAACAGTATTTCAAATAGCTTCCTCACTTTTATTTCAACTGTATGAATTATACAAATTATCTTAAAGTTTTCGTATTAAAATGAACTAAAATAAATAAAAGTAATTTGTTTATGGGTGAGTAACAAGACATTGTTCATTGGACTAGATGCTCCACCAATATTCGGTTGCGCTAACTGATACCTTCTTATGAATGTTCTGTAAATAAGAATTTAATTCAAATTTCAATTTTCCATAATTCCAATTTCCCGAAATGAAGCAATGTGCATAATATATTGCACAATTTTTTTTCTCGGTCACCGGATAACATCACAAAAAGAAAAAAAAAATTCATTAAGATTTACCTTTTAATGGAGGTATGAATAATATAGTTACTGGTTTCTTACCGATAACTATACTATGATTGAAAATCATGAAATATTAATTATTACTGAGAAATGATCGAGGTATTCGAATAAAATTTATTCTGCTTAATAATGGATCCTTTTGAATATAATGTAAATTGCAGCTATATACTTGTTGATATATTTCGTTTCAAGAAGTAGTAGATTGAAGTAACCCGTAGTATCAAAAGGAGGTGAAGGGGTAATTATTATCCCCGGGTAACGTAAAGTTTTAAATATTGCTAAAAATAATCTGGATATAAACTTAATTTTTATTTATTATTCTTAAGACTTCTCTACATAGTCATCATTTAGAGATATACATTTCTTCAAGATTTTTTTGACCTTTCGAAGGACAACATTATAAAACTCAGCAGATTGAACACTATCTTCTCCATACAGTGGGTTCCTTCCATAAAATAAGTCAGCATGAATAGTTGTGATTTGAAACATTACGTATATAAGAATAATTTAATACGCAGAATAAATTTCATCTAGATGTCTCGATCATTTCTTTGTATAATAAAAAGTTTACGATACTCCTATGTAAAATAACTTATTTACCTTAGAGATCTAAGGAATATTATATAAAAGTTTACATAACAGTCAAAAATCAAACAAGCTTTATTAAAATATAATATAAAACAAAATTCTTATGTTGACCTCATTAAGCGTTTCATACAAAAAATTTCATTTTTGAATAAATTTTGAAAGTCCATTGAATCTTACAGTTATATTTGGGTGATCGCAACGTTTCTTGTACGGGTACCAATCTGATTCCTCACCTTAATATTGTTATTATTACATACTGATGCTTTTCGAGAATATTTCACCTAAATAATTCATTGCTTAATATAAAGCAACATTTTGCAAGTGAGGGTGTATTCAATCGCATCGATAACAAGTTCTAAGAGGGGTTAATGTAACTTTTGTCCTCGTGATTTATTTTTAACTAACCACTTACGAAGGGGTATCGTAAAGTTTTAATAATTACTAAGGAATAACCGAGATATCTGGATAAAATTTATTCTGCTCATTAATGGATCCTTATGTTCATAATGTTGAAAATTACAGCAACAACCTTGTTTGGTTTCAGGAAACTGAAAATTGAAGTAACCCCCAGGTGCAGTTCAATCTACTGACTTCTACAATGGTGGCCTTCGAAAGATTAAGAAACGCTGGGAGAAATGTATACCTCTGGAGAAGAATGACTACGTAGATAAGTCTTGAGAATAAAAATAAAGATTAAGTTCCGGTGTCTTGATTACTCTGAGTTATAATTAAAACTTTATGATATATCGAGATAATAATTAAAACTTTTCAATACTACGGGTTACTTCAATCTATGGAATGAAATTAAACAAATCAAAATGAATAACTGAAGTTTTCCTCATTATGTACATAAGATCACTTAATATGTAGGATAAATTTTATCTAATTATATGACAGTTATTTCTTAGTAATAATCAAAACTTTACGATACACCCTCGTACAATATCACTCAATAATGTACACAGCGAATCAGATCATTGAGCCCTAATTTGGTAAAGTTATTGCATAATGATTAACAAATAAGACGCGGGAAGAATTCCAGGCGTGGTAGGATATATATGTTATAATTAAAGTTATTGTTTATTAAATAAACATTTTATTTCAGTTGAAAACAGGGTCGCGATAGCTTATGAGATATGGTCGCTAATTCCATAAACGGCGAAATTGAGTTCGGAGTGTGAATTCGAATCCTGATCCCCCCAAAGATCATCTCATGAAATAATGACTGTCACAAATCATTAAAATGCATTGCACCTCACAGTCCTTCAGAGGTGTAATGGAGAAATTAGGAGGGGTCCAGTTCATATTCCGTTATCGTCACTTGACCATGGATTAAAATTACAAAATCCTGCCCAATAGCCTTTGTGTAGCAATGTTAATTCAAAATCAATCAGTTGTGCAGAAATCGTTTCATGACCTTGCAACAGCATATAAATGTCACATTGATTCTGATTAGATACACCAAATTAAATATTCATTCATTGTTTTTAATTATTAATTTAGAACCTTATAATTGGCAAAACAAACAAACCAGTGGAGTCGAGTCCTTCTTGAAATTGAATTTTCATTGTAAGAGAATGCAGTCTGTAACGAAAACAAATTGAATAAGAACTGTAGCAAATATTGTGGCTAAAAATAAATTAGTGCATGATGGGTATAATGTCAGTGGAATATTTCCTTAATACAAACAAACTGTGTGGTTACTTTTCTTTCTCAAAACCGAGTCGGATCTGGTACAAGCTCTTTATACTACAATATCATAAAAAAGAGAGGAATTAATGATTCAAAGGGTTTAATTTACATGAAATATGAGAATATGAATGAATAAAAAAATTTGACTTACTTAATTTAAGAACATTTTTAATAATCATGTTAAGCCACTCGAAAACATATATAACATAACTGAAAACATTTAAAAGGATTTTTCAGGTATTTCTACATTTAAAACAATTTCTATAAATATATTTTGAAATGAACATATATTACAACGATCAATTTTATAAAATTTCTGAAGCAACTCAGGAATTTTTAAGCTGTCATTCATAATTTTGAATTTGTACAAAAACTATACGGAAATATTAAATATATTCTGTTTAATTCTTTTATGTGCTAAACATCACATTTGATTTTGCTGGAGGCTTAAATTTTTAAAATGAATTTGAGAAAAATTAGTGATTCTAGCCTTTTATTAAATTATAATCAGTTTTGTATGTTTAATACATATTTGTAACATAATGTCAAACATTAGTTTTTAAATAAATTAATTTAAGTGAAATGACTAAAGAAAAAATTATTGATACATTAAAATTTTTAACGCAGAATTATTGAATAATCAACATTTATATCTCATCCAGAGAGAGCTGACTGTTAGAAAATGTTAAATTTATTTTAAATAGGTTTATTAACATTTTATTAAAAAACTATTTCATAATATAAAAGAATAAATTTAAGTTTCATTTAGAATTTTTTGTAACAAATATTCGATACAAATATTCTGTTTTTCTACATAATTTTTAAGAAGGATTTTTTAAGAAAAATATTATAAAAAGATAATGACCAAACAATTATTATTATATCTCTGTCGATTTTCTCGATCAAATGTAAATATTAAACTTCGTTGAAGGGGAAGATGTTAAGTATAATTTATGTGGTATTATTTGTAATATATGTATGTGATTACGGTAGTCTACATGTTATGGTCATGAACTCACGGCCGGAGTTGTTTCAGTCAAGTCGTGGGTTAGAGTCCTGATTCCACTAAACATTTGTTATGTAATTAGGAGATGCACGCTAAATCTGGTCAAGATCCCAAGTTCTCCTTTGGTGTGTTGTGGAAGTTAGGAGAGTGGGGCGATAATTTAGATGTCGTCCTCGTTACTTGACCGAGGCACAAAATTAAGAGGTTTGTCACCAACAACTCTCGTTTGCTTCTAATAATCATTCAAAAAATTAATGTAATATATGTATGTTAGTTCTGGCAACACTTGTAGAATATGAATGTATACAAAATGTAGGGTTGAATAAAAAATACTTTGTTGTTTTCATTCATTAAATACTCAGTGATCTAAAACAGTTTTTCCCGACCTTTTACACCTACGGGAAAGTAAAGGGAAAATATTTTGTGGACTGGCGAAAGTAGAAAAAACATTTCTCGGACTGGCATCAGCCCATAAAATAATAATAATAATAAAACAATATCTAAATTGGTATTAATTATTAAATCTATTGTTATAATTTTATAAAGATAGTTTTCAGTTAGTGCGACACTTGCTGCTGCTTATTTTTGAATAAACTTGATTTACCTGGCTAGATGTTTGTTTCTGCGAGACAAAGCGCTGCATTAACATCCGATTGATTTCTTTGTTTGGTTTTTGTTACTGACATAGTTGAAAAAGTTTTTTCGCACAAATATGAAATTGAAAAGACGACTAGCAATTTGATAATTCCATAACGGAGAGTTAGATATTCTTTAACAAGATATATTTGGAATATTGAGATAGTTATTGCAATTATTTTTGGGCACATCAGAAGACGTTACCTTCAAAGAGAAAGAGGCGACTCGGAACTCGAATTCATAAGCTTTTTGGAGCTAGCGCACTTTGCCTATGTTAGAGGGCGGCAGATAGAAACTCGGGCGGCTCTTTGCAAGAGCATTTGCATCTCTTCAGACTTCTGCCTCTATATATTGTATTTCGAACGTTCTTATTGGGGACAAGCAATTGGATTGGAACACGTGTACTAGCTCCCAAGAAATAGTTGTAGACTAAAATAAAATTTAGAATAATGATTTACTGAATATATGCCTAGAAATCCTTTCATAATTTTAGTTATTGCTGAAAAAAAAATGGAAGAGCCCTTCTGAAGAATTTATATATGGATTGTCCTTGGTACTGTATTGCCAAACATAGCAAAGCTTTCAAAAACGACTCGAGGCCTATAATCTAACGAAGTTTTGAACAAGAATTTATCCTCTCCTTAACCTTGATCCTATTCTATCTTTTTGAACAGTATTATCCTCTCCCTAAAAATGAAAACATACTTAAATATGCATACATGGCCGTACCGAATATCTTAACTAGGAGGATCTAAATTAGCAGTTTTTAAAAACGGGTGGTTTAATGCAAGAAAAACTAATGTCGATTTTATATGAAAATGAGATAGGTTACATGTGCGGCTAATAATGTCCATAACGTTAATGTGCAAGAGAAACCAATGTCCATTTTAATTATTAGTGAAAACATGAAGTTCCAGAATAAAGTACTTTCTACAGAAGTAGTACTGAAATAATTACACGAAGACTGGAAGTCTAATTCCTAGTATTATGATATTTTAACATTGTTTGTTTCTTGCATTAAGCCACTGAATTAAAAATATCTTAGATAGTTTTTAAGGAAATAGAAAATGTTACTTTGTGTAAAACTTTGCTTAAATAATATTTTTTAAAATTTTTAATTTTAATGATGATAGTTTGAATCTCGATCGCCATTAAGGCAATGGTCTTTCTAGGTACGTACACGTGCACATATAAAATGGCTCTCTTATTACCTTCATTATCTTGCTTTTTTCCTTGATAACTTGGCTCTTCTCTTTTGAAAGTCTGCCGACTCCTGGGCTTTGGAACTGTCTCGTATAGCAGCTTAACTCCTTCGAATGTGGTAGCAGCGCAGCGGTGTGATTCGTTGAAAGAATAGTTGAATTGAGGACATGTAAAATATTTAATTATTTCAAATATGGATGCATTTTCAATATGCTCTCTTTTGAAGTATATAAGTTGTTTAAGTATTTAGGTTTATATATTTGTGGAAAGTAATTGAGAGGCTTAAAGAATTTTAGAAAGCACATTAAATTTTTTTAAATTGTTCGTATACCGGCAGAAAAGTCTCGTGAATTGGCGCCGGTCCGTGGACTAATGGTTGGGAAACACTGGTTTAAAAGATAAAGAATATAATTTCTTTAACTCATTTTTTACGTTAATCTTTGGCACCCCCCACTTTTAGTATTATAGTACGAAAAAAATAATGTGTAAGTTATCTTTTTTGCCTTAAAGGTAAACTAGTAGTGGACATGCATTTACAGATCTCTAATCGAAATGACGAATCTATTTTCAAAATGTTTAACTCATGCAATGCCTCTCACTGATAACGGATATTAATTCTCTCTTAATGAAAAGAATATTATTGAAACTACTCATGCACATATCGATGAAAGCTAATACGGAGTGTAGTCTTTATTTGGAATAAAATAAGTCGTACGAGAATGTAAAATTAAGTTGCGAAGGCGAATTTGAAAATTTTGCCAGTGAATCAGTCAAAAGACAAGGATCTGAGCAATTTCCTTCTAACATTACAAAGCGAGAAAGAAAAAAAAGTGTTCTGAACTAAAAGATGGAAAATAATTATGTATTATTATCCTCTTATTGTAAAACTAGATTTAGATCTTTAAACGACGTTAAAAAGTGTTGTAAAAAATAAAGTAGAATTTAAACAATAAGAATTTTCTTTTGAAGCATTAATTAATAGTAAGCATTCTGATTCTAGACAAGATTATAGTTCAAGTAGTGAAGAATGTTCTTAATCGGATGAAGTTAATGGAACTTTAGATTATGAATATTATGACTCTGAAAGACCTAGAACCATTTACGAATCGCATATAAGAAGAGATAAAGAAAATTGAATATTGCCTTGAAGGAAGAACTTGAAAAGATAAAAAAAAAATCGCAAAGTTTTGGAATTTGTAGATAAATATACTTATAAATCAATAATAGGATGTAAATGGATTTATAATATTCAGAATGATGAGAATAGTGGACAAAAGAAACATAAGGATAAAATAGTTGTATTAGGCTTTAAACAAAAATATAGGATTAATTACGAGGAAACATTTTCTCCGGTTGTTAATTTTTCAATGGTAAAATTACTGGTTATTTCAATGGTATCATTGTGACGATGGTATCATATTCAACTTTATGTAAAACCGAAATATTTATACGGCAGATAAAAGGAATCCGTTTATCTTAGCAGGATATAATAATGAAGGACAAAAAAAAAAAAAATAAATAAATAAAGTGAATTTATATAGACTTGTGACGTTGGGCTATTCGCGATTTTCTCTTCACTAACCATGGGGATTTTAATTGAGAATGATTGCATGAAATACCAATTTATTCCCAACCAAAATGAAGAGGGATTATATTAATTAGATGCAGGTGGAAATAAAGTGAAGTGATTCAGATATGATTGTATATAAATAAAGGGATATTTAGAAGATAGAGAAAGAGTGTGGCCAACTCTGAGTATATTTCTAGCAAGAGACCAATAATATTAAGAGTTGTTGCTGGTGGTAGCTGTCGCAGAGAATTTGACAAATCAAAGCAATCTCAATTAGAAAGGTTTTGGTAAGAACATATTATTTCAATAATATTTGAACAGATGGGTTAATACCAAGGCCTAGAGAGAGCTAAAACTCATTAAATATAATATTACAGTAATTGATAAATAAGTAGTTGAGTTGGAACTGCATGTCTTTGCATAGGTTATTGACTTTTAGTTATATTTGATTATATTATGGTACAAGAGTCGGGTAGAAATAATGCAACGTCACAGACTGCACAAAGCATTTCACTGCTTACATCAAAGTAGCCAACATTGAAACTGTGAATTGGATAATGTACTAAAAGACCTAAATTTTGATAAATTATTTTGGTCAAATTGTATGTATAAGAATGAAAATATTATTATAGCAATTTACGTGTATGATATTGTAATATTTGGAGAAACAATAAATAATATGTAAATAAAGCTACATCCCAAATTCAAATGGAAATAGATTTAACCAAACTAGGTCCAATGAAAATTTTATTGGGAACACATTTTGAGTTGATTGATAATTATTTATTTATACATAAAAAAACTTTTATTGAAAAGCTAAAATTAAAATTTAAAGAGATTCCGAAGACTAATGTTAATCTTCCAATTGAGTTTGATAGTGGAATTCTTGATAAAATTGAAGAAAAGGATACAATGGAAAATGAATCGAAGAGAAAATTTTCGTACAGAGATTTTTAATTCATTGTCTATCTTTCTTGTTTGATAAGGCAATAATTGATATTAGTTTTTCTGTAAATTTAATGTCCCGATTCTCAAACAGTTTTACCTTCGCATATTGGAATATTACAGTTGATATAATGAGCTATGGATTAACTTTATCAAATCAAAATATATCAAATATATCAAAACTATGGATTAAAAAATTCATCTTTCAAATTTTGGGAGTCAAATTTAATTTGTTTTAAGGTTGCTAATTGTGAATGCATCTTTACAAATCGTCATTCCACAAGTGGATATTTGATTACATCTCTAAATTTTATCAAATATCCACTAATAGAATGACGATTTGTTAAGCTGCATTCCCAATTAAGATTACATATCTTTAGTCGGCGTTCAAGCATGTAAAGGTTAATTACACTTGTCTCTATGGAATCTGAATTCGTTTCATTTTGTGAAAGCGTTAAAGAAACAGTTTGGTTTTCTCGAGTAATAAATAAACTTAATGTTCTTCGTAACAGAGTACTACCTAAGGTATACTGTGATCACTAAGCTACAATTCATTTTTCTAAAAATAATTGTAAATACTTCAAAACTAAACATATAGACATAAATATAAATTTATGAGAAATTTAATAGAGGAAAATTTGAGCAATTTATGTTTTATAGATTTAAAGAAAAATATTTCACATTTCTAAATGAAAACTTTATAACTGAATAAACTCAAAAATATTATAAAATTTTTGTTTAATGTTTCATAATTTAACTCACCTGACAGTGAGCGTATGAAGATTTATTTCTCGGTCATGCCGTTCGGTTGAAAGTTTCCCCCTCGTTTCATTTAAATAAGTCAACCAAAGGTTCTTGTTCTATAAGCATATTATTAATTTTGGTTTTGGTACATATATAAACGAGCTCTTAAATTTCTTGTATTGTTTTGTATAATTATTTATTATGATTCTTTTTTAAATAGCTTCGTCTTTTATTTTCCATTGATAGATTTATTTTCAATTTTATTCCTAACAAGATAATTATTTAGCACGCTAGCCCACTGTATTTTAAGCTACATAACTTTCAATTGCGTTATCACAGATGTGCAATACTTAAATTGATATGTTTAATAAGTAATTTATTTAATTCGAAATGAATACTTCATTACTTTCGAGACCTGTTCTCCGATCAGTTGCTGAGCCAAAAACCCCTTCATTAAATTCGACAAGTCATTTGTGGATTTCCTAGGGGAAAAAGATCAAATGCTTCCATTCACGTTGCCGGAAGAAGCTGAATGCTAGGAAACGGTTGAAGTTACCCTTTTGAATTTGAGCTTTAGGAGATTTACAATTTTGAGTCTGAAGAAGAAGAATCCGAGGACAACCTGTATCGCAAATATCGTTCACGATTCATTTCCGAAGCCAACAAGCGTGCTCTCTATGACTGAGATACATTCATGCTTCCAGATGCTGAATGCGTTTTATCATCAAAGAAACATCGCTCAAGTTTGTATTACGATTACACTTAAGAACGGATCGAAACGGATTGTTATGAAAATTTCCTTTGGGTGTTTGGGAGTGAAATCAAGGCCAACTAAGAGGATAACGACAAATGACGCTTTATTCGTAAATCTTCAGGACAACACACAGGTTGCAGAGCTTTGACAATATCAGTACAAACAAATGCATAGCATTTATATAGAATAGCGACACGGATACAAGAACGAAAGCACACTTATAACGACAACGTTCAGCTCACCAGTTTATTAATACTAACTACGGACAACCTCCGCTGTAATATTCTGCACTTTCAGGGTTTGTTCCGACAATTTTCTGTAGATACACGCTGCTTCTCCGCAAATTCAGCCGGAATGCTCTACTTCCAAGTGCCGACAGCTTCCAGTCGATTTCCCGATCGATCTCCGCAACAGAGACTCCAAAGACAGACTCATTCGATGGATTGATTCCTTGCCTCTCAGACTCTCGACGTATTTATACCTCTTTTGGCCGTTCGTGACCCAAAAAGTCCGTAAATTTCTTTCCAATCAATATTTCTCTTAGGTTCCAGCACATTTGGGATCTTTCCATTTGTCATCAAAGTCGCCAAAATGTTCACCAAATCCATCGCCAAGACGAAGGGGTCATTATTTAATCTTCCCTTTCTGACTGATGAAATCTCTGTAAATATTTCTTTTCCTTAACATGAGAGCCGCTGCAGGGAAGCGTCATCTCATGTTCGTAACAATATACTAAAAAATGTAAAAACTATACCAAAGCCATAGCAAGTGAAAGACTAACGGGTTATAAAAAAAACTTTTTGTGAGTTGCATCACTGAACCAAAAAAGGAATTGGGACAACATTCTTGACGCAGCTAGCCAGAAACAAAGGGACAGAACCTTACAATAATAATAATAATAAAAAAAAAGAGTGAAAGAATACGATTTAAGCAAATTCAAGGCATTAAAATAAAAATCAAATCTCTATTAAGTAAAATGAAGTAAGTTAAGCGCTCTAAGATGTTTATAGTGCACTTGAAAATGAGGGAGAAAAAAAATCTTAAGAGATGTCTGAAAAAAAAATCGAACTTTTTACCTGAAAACACATTTGTATGCTATCACATCAAAACACTTGACCCTAATAATGTTAATCTAGGGGTCTAAACGAACATTGTGAGCCCTCTCGTGTAAAAATTGTTTACCTCCTACTAAACACTCTCTTTGTAAGTAAAACTACATTATAGTATACATCAATCAGTAAGACATACATAAATTATACAGAAGCAGGTATTAAACACTTATGTATCAGTTGAATTATGTATATTTTTAATAGAGTCAATTAATATACTAATGTAAACATACAAAGAGGAAAAAAGGCCCTTATATAATTAATATTTAGAAACACAATTAAGCTATTTATTCAAATAGTTTGATATACATGCTTAGTGAAAATTATATTCTATTGGTAATACATAAAAATAATGCCTTATTTTATTTTTCCACAGATGTTGTATTTAAGAGGATAACGACAGGGATGATTTGGGAAAAAGAAAATGATAAACATAGATGTTCACTTCTAGACTTTAAAATAAATACTTTTTTTAAAAAAAAAAACTGTGGAATCTAGGCTACCGAAATCGTAAGACATATAGACACTCATAAATTTAAAAATAATATATATTGTTAAATATTTTAACATAAAATTTTATGTTAAATACTTAAATATATTGTCACAATAAATATTGTAACATTAATCTTTTATTATTAAAAGAAAATACCAATATGCTAAATATTTTATTTGGTTCTAGTAAGACAAATAGATTGTTTTCTAAATCCATAACACAAAGAAATTACTCTCTTATCTTACGACAACAGAATGGAAGAAAAAAGAATAAATAGTTCAGGTTCAACTCGTATTATAGGCAGTGTCAAGTTCTTGGGTAATTCTAAAATATATTCAGGCAATAATCAAAGACCAAGAATTGTTTTCCTTTCAGAAAAACGGAAGTTCTGTCGTCCAACATTTGTTCTCTAAATGAAACATTCTTCCAAAACTAAGAATCGCGGTTGAGCAATAAACATCTCTCATTAAACTGTAACCGATTGCTCCTTTGTTCGCAAATTGAAATGGATGTTCCAATGCCTTTTTTCCCAAGCCCATCTATCTGCCACCAGGGGGCGCCGCGACACCGTGAGAAGCAGATGTTCCGACGTGCGCCTTCTAATTGGCAGACGTCACCCCTCCACATACTGGGAACAAAAAAAAACATATCTGAGCTCATCATGATGGGCATAACAAGCCGACGGAGAAGAGCTTTTAATAGAGGGGAGCACTACACTATTCGGTTTTACGATCTGCGGCGTGCGTGGTTGCGGATATATAAAATAAATGTGAGAAAATAGATGATTTCGGTTGTGTGGACAGTAGGGACTATAAAAACAAAACGGAACAAATAAATAGAGGGTAATTTTCTCAAACATAATATTCAATGAATACATTAATATTATTTTTAGACTGTTTTGCATCTGATGTATACTCGTGCATTAGAAATCGAACTCGGAACATCTTTTCACGAGAACAATATTCGGTCCAATATGTGGTTTCATAATATATATATATATATATATATATATATATATATAT
>BMAW01041570.1:56267-76319 GCA_019974015.1 Nephila pilipes | reverse complement strand
TATATATATATATATATATATGTATGTATGTATGTATGTATGTATGTATATGAGTGTGTGTATAGTTACACAAATATAAATATAAAGATTTTATTATTATTTAAAACAAACAAACAAAAAACTAAGAGAAAACTAAATAGTTAAAGACATAATCAAAAGTCAAATAAAAAAAAATACAAAAATCAACCAAAAATGTACTGAAATAATCATATTATCTAAAACTTAAAATCCTAAATAATCAATAAACTATTTAAGAACACACACACACACACATATATATATATATTCTTAAAAAATGCTGATATATTTATTAAATACATTATTTTTATTTTTATGCTTACAGTTAAGAACATCATTACTATATTTTTTAAAATACAAGAGAACGTAGGGGAAATTTGATTTTATTGAAACGAGAATGAAAATATCGTTACGAGTACGTTAGTAAGAATATAATAAGAATAAAGTAGATCTCTTTCCATGTTTTGAGATCTTTAAAGGAGCATTCAAGTGTATTTTTGTAGAATTTTTAGGCATAAATTAGCATTTTAGGCATAAAAAATAGAATCGTAAATTTAATTGATACGAGAATGGCTTAAAAATTACCCGTATTAGGAATAAAAAATAGAGTATCGGGAATGGGATAACTCAGTATAGTATAATCTATTGATCGTTTTTCCTTTTTTTCCAACCGAATATTTATTTGGCAGCAAGTTCAAGCTTTAAATGGCTGTCAAAAGCTTTTTGAACCACATCAAAATTTACCTATTAATTCGTAACATATTTTTTGGTGATTTTCAATATATGGCAGGTCACAATTGTGCCCCCAGCTTGCTTTAGCATCGCCATTTGTTTTCAAAAACAAGTACTTTTTAAATCAACTTCGTAATTTAAGATTATGTTTGATGAAATCTATAGCAGTTGAAATAAAAACATAATTTTAGATCTGACAATTTGCAAATTGACAATTATTCTTGTCGAATTGCCATTGTGAGCTTTCCAATTTTTCGTAAAAAAAAAATTCTTAAAAATAATTGATAAATAAATTAAAATTTGCTCCCTTGATCTCAGGTGTTGATGAAGTTTTTTAATCCATTGTGCTTTTCATTCAATAACAAATATGGATTAGAAATCGCACATTTAAAAATGTAACGAAGAAAAACTAACAAGATTTCCTAATAGATCATGTTGTAAATTTTGTGCCAAAAAACATTCAATTAAGTCGTTTAGTGGAAAGCTTGGACTTTGTTGTCTTCCTTGCAAAATAACTATTGTGACCGAAAGGATAATTTCTCTGTCAAGATGAAAATACACCAGACATTAATGCTGAATAAGTAGGGGCGACTTTGGAAATATTATATTTGGTCACCAAATGTTGCCATATTTGGTGTCAAAGCTAGATGCTCCTAGATAAAATTAGAAATCTTCAGAACAATCTTTGATGAGTATATGTATGAGCAATTGTGTGGCATATAACTTCTGATTGTAACAGAATATAGCGAAAAGTAATACTCTACAATAGTTTTAATACGTTCTGGTTTCCAAAAGAAAGTAAAATAGTACAATGATTGAAAAAAAAAAGTTGAATTTTATTTATATTCAATTAAATTTGAAAAACGGCCACTAAGAATTTGATGAATAATTAAAATATCAGAACAAATCATACAAAACAGTCGAATCGAAATTTGAAGGAGAAAAAATATATAACGCACATCAAAATCATGCAATTTTTTTTTTTTTTGGTACAAAACATAGAATTACATAATAATTAGTTTCTGAGATGGTTGTATATGATGAATGACCTAGAGAAATATTAAAATTTGTTTTCTCTCAAAGAAAGAGATTTAAAAAAGTCTTTGGAAAAAAAAACATAATAATAAAAACATTTTATTCATCAGACAAGACTCAAATTTCAAAGTGCATTTTGAAAATTAGTTTCTTAATTTAAGTGAGTTAAAATTGAAAATTTTGAAAAATGTGAATTTTAAACTAAGATCTCTTTATCAGTGGTATAGGAGCAAGTATCATAACGCCATTCCTTCACAACACAATTATACTCAAAGATAAATCTAACCAAATCACTATGATGAAAAGTTAAAATATGGAAATTCAAAATACATACATACAAATGCGAATTTTTCAAAGATCTCTAAGAAATAGCATAATTTAATTCTAGTTTTTACTATATGAGGAAATCTAGAAAACAGGAACACTTAATTTTTTAAAAATTGAAAAGGTAATATATTTTTAAAAATTTACAGAATCGTATATGTACATGAAACAGTATTTTTTCAACATAGTTACCTTCCTCCTCAATTCATTTTTGAGCATAAGAAATAAGCTTTCTTAATATCTTTGCCACCGTCCACGTAGCCTATTTGGTTGATTCTCCTCAATGGTTGAAAAAAAATTTTTTTTACTCATAAATGACTTCAGAGAGGTGAAGAGACGAAAATCTGAAGGTGCCAAATCAGGGTAGTGAATGGTATTGATGACGTCCCAACTGAAGGAATCCAAGAGTTCCTTTGTGGCGTGGTTGTGTTGTATTGTGCACTATCACATGCAACAAACGTACAAACTTCGTTTTCATTCCCCTTTTACATAACTCATTATAAAAAGAAAAAAAAAATAGACTAAGTTTATTGGCCTCTTGAAATATAAAAATTGCCAAAACCCCCCTTCTGGGGGGTGCTTGACCTGGAGCAAAAATTCAATGAGAAGAATCTCTTTATGATCCCCAAAATAGGCCATTTTTCTTCAACCAATTCTTTCCAGCAATGAATATAAGTAACTGATATAACAAAGAAGATAAAAAAAAATATTTTTGTTAATGAACGATATGTATTTTTATGGCACACATTCGCGAGCTAAATATTAAATAAACCAAAACTTGCATTTCCTAAACACGTTATGTTTTTATATTTTATAATTAAACTAAGATTTTAAATTTGAATTTAAACATTGATGTAGATTTTGCTACAATTTTTCTTCTAACTGAATTTAACAGCATATTTGTAAGACAAGGTTAATTGTAAGACAAGGTTACTACAACAATTTCTGTAAGACAAGGTTATTGATTGTTTGGTTTTATGGAATATGGAGTAACAATGGCTATTATCACCACATACACAAGGAAGGTTATTTTATTTGTGTTTCACACATTAATTTATGTAAATGAAAGAATATCTTTTTAAGAACTTAAATTAAACCAAAAGGTTGTCTTTGAAGGCATTGGGCAGCCGCGGTAGCCTAGTGATCATGGTCGCGAACTCTCGACAGGCGTTGTATCTGTCGAGTCATGGGTTCGAACCTTGACAACACTAAACCCCCCCTATGTAACGTGTTGATGCACGCTAAATCTGTCAAGGCTCAAAGTCCTCCCGTTAGCGTGGTGTGAAAGTTTGGAAAAGGAGTTACAAGTTCAAATATCGTTTTCGTCCTTTGACACCAAAGTTCAAATTGACGAGGTCCGTCGTCAATAGTCTTTGTGTTGCTTTTCAGGGAGACTATAATAAGCAACCCCAATCACAGTAATTCACAATCTACCCATAGGCAGTGTGGAGAAATTTAAAGAGGGTGTTGCTAGTTCTAAGAGTCGTTTTCGTTGTTTGACATCGAGATCTGTTGCTAATAGCCCTCGTGTTGCTTCTGAGTGTGACGTTAATAAGCAATCAATCAATCTACTGCGAATAAGTGATTTTACACACACACACTTACAGTTCGTTGTGTGTGCGCCATTCTTTAGAAAAGAAATAACACATATTTTTGTGTCGCCTATATATTAGTGAAATTTATATACATAGATAACATTCATTACAGTGTAATTTTAATATTTCAGAGATTTAGATTCATTTTATGATATAACTAGATCAATATGATAACTAAAGTTAGTTGTAGGATAATTAAAGTTTAGGATAATATGATAATTAAAGTTTAGGATAATATGATAATTAAAGTTTAGGATAATATGATAATTAAAGTTTAGGATAAATATTTTAAGAGCCGTAACCTAAATACGCAATACGCAAGCAAAAACTGCGACCTGACTAACGTGGGACAATTTCTCCCCCTAAAAAGTATACATCCATTTCTCAATTCCTCGGCAGATAATAGCATAAACAAGATGACAGCGAGATAAACTGACAACGAACCTTCTGCTTTGCTCTTTTGTGAGCGCCATCTTTCAAAGAGCCCTCATAAATGGCCATAATAATGTACCGCTATCATTCCATAAATGCAATATGAGAGACTACCAGCACTGCACAAAAGCATCACCGGAGTAGGCTTTTATTATTGGCGTTATCTCTTGGCGAGATCTTGTCGCGTGTGCGATGTTTATCTGTCGCTGGTTGCCCCGCTGCTGAGAAAGCCATTCGCGAAGTTGAAGTTGAAGTATATGTCAGGAGCGGGTTTGCTTTGAGATAGATGATATCGGAACAGCGGCGTTATTAATACAAGAAAATTGGCATCAAGGGTCGAGTTTTGGGCGCATGTATGCATTTGATCCCTTCCCTCTTTATATTTCCCCCTCGGGTTACAAGCGGACGGAAAATATGTTTTGAGTGCTCACATAAAAAGGGACACAAGATGCATTCGTAGATTACGTCGCGATACTATTTATTGTTAGCGAAAAAATGACGTAAAGGATTTCTAAAGAATCCACATTACGAGTAGGCATCCTCTTTAAAAAGAAGATAGATAAGGTTATAGGTGATGAGACTGCAGTATCTTAATGTCGGAGTACCAATATCTTGTATTATGTTAGAGCATGTGAATCATGTTTTTTCATTGTAAAAATTTTAAGGCTTTTCGTGTTACTTTCAAGGACGCCTTTGAGTTTGAGATTGAATTTAGTCTTTCCTGATTTGACAACTTGAATGAAGTTATTATACAAAGGTTCTAAAGATTCTACACATCATTAAACAAATTGTGCATAGATAAAATATAAATAAGAAATTCAAGTAGGAGCAATATACAAAGAAAAATCCAGTGTAAAAGACAGACCTGTTAAGAAAAATTTCAATCTTTATCTGAATGAGAACGTAGTTGGTTATGTTATGTCACATTCGATATGTTTCAGAGGGAGTGCAAGAATAAGAATTACTTCATGAACTTAAGTAAATTTTAGTTGTTTTTTTGTTTTGTTCAGCATGAAGTATAATCGTATATCACATGTCTGAAGGTGGTGGATTGAAAGTAATTAACTCTGAGTCAAACTAACTGAAAGTAATTAACTCTAACTGAAAGTAATTAACTCTTTTCTGAGTCATTTATTGGTGAATCCTAGCTATTATTATAACATGGTTAAATTAACTTTCCCTCTTGATGTAAAATGTACAGTTGTATTTTGGTTAAATAAAACGTAGACATAAAAAACTTATTAAATTTTTAAATACTATATAACTACGTATAAGTTTCAACTTTAAGAAATACATTCACGAAAGGGTATTGTAAAGTTTTAATTATTAATAAGAAAAAACCGAGGTATCTGGTTAAAATTAACTCTGAATATTAAGGTAATATTCAGAATTAATTTTAACTAGATACCTCGGTTTTTTCTTATTATAACATGGTTAATGTTGTGGATTACAGCTATTCATGTTGCTTTATTTGATTTCAAAAAGCTGTAGATTGAAGTAACTAGCTGTATCATAAAGTTTTAATTATTATTAAAAATAATTGAATAGTAAACTTAATTTTTATTTAAAGTTCTTAAAAACTTCTCTACTTAGTCACCATCCAAAGTTTTCCCCAGCGTTTCTTGACCTTTTAAAATCCATCATTGTACAAACCAGTAGATTTAGCTATATCTTCTCCAAACTACGGATTACTTCAATAAGAATGGCTTATTAAAACCAAACAAATCAACAACAATAGTAATTTATAACATTTTGCAAATAAGTATTAATTAATATATAGAATAAATTTTATTCAGAATCTTGGTTATTTCTTAGTAATAGTTAAAACTTTATACGAAATCAATTCTTTAATCTAGGCTTGCAGAAATTCCTGAAAGCATAGCAAATTTTTATATTATTTTTGAATTGCTAATAATTATATTAGTGAATATTTACCAGAATTATCTCACGTATTATCTTTTAACTCTTAAGAACTTTCATGTGACGTTATTTTATTTGAAATTGTCTTCTTGTGAATGAACCTTGACTTATGTAAAATAGTATAGAAAAATTGAAGTATAGTGAATAGGATTGATGTGATAGCATTTATAAACTGCTGAAAGTTAAATAGTGAGAGTGGAGGTCGAGAGAGTGATTGGAAGAAATACGTAGACTTAGAATAAACAGATAGGATTAGACGTCAGTGTGAATTGAGGATTCGCGTACAGATAAAGAGTCGGACCCTTCTTACAGGTTATATTAATGAACCGAGCCCGATTAGTAAGTGACAGTTAAGTAGTTTTTTTGTGATATTAATCTCTCTTTTATGATATTAATCTCTAAAGTGATATTAATCTGTCTTTTATGATATTAATCTCTATGTTCGGACGCATGCAGTGAGGCCTAATACATACACATGATAACAAGTATATTGTGATATGAATATGTGAAAATCTGCTCTAAATTTCTCCTCTATAAAACAATTCACAACAAAAACTTCCGAAAAATTCTTTAATAATATTGATAACTCTGATAATAATTCCCTCAATTAAATTGAAAATATATTTCAAATCATCACACCAGAAGACCAAGAAATATCTTACCTGGAAAACATCCACTTCACTTTCCAGCAACCCAATCAAAATTCAACCTTTCCCCAAATATGATGAACTTCCAACACAATTCAAAAGACCAGTAAAAGTGCTCTACGCCATGCTGTAAGCCTAATAAGCAAGTCCATTGAGTCAATCTCGCGACTCACCATTGCCCCCTCCCCTCTTTAAATTTTCTCCAGCATTTCAATTTTTTAAAGTAAAACTAAATACCACCATTTTTTGTAATTTCTGGGCAAGCGTAAAAACTAAAGCTCACAAAGTCCATTCCGATTGAAGGTCAGAACCCAACCGATCTAAGCACTTCAGCAAAATTTGTAAAAAGTTTATAAATAATATTTACATATACATTTTTTTCTTGACTGTTTCAAGAATAAAATTAACACATTTATTTAATTTTGTATAGAACACGCTACTTTAACAAATCACGGTTTACTTCAAGCAAATTAAATCATGGACAAAATATATTTTTATTACCACAAACATTAAAAAAAATATAATTCTCTCTACGAGTAATTGCGAGATATTCAAAAACCCATTCATGTATATATACCTGATAGTTATCAAGCGTATCAAAAATCGGTCACCGACTAACTTAACTTTAAATGTACTTCACCAGTAAGTGGAAACTAGTACACTTCAACTAAAGAAGCAGTTTAATTAAACTCGTTTTAGGAATTTAAATATAGACAAAAAAATTCTACAATAGCAGTGAACATTTACAAAGTTTTTTTTTTGAAAAAGTTAGCACAGCAACTCAAATTTTATGGAACAATTTTTTTTCTAACTGAAAACTTCTCCATGATAAAAAGAATGCCAACTTTTGACGGCAAAAAGAATGCCCACTTTTGACTACAAAAAGAATAAAACAAATGATTATGCGATTATTTAATAAAAATCAAGATATTCAATTGAACATTAGAATTAAAGCAAATGACAAAATATTAAAGCAGACAAAAATATTCTTTTCAGATATTAAAATAAAGGTAAACCATAAATTATTAAACTACGTATATATTTTAAGTAAATATCTATGATTTATTTGTTTTTAACAATAGTAGCAGTTTATAAGAAACTTTTATATAAAAAGGTATATAAGATTGAAAGAAATCTCTAGGTTTATTTTATTTCGATAATTTTTATTAGACTTGGTTTTTGTTCGATTATTTAACTTAGCACTAGAACTTTTCAAAAGGCAACTGGGCGATGAATTTCATCATTTTGTATCTTAATCGATTGATTGAGATTATTTATAAGACGATGCTACACATTTTTTAAGCTTTCACTCTAACCCGCAAGAAAACTAAATATATATCTAACCTCTCTATTTTACTTACTTTCATTTATTTTGACAACAAAATTTTTTATACACAAGATTAAAACAGTGCCTCTTTTACAGAAATAAATAGAAAAGAACATTCATTGCTTAACTGAATGGAGAATTAAAAAAAACCCTAGAAGGCAATTTCAAGTATCCTGGAATAAATCATTTCTATTTAGGATGCTGAAATCTTTTGCTATTACTATCTCAATTTAAGAACTTTGAGCTTACAAATATAACAGAGTGAACAAGGTATTCTAAGAGAAGAGTTTCTTTCAGAAATTTTAATCCTATGAAATATTTATTGCTAAGAAAATGAGAGTTCTTTTCAATGTTTTTCTCTAATTTTCATAAGAAGGAAAACTTGTTTGCATTGCAAAGGGAATGTTACAAAATCTTCAATCCTTGAAAGCCATTCGTGGGATGAAAACACAAATTGCTTAATCCGCGTTTGAAAAGAAAAATTTAAAAAAACAATAAACGGGCAGGCTTTCAACTCTTTGTAGAATTTCTGAAAGGAAACTTTTTTCGTTTCATCTTTTTTGTTATCCTTTCTCCTCCCATATTTTATGAATCAATATATTTCCAGGAAAATGATGATACCAGAGGCTTTTAAGTTGCTGTAAGAAGAATTTGAACAATTTAAAGGGGGCAAGCTTTAAAAACAGAACATTAACTATACATTTTTTCCCAAGAGGAAATCACCTTGCAATACGATTCCAAGTAGAAAGAAAATAGATTCGAAGATTACTAATTCTATATCGAAATAACAACTGAAAAATACTGACTAGCTATTGAGTAAGAATTATAGTAATTAGCTTCTTTCCTCTCGTAAAATCTTTAGAAAAACATTCTTAGAAAATTAGGATACATTAAAAGACATATTTCAAGATTTCGTTTGGTTATAAGTTAGCAGCTGGTCTGGCTTTATTTGCCTGTGTCAATTACTTAAGTTGTCTGTAACTACTGTTGTTTTTACTTCTATTTTAGTTTAAACTTCCTTACCTTCAATGATTCTTAGGCTGACTGATTTACTAATGAATGGAGTGTGTAGAAATATCAGAATGGCTCCCATGCTTATTATCTTTTATTGCATATATTTAGAGCACAAATGTAGCTTTCATGTTCAACATGTTGTGGTTAATTAGGTCAATAATTTCAATTTTTAGATTTTAAATTGCTTTCAAATTATTTATCGACATATTTAAGCTCTTTTTGTGGTTATAAATATTATTTTTAATTTTTTCAGCCTGCAACGATATTTTTTTTCTTACATTACGTAACGATAATAATTATCAACGAACGATAGGTAGTTCGACGGAAAATGAGAATAGTTCTGATTTTCTGTTTGACATTACTTAAAAACATCATAGCACGTTTTGTACTTATAGTGTACGCTATTAGTGGGAGATTGGAATGAAAGATCAAACTATCGTTTTAAGAAAGAACATCATAGCAAAATAATATTGTTTTCCATCAAAAGGATAAATTCTCTATTACAATATTTTATAAATATATGAGTGATTCTACTAATTTATTATTGATGTAGAAACAATTTGATAATAATATTTAAATTATTGAACACGAAAATTTGTTCATTAGGATTTTCTAAAGAAATTATGTCTAAATGTATTAATGTCAGTGTATTTGAAATCATATCTTGACTTAATAAATATATTCGGACTAAAAGAACTATGTGGAGGTTAGTACACTTTTAAACATAAGGAAAGATTTAAATATTAATTACCAAATTTATTTTTTTAAAATTTTTTTCAAGAAAAGCATGAATATTTATTGTTGAAATGTATAACATTAATTTCATTTTTTTTGTGAACCACGGGTGAATTGCAAAAATATAACGATCCAAATGAAAGTTAAGTTTTTTTTTTTTTTTTTTAATGAGGACCAACTTTTAAAAATAATTTTATTTAAGTGAACCGCAAATTAGCCTCCAAGTAAAAATGATTAATTAAATAAAATAGCATATTGAAAGATTTAAATTAAAACCCAATAGGTGCACAGCCTGTGGTTTACTCCTTAAAGAACATTTTTAAGGCTTTCTAAATTTAAAAAAGTTCATTTTTCAAAGAAATGTAATTTATAAAATAACTTTTGAACTTCAATGAAGCTGTAACTAATTTTTAAATGTTGCATACTATTTTTTTGCTTAGATGGATTTAAAAACTTTCGGCTACCAGCCATAAATTACATATATATATTTTTAAATGAATATAATGCAAAAAAAAATTCTATAAGATATTGAAAGGAATTAAAAAAAAATAAAAATACATACCATTCAAATCTATATAATTCAAAATTTTAAAAATAGAGTTTCATGAATTCTATACTCAGCAGTTTTTTATTCGATTCCATAATAGAAAGCTTCTGGATAGAATATTATTGCTATATGATGTATCTTTAATAAAGTATCTCATTAAAATATTTTATGCTTGGTCACTGAATTAAATTAACCTTTTAAAACTAAACCTGTGTAAATAAATGTAACATTTAGTACTGAATTTTGAATTCTGTTAAGCTTTATATGATATTTAATGATCAGTTATAGTTTTAATTGACAAATTTAATTGTTATTTTATAAATTTAATTTATTTAAACTTTTAAAAGCTTAAAAAACTTCTAATAAATAAACTGAAAGCTCGATTCTCATTGGTTTTGAAATATCTTTCTCTTGGCTATTTTATTCTTTAAATCATTTTTTCCTTAGTGGTTAATTTGCTCTTTACTTAAAATTATGTTTAGAAGTTGTGTGTGTGTGTGGTCCTTATTAAAAAACTTTTATCTTTCCAACAGGATTGTTCCATTTTTTTTGATTCATAGTGTGAAGAATGGGTATACCAGCTAGCATTGTATATTATTTTGTAATATCATACCGGTAAAAATAAATCTATCTTGAATGATTATCTAAAAATTCTACAATAAAATGATTATTTCTATTTATATCACAGCATTCCTTATTCTATCACCATCTTCTTGTTACATTCCTAACACGAAAACTTCTACCGAACAAAAAAGGCCAAACTTTTATAGCAAAAATATTAAAACAAATGACTATGCTATAAAACCCAAAATATTGAATTAAATATTAGAATTAAGGCATAAGAGATAAAATATTGGATAACAAATTTCTTTTTAATTATTAAAATTGAAGCAAACGATATATTATTAACTTAAATATATTTTAAGCTAAATTTTATTTTTCTCGAGTAAAATGAAAAAAGAATAATTGAAATAAATCTTTACGAATTATATATAATCTATTCTTAAGACTAATAATTCAATGAGGAGACTGAAACTCAAGCTGAAACTATTGCGTAAGTGTTGGAAGAAATCAAATTAGATTAACGTGCCTTTCCCACTTTATTTTGAAAAGTGATCTGAAACGACATTTTGTGGTTGTACGAAAATAAAAGCTCCTTTGGTGGCTAAAAAAATCAGTGTCATGAGAAAACAGGTTTCAAATTTAAAAAAAAAAAAAAAAAAAAAAAGCTTAAAATGATTTATTTAAAAAGAGAGGATATATATAAGAGTATACAAATATAAAACTTCTCATGCTTTGCTTATCATGGACGCCCTTGTAAAAATTTTTAATTATAGAGGGTGTTCAGAGGCTCTATTGCCTCTGTTAAAGTACATAAAAAAGTTGTAGGATAAGAAAAACCGAAAAGGATCGTATCAGCAAATACTTTGGTTTCGCCTAAAAAATAGTACTTTCTAAAGAAAAAAAAATGCAAGTGCTCTACAGGTTTAGAATTATGCATAGCTTAAATAATTATGAGCTTTACGAGTATTATTTTTCCCATAAAAAAGAAATCTAATGTTCTCTTTAAACTAAGTAAAACTGTCTTTTTGTAGAGAGAGTGCTGCCACGATACGTACATTTCTTAACGTATTTTATACAGTTTCAAAATCTATTAGAATTATTAGAAATTGCACTTCAACTACATGGCATAAAATGTCTAGGACTCTATTAAAATAAATTTGATGTAAATTATTAATATTTTATGTCACTATCAAATAACTATTTGCCCGGTAAAATACTTCGTTCTTGAAAAAATAATTGGGCGTTCTTATCATTGTTTGGTAAATTAGAGATTGATAATGACACTTTAAAAAAAATAAGTAATTTAAAAACAATTCGAAATCAGAAATGTTAATGAACAAGCAATACATCGATAATATAACCATGTGCAGTTTCTTTAGGACTGCAAAGATTTGGTGAAATTGTATAACCTACCTTTGTGATATTGGGCTATTTGCGGTTTCTCTTCACTAACCTTGGGGACTTTTTGTAATTAGAATTGCATAAAATCACTACTCCTTGCCAACAAAATGAAACGAAATTAGGTAAATTAGATGAAAATAAGAAATGTAGTGCATTGAATAATGGATGTGAGAAATATAAACGAAACATAATTGAAAGGAAGGAGAAGGGAGATAGATGGTTACGACAAAGCTGATAGAGATTTGTAAATTGGAGTGAGTCATTGTAATTAATCATCGGTAGTAGAATTGGTTGGAAATGACTTCTGCTTAGAATAATAGAAGTCGAATCTGCAATAATAATAAAGTGTCTCAATAGGTGCGAATGAGTTATTAAGCTTAGACTTTATTCTTTCATTATAAGCCAAGATTAAAGAAAAAGAGAGATTCGAGAGAGCGACCTTGCATACTTTGTGCAGATAGTTAAATAAACTGTGCTGTCTTTTTCTTTTGCTATGTCTCTTCAATCGAATTTGTGAACTTATTGACTATTTAATTAGACTTTAAGATGTCGGTGGAGTTTAATTATTGAAGGCAGACTCTACACCTTAGCGATACATCTTCGTCGCATGGCAATTGATTTATCGGGGGACGTTATAGCAGGGAACTGCCATTTACTTCCTTTTATGACAAATTCCGCTTTATGTATTTCAGTTTTTAATACCTAAAATTTGAAAACCATTCGCGAACATATAAGTTATTAAAGCTTTCCGCGATTTTCAATTTCGAGTCCCTCCCTCCAAAATTTCCCGCTGCTTGAAATTCGATTCAAATCGCGTAACTTAATAAATATTAATGCTCCTTTTCTAGGACCTCATCCCACATTTGCAATTGACCGAGCGCAGGTTAAGTTTAACACGTCAAAAATCATTTCTCCCTCTAGGTAAAAGAAAGAAAATAAAAATCATTTCCCGGGCAGAAGAGGTGTGTGTAGGGGGGTCGTCCGTCAAGCGTGCGCGTGGCCCACTCAGGTGGAGTGATGTCCACGTGCCTCGTAACCATGGGAACCGCGTCCCCTCCTCCTGCTTATGCGCGGACACGCTTGCCACTAGCGGTGCTTTTAATTTGCTCTTTATTCTGTCTTTAATTCTCGGTCAGGAAACGTCAACTCGAGTTTTGAGTGGGTCATTGAGGGAGGGGGTGATGGTGAAAAAGGCCCGGAGACTTAATTTATAAAGCAACATATTGTACATTCTCTTGTTGAATGTAACTTTTTTCCCCTCCAAATTTCCATCAGGATTGAAATTGTATTTTGTATAAAAAAAAAGAATGTTACGTGTGTGTGTGTGGACATGAAAAGATAGCTAAAATGAGGAAGAGAGTGATCTTTTTGGATCGTGATACTTTATTATGTAATGATTCTTCGTTCTCTTATCCAATGAAAAACTCTCATGAATTAATAGAATTATTAATTGAATGTAAATATTTTCTTTTGTTTCATCTAGGAAACTTTTTTTGATGACCGAAATGATTGTTAAGATAAATAAATTTCTACGCAAATGAAAACTTTATCACGTTGATTAGGTGAAAGAAATAAGGACAAATAAACAGATAAAGGTACACTATTTTTGTTTGAATAATTTCCCTCCATTTTAACCTTCATACCAATTCAGAATTTTCTCCCGATAAGAACAAAATTGGAAATAAGTACAATACTGAAAGAGATTACAGTGATATGTTTATTTATGATTGTTGAAATATAGGGTTATTTAAAATGATCCATACGATTCCATATTGAAAACACATATAACAAAAAATGATAAATAATATATAAATGCAAAGAGGAAATATAGATTTTTTAGAAGGGAGTTTAATTTAAATTCTTATAGTTATACGTATAACGTCGTTCTATATGTAAATTCCTGCCAAAACACGTTTGTAAAGTGTCAGTGGTAATGGATAGTACAGCAACAGAAATCCGTTGCCTAAATTCAAATAAATTTGTAGTTAATGGCGTTGCATACACTTTATCTTTTACAAACCCCCGAAGGAAAAATCACATGGGATACCAGGTGATAAGCATGGGGATCGCATATCAGGTGATTTAAGTGGCCAATAACAATCAAGTCATTTGGTCCACTGCTACCGATCCAACTGTGAGATAACTCCGTAAAAGTTGCTTTCATGAACTAGTTTTACGAAGAACACACGAGGGCCGTCTGTTGTTCACAGTATAAAACTTCCACAGTTTTCCTTTGTATTCATGTACTTTTTATTATCCTGTGTCATTTATTTTTGAAGATATGGAATTTTGAAATAAAATGAATTTTTTTGAACAATCCAGTATTTTAAATTGTTTGTATTGAGGAATTTTCGATAATAAGTATCAAATCATAATCCCCCCCTTTTTTTTTTGAGAATAAATGCCGTGCATCAATGAATCTAAGTTTTCAGATTCGTCTCGATTATTTAACGAACAGTAAAAAAAATTATTTTATACTAGAAACCGATTATCCAACAAACAAAAGTATTATTCTATCTTATTTCATTGGTTTTAATTCCGTGAAATACAAAATGCGAAAGTCTGATGTGAAATCGGAAAGTATTAGAACTATTTAGCATATATATGATGAAAGAATAATCTTTAAAAATATAACATACACTGACACTGCAGAAAATGCGGAAAAGAGTTTTGATGTTACTCGGTTAATTTAAATTTAATTAAATGTCAGATTTAAATAAGCGATATATTCTACTGAATAAAATATATGTTGGAAATAATACTGACTTAAATATCAATATTATATTTTTCTCTTTCGCTTAAGACTTTAGTTATTAATTTCTCCAGAGGAACTCTCATTTACAGGTATTTCCCTTTAACCAACCTCTGAGGCTAATTTACTACGATGTTCGATATAAAAACCTCGCCTTGCGAAAGAAACGTGGTATATGTAAATTAGCCGTAATGTATAAGAAGTGTAGTGAATAGGATTAAGAAGACCAGGATATAGAGGAATTAGTGATATACATAGAAACACTTTATTGGATTCTAGCTATTGTGAGACGATATACTAAGCGTCGATTCGATTTCAACAGTGACTCGGATCTCGTCACTGTTGGAATCGAATCCTGTAATTTTAAGTCGTCTGCTTAGAGTATTGTATCCCAAACTTTTTTTTTACCTGGAAGAACCTGGTTATTTTAAAGACTTTTCAAAATCCACTAAAAACTTTTTGCCTAATTTGAGATTTGTAAATAAATTAAAACATTATTTAGATATCTTTAGAATTCTCATTTTCTTAATTTATTTCTCATATAAAATTATTATAAAAATAATTGTAAAATTAATTTTTTTAAGAAAAAGATCGAATTATTAAAGAAGAGTGTGAAGCTGTCTCTTTCCGACTAAAAATTTTACGTTTAACAGAAAATAGGATAGCTTAGTTATCACATCTGGTTCGATTTTCAATCTGCCTTTATGACTATTTTTAGGAAAATCTATGGGGAATATTCGTCTTCACAATTATAAATCATGATGAAAGGCAGAAATTGTACAGCTTTTTTTCTTAAGACTAAGAGCTCTTAATAACACGAAAGCGAAAAATTCATCAGTGGTTTTGTCTCGTATGTTTTTGATAATATGGCATTTTAAATTTAGATTCAACATTTAAATACCACAATTCCGTGTCTGATTCTGCTTTAAATGTAAATGAATTCCTTATACATTCCTTGTCTTTTTTAACTGTAGCAAAACTTTCTTAAGATTAGTCTTCAAGCACTATAAATGTTCCTTGATCGCAGCTGAAGTATCATCCGGAAATGAACTCCCATTCTGTTAGCTGTATAACAGCTTTGCAATTACCAGCTTCCGCACAACATGACCATAAATTGAATTATTTCGTAACAGCTGTAACTTTCTCTTGCCCTTTAAAACAGTAGAACTGTTATCTTGAAAGGTCAAATTTAAATTATTCAAAAAATCGACAATATCACAAAGATATTCTGCATCTCATTGAGAGTTGTGTTATCATGGAGGGAAGATGAGGCGACCCGGTAATATTTTTCGTGACTTGGTACTGGGTCGCCACTCATTATTTGGGTAATCCTGGTGTAGAGTTACCCAAATAAGTAGAATTCTTCATTATAACATTTGGTTAAGGACGGAATTAGTTTATCACTCCAAATTATTAATTTAGTTACTTTTGATAACATACTGTTCTGAGAAAATGCTATCAACAAAAATGCGTAGAGACAAAACAAAGATACACAGTGTTAAATGCGAAAAATTGACGATGTAATACTTTCTGATAATAATAATTACATCTAGTTTTGCTTTTAAGGTATATTTACATTGCTAAGATATACTTAATTTAATATTTCGTCACCTGCTTTTAATTTAATATCCGAACAGAATATTGTTGTCTACTTTAATGATTTATCGTTTTCTGTTAGTTTAATATTTAATTTAATAATTGATTTTTTTAGACAGAATCATCTACTTTTATTATTTTTGTTGTTAAGATTGACGACGTATCTGTACTATAGACTATTTAACCTGTGCAAATAAAAAATGGTACGCTAATGTTAGCACATGTTACACACACAAAGCCGATTTCCCTTTTTTTTTTTTTTTTGTTTATTCAAGATCTCTGAATTAAGTCGGTTTTTGACTTAATATTATTATTCCACTTTGGCTTTTAATCACACAGAAAACAATTCGCAATAAATTGCTATTAAATAAATTTCCTTTCTACTTAATATAACTAAGAATTTTTCCTACGATTTTTCAATCAAAGGATGTAGTTCTTCGCATATTTAACAAGAAACTAGCTTAATCATTTTAATGATTTATATCAAGATTCTTTCGATAAAATAAATCTTAAATAAGCTTCTGAGGGGAAGTTCGAATCAGTGGAGAGAATAAAATGAAATTCTTCTAAAGAAGTAATATCGAGTAAGATTTTTCAGATAGTTAAAATTTCCCAGAAAATTT
Source organism: Nephila pilipes (assembly GCA_019974015.1). Lineage (NCBI taxonomy): Eukaryota > Metazoa > Arthropoda > Arachnida > Araneae > Nephilidae > Nephila > Nephila pilipes. The sequence continues at coordinate 59,057 of BMAW01041570.1, read as the reverse complement.
TGGAACATTTTATAATTATTTAACTTTAATTATAATTGTAAATGTTCTTTAATGAAAAGAAGCAATAAGTTTACTAAACAATAATCCGATAGCCAAAACTTTTAGTTTTTACAATGCGAAATCTAAAAAAATATTTTTACAAAAAGAATTTTCTAGAACCGACTGAAAACGAGATTGAGCAATCGAAGTCATCTTTAGTTTCTTGCTAATGTATTATTTTAACCCTTCCCAGTGATTATTCTTTGATTAAATTTATGAGTATTTTTCACTTAAAGAAATTTTTTTTTTCTTTAAATTTTGCAGATGATCGAGAGGGATATTCTCCTTTCTCTTCAAATCACAGTTTTCGCTAAATAAGCGTGATTTCTGTTTTGTTTTGCTCAAGACTTCTTAAAATTAGGAGAGAAAAAACGTTTTTTTTAATAAAATTCTGCACACACACACACAGACAGATATATATATATATATATATATATATAACTTCTTTGGTACTTCTTTAATATTAAACAGAAAACACGTTTTTGTACTTAGGTCGTGGCACAATAAGGAAAACTTTTTAATCTAGGAATGATGAATTTATTTTATCTCTACACGAGAGGGAAGGAGATACATCGATATTATCGGCTGACGTAACACACGCCCACTCAATCTGGTAATTAACTGAGAAGTGCCTAAGAATTTTCCTTGTTTTTTTCTCCAGGGAAGTTTAATTAAGGATTATATAAATCACATGGTAATATATATAAGGATCTTCAGGTGTTTTACTGGGAGTCTGAGTGTCTAGTATGAATGTGTCTATTAATTCAGAGTGAGGGAATGCCGATATAAGCATTTTTAGAAATAGAGTGATCGCATAAATTAAAGGATTAAAAGAAATGGGAACACGAAGTATGGATGAATGTATTACTTTGGAAATTAAAATATAAGCTGAATTAGGGAATAATTTATATTTAAGGGAAATATTTACATATATCTTCACTACTGATACTGAAAACTTAGTGAAATACTTCATAGTACAAATGTCATTTTACTCACTCTCCTCCCTAAATTAACGAAGTTTATAATGCAGGGTTATTCAAATGGAATCATCCGATTTCAAAATTCCCTATATTCAAAAATAAATTACACAGAATGATTAGTAATAAATGAATACAAAGGCAAAATATTTTAAATGTTATATTATTAACAAAAAATAGACGATCCTTGTGTGTCTTCGTAAAGCTATTTCACAAAGGTTGTTTTTGAAGCTTTCATGGATCTACCTAACAGTCGGATCAGTAGCAGTGAACCAGATAACTTGATGTTACACAGCTGGTCACCTAAGTTTCATGACACAGCCCAATGCGATTTCTTTCTTTGGGGCTTGTAAAGATAAAGTGCTTGCATCACCATTACCCACAAATGTATGTGAATTTAAACAACGGATTTTTGCTGCTGTACAACCCATTACCTCGACATTTTACTACGTATTTGGCAGGAATTTACATATGGAATCGGAATTATGCGTGTAACGGGGAAGTTATATGAAGAACACTTGGGGGGGGGGAATTCTATATTTTCCCTTTGTGTTCATGTATTCCTTATCATTCTGTGTCGTTTTTTGATGACAATACAGCATTTTGAAATCGGATGATTCATTTTGAATATTTACATATTCTGCATTATTCTTCAATTTCAATACTTGCATTTGCCTTTCATATTTGAATTTTGCATTGAATTTTTGAATAGTCTTAATTGAATTAGGTTGCAAGATTTCCCAGGTTACAGGAAATAAAAAAAAAAAAAAAAAAAAAGATCTGAATAGAGTGATTCACTATAAAAGAAATGAAATGAAAGACCCGCGAAGTACAACTTTTCAGTGAAGAACACTGCAATGTTTCATCTTTTTCTCTTCTTTTGACTCAATATCTCCTCGCCAGAGAGTGGAGGAAGTCCTCAACCACTTGTAGATGTGTCTCCCATTTTGGACATATGCCTCCCCTTTTCACACGCTTTCCCTGCCTTTCTCTGGAGTGGTTGGCGAAGAGTCTAAGCATATTAGGACCTTTTACATTCGCCCTACGAATGTCGAGAGCTCTTTACGATGGAAGAGGCTTTGTAGCACACTAATGGGAGTTTATGAGGGAGCATTAGGGTGATCGGTGGGAAAGTTGGTAATATAAACACACAAAATGCAATCATGGGTTTTTGGTATTTCTTGATAGGATAACAGAGAAATGCTCCCAAAATATACATAATGATTTATCTAAAAAAATTTATATTTATAATAATTCATTACTATAAAAATATAGTAGAAATAAATTAAAAACATTATTAAGAACGAGAAATAAAACTAAACAGAATTCCTTAACATTACAATAGAAACTTACATATAAATATTTTAGAATATAAAAAATATTTAAAAGAAAAACGATTTTTTAAGAGCTAGGGAAAAAAAGAAAGAAAATTACCCCACAATACAAATATGAAAGAACACAAGATAAAAATAGCATGAAGATAAACCTCAAAATATGAAAAAGTACACATCTAAGCACAAAAACAATAAAACCAAAAGAGAGAAATGAACCAATAAAGGAATTGAAATATGACTCTCATAAATTCTGAATTTGATTTATGACAGATTAGTAAGTTTAACAAGTTCCACAGGCCCAACATTCCCTACAGAAAATTGTTGTTTAAAAATATGTATATTCTATAAAGTTCAAACAATACCTAATACAAAAAGATCATATCGCCATTATAAGAAACCAATTATATATATATATATATATATATATATATATATATATA
>BMAW01041570.1:0-54662 GCA_019974015.1 Nephila pilipes | reverse complement strand
TATGTATGTATGTATAACATTGAAAAAGAATAATTTGGAAACCCAAATGAGACAAATGCATTGTAACCCACAGAAATGGGTACATCGTTATTTCGTGATCCTATTTCCTCTTCCTTTAAGTCTTTAAATATAGGTGATCACGCAATTTCCAAAAAAAATTAGAGCAGTATTTCCCCCACTCCGAAATAATAGGGATATTCCCTAATAGGAATATTCCTAGGGACTTTCAGACTGAATATAAAATACCTAAAGATCCCCACATCTAACACCAAGTGATCTGTACAATCCTTACTTTAACTTTCCTGAAGAAACAAATAAGGAAAATTTTCTGCATCACTTAGTTCCTAAGTACTTGAGCGGGTGGACGTGTGTTGCGTCCGCCGATGTACCTCTCTACCTCTAGTCAAACATTAATAAATTCAATTATAAAAAAGTTTCCTTATTGTGCCACGACTTAAGTATAAAATATATTCTTTGCATTAAAATTTTTAGAAGTAACTAAGTAGTAGTATTATTACATATAAAATAATACATTTTTTGAAGTGTGGATATTAAATAATGAGAATGATGCTGCTACAAAAGAAGAGTGTAAGCGCCAAACGCCAGGGACCGACAGCTGTTTAACTTGGAATCTTGTTATTCGAATGCAATGCCTCTTGTTTCTGTAAACAAATCCGTATACCCTTAGCCTTCTTTTGTAATAGAGTTATGTTTTTGTTCCGCCGAAAAAATAATAAATGCAACAATAGAGCAACGAATTGTTGTGAAATTTCACATTGGGAAACTTAGGATAAACTGCTACTGAAACTTATAATTTATCAAAACAAATGTTTGGCAATGAATGTTCATTGCGTGCACGTATTTTTGTGTGGTTTAAGCGTTTTCAAGATGGCCGAGAAGACGTTGAAGCTGATTCATGCTCGGGTTGCCCTTCCACGTCAAAAACGGATAACAGCAACGAAAATAATCGGTGATCTGGTTTGATCTGACCACCAGTTATGTATTCGTGTGATTGCTCAGACTATAAGAATTGAAAAAGAATCCTTGCTGCAAATTTCACATAACAATTTTAACATGCAAAAAGTGTGTGCCAAAATGATGTCTAAAATTCTCACGTTTGAATAACAAGTAGCTCGCAAAAATGTTTGATCTGACACTTTGAATACCATTAAAAATGACCAAAACTTATTGGAAAGGATAATAAAGTGTGACGAATCGTGTTTTTTTTTTTTAATTATGATCCTGAAACGAAGCGCCAATCCGTGCAATGGAAGAGACCATCTTCATCGAGAACCTAAAAGACTGGAAAGAGCATTTCAAAATTCAAAGCAGTAATGATTTTTTTTGATACTCACGGAATTGTGTACCTTCACTGTGTTCTTGAAGGCCGGACTATTAATCAACATTACTACCATCTCGTTCTTGCTGAACTCTGCGAATGAAAAAGGAAAACTAGCCGAATTGGGGAAGGACTAGTCCTTCCGCATTGTCTGTCAGAGGTTTCTAGCCAAGTATAGCATCCCAGTGCAAGACCATCAGTCTTATTCGCCGGATCTTGCGCCATACAACTTCTATCTATTTCCTAATGTGAAATCCACATTAAATGAAATAAAATTTGATTTCGTTGAAGTTATGAAAGAGAAAGCGACATGCGTCCTGAAGGAGCTGACAGAAGACTTCCAGCAATGTTTCAACCATTGAAAGATTCGCATGGAGCTATGTAGAGATAGAAGAGGGGTGCATATTAAAACACTCTTTCTCTTTAAAAACAATAAGAAATTTTAAGAGTTCAAAAATTCAAAGAAGATGAAAAAAGTTTAAAAACAACAAAACCATGAAGAAATTGAAAAACACTTTATAATGGAGATTTTTTCAACTGTAGTAACTTTCTCCGAGGTTCAGTAATTTATAAACTAATGTGATTGATATTTAAGTTGAAATGAATTACTAATATTTTTACGAGGTTTTTTTTTTTTTATTGGACTGGATTGGTTTTTTTAACTTCGCACAAGAAGCAACAAGAGGGCTAATGGCTATTGACCTCATAATTTTTGACGTCGGTCGAGTGATGAGGACGACACCAGATCTGTGGCACCCTCTTTCCTAACTTCCACACCAATCTCGGGAGATTTTGAGCCTCAAAACATTCAGTGTGCATCAGTCCAGGCTACACGGCAGGTCTTTAGAGGCATCAAGGCTCGAGCCTACGACTCGAACCTACGAGCCAACACTGCAGGTCGCGAGTTCCCTACCGTGACCATTTGGCTACCGCGGTTATTTTTTTCGAAGTTGCACTTATTACGTTAAACTTGAAAGACACTCCTTCGAAAAGGATGTAATACATTATGGTATGAGAATACGTATTTGATTAATTTGGAAAATATAATTATTCGTACTAAATCAGTTATTTTTAAATGTATCATTTAAAGTCAATTAAAATATTTTTCAAACTTTTGAAAGAGGTACAAATAGGTTCAAATTTTCTTATATTATTTTGAGTTTTTATTTCATTCCCTAGTTCACACTAATAAACATATATATGTGCATAAGCTAATATCTTCTAAAATGTAATAGTGAAAAAAAAAATCAATAAATTCGATGCAAATATTCGGTATTTTAAGTAACATGGAAGCGCTTCGAACAAATTCTTGAAAATGTTTTTTTTTTCATCTTCTTCTTCTTTTTTTTTCTTTTTTTAAAAAAAGATTTAATTAAAAAACAAAATTATATCAGTGTCCTTATTCCGGTTTCCAAACTTATTGTGTTGATTATTTTTAACTCGAATGGTATTTTCCTGCCACATACTGTATCATTGCTAAAAACAGTTTTACAAAGCTAAAAATTTTTTAGACCAACTGTTCTCAGACGTTTCTCTTTTTTGATTTCCCCCCAAAACTATGTAGTAAAACAGCGATTTTTAAGCTTTTATATCGATTTGCCAAAGTTGAAAAGTCTATTGAGACTACAGTAGTATTTTCCTCCTGATTTATGAAAATGCATGTGAACTTCGATGTTACAAAGAAAAAAAATTACAATCTTCATTTTCAGTGACAAGCAATTTGATCCTACTCTTCCTTTCCTTGTAAATGAATATGATAAAAATAAATAATTAAAAAAATTGTAGTGCTTACTTGATTGTTACTAAAAATGCAACATGCAACCTTATTTTCTTGTTCAAAGGCAAACAACAACACATAGTAACATGACTTCAAGAAAGAAAAAAAATTTACTTGTTATTTGGTATATAATAAATGATTTTTTTGTACTTTATTATCAGATTTATTTTTATGAAAACGCTATCATCCGTGTATTATAATTTAAAATGTTAGGAAAGATGAGTATATTTATATCAGGTGAACGTGATGGCCAAAGATTCCTTGACATGAATCAGTTGCCTAAAAAAATTTTGAAACATGATCACAGTTTTGTTACTCGTATAACATATTGCATCGTCTTCTTTGAAACAAGAACTCCGTTCCCTTGATTTGAGAATTTTTTGACTTTTTTTTTATGGGGATATCTAAAGAAAAAAATTTATGCAAGTAATCCCCAAACAACGGATGACCTAAAAATTGCCATATTACTCAAAAGATTCGAGAAGTCACTTCAAGCATATTAAAATGCGTTTCTCAAAATAGGCGTTATTTTTTAGGTGCTCCTTCGCTTGTGTGCTTCATTAGAACAACTGTCAAATTGTTTTTATTAATTCGCAAAAGATAGAAGTTGCGCAAAATTTTTGCATTAAATTGATTTTGCCATTTTTCATCGTTTTGCCTGTTAGTCAATTTCCATTTTTTGAGTCAGACAAGGTAGAGAAAAGAATAGCTTATATTATATCTAGTAAAAATTTTAGTTTTTCTTCAATTCTTTTTAATCGTGAACCTCGGTTATGTGTTCGTGAGATAGTTGCAGAGTTATACCTAACGAAATCAACTTGTAACATTGGAGCGTTCTCGAATTTTCCCTTAACATATGATGTTACTTTCTTATTTTATATTTGAAACTTCAACTTCTTTCCAATAAAATGAAGCTTGATTAAGCAAATTAAATGTTAAGCAATGAAGATAAAAGAAGTGTTATGAATTGAATTGAGGATTGTGATATTTAAGCAAAATAAAACTGAGAGTGAAATAGCTGATAATGCGTAATCAGTAAATGTTAGTAAGTAAGAAATTGCAGTGAGTTGCTATAGTAGATTGTCTGTAATTAAAATCTGTTAGAAGAGACTCTTTGTATAAGGAGTCGAACCCACAATATTCGAGAAGTGCCTCACTTGAAGCGAATGAGTTAGTAAACTGGAACCTTATTATTTAATTCTAAGCAAGGTTCAGGCGCGTTGAGAAATTTAAAAGAAAGCGATCTTGCATCACATGTGAAAAAACAGTGTTTGTATTTTTCTGACGTCTCTTCTATTGGAACTGTGACCCTAACTAATTATTTAAACTTTTCGATATTTGTAGATTAAAATGAGGTGGGGAAATTAGGGCGTTACACACTGTACATTCAGTTGTAATCAATGATTTGTAAATGCTAAATGTGTGCCGGAAATTAGGATTCCTTCGCTTGACGCTAATTGTGAGGGAGTTACTAGTCAAACACATGATCAATACCTAACCACCCTACAATCCAAATCTGGCTTCTGCTGACTTCTTTTTTTTGTTATCTCGGATCAAAACACCCTGAAATGACATCACTTCGGGACAACTGATTTGCTTCAAGTGGCTTCGACGTAGTCTCCGAACAGTCTTGGAGTTACCGACTTCCAAGGTATGTACTGTTAACTTTCCTACTTAGAGCCTGCCTCTAGAGGGCGTTCATTTGTAAAGGGAGAGAGTGTGATGTCACACGATCCCCTCAGACGGGACCTGACCGAATCTCCGAGAGGAGCTGTTGTAAACGAGCGGTAGTAAGAAGAATAAATATTGTTGTTGTTATACAACCCGATGTGTTTTTTGTCTAAGGACAACCGTGAACTGAAATCTGAAATGATGATGATTAGTAGTTAGTTTTAGTTATTAGTGTACTATTATAATAGTCAGAAGTGGGATGTTTGTTGAAGCCCACGGTCAGACTGACATTTCTCTGAGAGAGAACCGTGCAAAAGAAAGTACGTTGTAGGACTTTAACCTACCGGAACTGTAAAGAAAATGTGCTAAGAAGTGATTTATTTTGAAATATATTGAAACAGCGTTAAAAATGTCGTACCTCTCAAAAGGACGTAAAAGTGATTTAATCGAGCTTGCGCTCGAATTTGACGAAATTGTCCCTTCGGATGCTACCTATGTGGCAATAAGGGACATCATCATAAAAAGTGAATTCTATGAAGAAGTTTTCGCGAGAGGATGTCTCGAAAGAATAATTAAAGATAGGATTGAAAAAGAACAAAGGTTAGAAAGGGAGAGGATTGAACAAAGGTTAGACAAAGATAAGGAGATGCAATTTGAACTAGAAAAATTAATAATTGAAAACAATAGAAGAAAACAAAGAAAAATCCAAGAGTACTATGAAAAACGATTTCAGCCTCAGCAGGAAAAGTTTGAATCTGAATTGAAAGAAAGGGACGAGAAGTTTACCGAAATTCAGAAGGAGAATGAAAAATTATCCGAAGCTATAGGGTTACAGGATACCAGTATTGAAGAAAAAGTGCTTGTTGATGGAAGACAACTTCAGTCTCAACAGGAAAAGTTTGATTCTGAACCGAAGAATAAAGAACAGAAATTATCTAGAATCCAGGAACATAATGAAAAGTTAACGCAAGCCATACGGGAACAAAATGTCGTTAACAGAGGAAAAGAAGAAGCGTTATTAGCACCAGCGATGCTACCGAATGATAAAGAAAAAGTGCAAGGAGAAGTGCAACGGAAAATACAGAAAGGAAATAAAGAGAACGGAAAAAGAAGACAGCAACGATGTCAAGAAGCATTCACACGTTTAGAAGGACAAAAATTAACTAGAGCTCAGAAAGCCAATGAGAAAATTTTAAAGGATAATACAGGAGAAAATATTCCCATTGATGGAAAGAAGGAAGCAGAGTTCTTCAAAACAGGCCCCATACCAAATCTGATACAGTTGGGAAAAGCTAAAGTTTTGGGACAGACAATTAAGTGGACAGAACGAGGGGTTAGCCAGTTTCCCCTCCGCAGAAAAAAGATACAATTTAAAATGAAGGGAGCGATTTCAACGCAAAGGAAGAAAAACAATAAAGGAACCCGCAACATTTCCCCGTACCGTGAAAGAGTCACCAAGAAACATGTTTTGGAGACAAACATCGCATTTAGAAAAAGTTCGTACCGACAGGACTTTCAGCAAAAAATAAAGAAAAGAGATATCGAACTCCAGAGGAGAGGGTCCCCCTCTCATGTTTGACCTGGGTGTCTAGCAGTTCACTGAGGACTAGTCTCGTTCCCCTTTGTAACAGAGATCAGGGACATTACCTGCAAGGTTACGCAGCTGAAGAAAAAAAAAAGAGAGAGAGTGAGCAGAAGGGCAGGAAGTGGACCGCAAGTTCGTTGACCAAGAGGGACAGTCATTACAAAGTGTGGGAAATTTTGAAGGCCGTATAAACTCCAGGAAACAGACCCTACTCCCCGAAGCCGACAGTGAGAGAAAACTCCCGCTCCCCACTTCTTCAACCAGAGGTTACCGAGCAATGGACATTTACTGACAAAGAAGAGACAAAATTTCAAGGAGGAATCAGGTCAGTGCACTTCGGGAATGTGTTTGCCCCCTCCCCTTGGATTCCGAATGGGTGAGAGAATTTTTTTTTATTTCTTTTTAGAGGGGCTTTTGCTGTGACAAACAAGGGGACTGTAAACTATTATTTTGCAAAGAACTTTTTTTTAAAAACAAAAAGGAAAACAATTATTTTGTATTAAGAATTAATGAACAGTTATTTTCTCATGGAACATTAGAATATTTTAAAGACTGAGTATTTAAGGAACCTTAATTTGATTATCTTAAAAAAAAAAAAAAACTGATTGAATGTTATTTTTAAGATGTATTTTATTAATTTAGTTTTTGACAAGGATAAGTAATATTAAATATATATCAACGATGTTTTATTTTGATTTCATTATTTTGAAACAGAAATTATATATTTTGTGTAAGAATTTAAAGCTAATGAATATGCTAGCTTTTAATGAGTGTTTATGGATTAAACTGTTTGATTCTTAAGTGTGCCAACAAATGTTTTTATGTTTATGTGATCTTTTATGATGAGAAGAATAATTGATATTTCAAGGTAATATACTCAACGAATTTTATTTTGTAATGATGTAGGAATATTTTATTATATTTTGTGATGATTAGGAGTGTAATTTTATAAGGATTTTGGAATATATTGAATTAGGAATGTAAAGATTTAGGAATACAATTTTGTAAGGATTGATTTAGGAATGTGCTTTCGTAAAGATTTTAGGAATGTGATTTTGCAATGATTTAGGAATGTTTTGTTATATTTTGTAATGATTTATTTTATAAGGATTTATTTAGGAATGTGCTTTTGTAAGGATATAAGAATGTGATTTTGCAATGATTTAGGAATGATCTTTTTGTAGGAATTCTTAGATTTGTGTTTTGATGATTGTGTTATGTTAAAGAATTTCTTTGTTTCATGTGTGAACCTTTTTGAGTCTATAAGAGTTAAGCATATTCTATGAAAATGAGAATATCGAAAGGAGAATTAATATTTTAAATGTGTAAAAAATTAAAAAAAAGGGAGGAAGAAGAAAAATTAATATTTATAACTGTATGAATTAACCTTTATGAGGATACAGATATTCGATGTTTTGAAGTATGAAAATAGTAATTTGTTAGAGATGAGTACTTTTTAAATTTGTTTATGTGGTAATCGATGCTTGAAATTATATTTGATAAGAAAAATATGTGTATGAGTTCAATATTTTGAAATATGAATTTTGTGTTGATATCTCGATATGAATATATGAATGTGTTTATGTAATTTTTTTTTTAAAAAAAGAGAGGTGATGTGTATGTAAGCACTCTAAAAGATGTTGAGAAGTAGTATTTTAAAGTGTTTTGGTAATTTTAGTATTTTGTTATGAAAGAGAAATAATATTTGAACTGTATGATAACTAAGATTTTTGTTTTGAAGCCTTAAATTAGAATTATTACTTAAGAGAAAAAAAAAAAAAAGATTTTCTTTATATGTGCGTTGTGGAATGAAAGATAATTTGTTGTGAAATGTAGATATAAGGGTGATTATGTAAAATGATTTGTGCATGATTATTGATATTTTATCTGTATACGGTAATTGATATTTGCTATTTTAGGTAATTGAGGAATTTGAGTATTGATGTTTGTGTACAATTATCGATATTCGATATTTTAAGTATTTGAGGAATTTAAGTAATAATGTTTTTGTGTAATTATTGATATTTGCTATTTTAAGTATTTGAGGAATTTAAACATTGATATTTTGTGTATGATAATTAATGGTTTTAAAGTGTATCAGTTATTAATGATTTTTGTGTTAATTGGAACTGCACAATTGGGACAATTGTATATCAGGATGGCCGAACTGTTAACTTTCCTACTTAGAGCCTGCCTCTAGAGGGCGTTCATTTGTAAAGGGAGAGAGTGTGATGTCACACGATCCCCTCAGACGGGACCTGACCGAATCTCCGAGAGGAGCTGTTGTAAACGAGCGGTAGTAAGAAGAATAAATATTGTTGTTGTTATACAACCCGATGTGTTTTTTTGTCTAAGGACAACCGTGAACTGAAATCTGAAATGATGATGATTAGTAGTTAGTTTTAGTTATTAGTGTACTATTATAATAGTACGAAGATTGAAAAAAGTGCTAGCAGCTGCGTATTGATGCTGGAGGGTCATATTTTGATTATTATTATCAACTCACTTTATATACACACACGCACGTCTTATTTGGTCGATTTCTTTTCATAATTCAGTCTCGATACTTAATGGACAAACCATGTATTTATTAATACATTTATTTCAATGCAGTATTGCATCCAAAAAAAATTAATAAAAAAAAACAATGAAGGGATTGGTAAAACTGGATTTTTAATCCACGTTTTGGAAATATTTTTGAAATATCTGAAAATTCACATGAGTATTACTGAAATAGACACAACATATTTTTAAAAATTGAAGAAAATGTATTTTTGAAGTAACTTTCATTATTTTTTGCTTTCTTGAATACACTTTATTACATTAAAATGACTACAACAGTCTAGATTAAGGAAAGAAAATAGAAATTCCAAAAGATTAATATTACGCTACTATTTCAAAATTACTGGCAGGTAGGATCTTTGGATACAAATATAAAAAATAAATACATTTGTTACAATCCGAATTTATTTTTGTCAATATTGTGGTTTGGCTCTTATCAACGAATTCGCAGCAGTTAAATATTTTCTCGCTGCAAATATAATCCATAAATAAAATGTTATTTAAGAACAAATTTTTTTTAAAAAAAAAAATCTAGAAATCAGATTGTTACAGTACACGAAATATTCTTTTCAGAATAATGATAAGAAATGAAAGCATCTTAAAAATTACTTTTTAATAAATCAAAATATTCTTCTCGTTTTTTGGAAACATTTTACTCTTGCAAAAGTAACCTCTTAACCAGATTTACATATTACGTGAAAAATGTTTCACTTCTTTTCCGATGAATCCTACATGTCAATTCGTTTTCAGATAAATTATGAAATTCGATAGCAAATTCCATTTTCTGTTGATCAAGTATCCATCTTTCTTTCAAGAACAGATCGGAAAAGAGAAACCTTTCCAAGAGAGAGACAGAGAAAAAAAAAAGGCTTTTCCCGATGAAAACGATTCTTGAATTTAAATTAAATTCCGCAGTAAAGTCAAATGAAAAAGCGTATCCAGTTGTAAAGAATTTAATTTTCCATTTTTCATTCTCAATACATAACAGAGAGAAGTCTTTTACGTTTCTTTTTCTATTAAAAAAAATTGTTGTAGTAAAAAAATATACAACCGTAAAAATGTAATAAATAAAATGAAAAAGAAATAAGCACCCTCCCTCTCAAATATATTTTTTTCTGCTTAGAATAAAGAAAATATGGAAGAAGATTTCAATGTTTACAGTAAAAACGAGTCATTTGAGTCGATTGCCATTTTCTAAAATCAACGTTTCCTCAGTGTTTGCAAGGTTGCCATACTTCAGCGCCAAGGCTCGCCAAAGAGCAGTTATTTCTCTTTGTTAAACTTTTTTCGAGTAGAAATCCGCGATTTGTTTCGATCAATTGATTTTTATTGAGAAATAAAAAAATTGAAAATAAATAAATATAAGTTTAAAATTGTACTGTGCAAAGTTTTACCAAGTACAGATTTAGCCACTAATGATATTAACATTTTTTAAAAATTATTTTTCATCCAAATCTTCCATACAATGGTTTATGATAATCTTTAATAAATATTATATAATCTGGTAATGCCAATACCCATATAAAATCTATATCTTGAATGATTAATTAAAAATTCTAAAACGAAATGTCTGTTTCTACGTACATCACTTCATTATTTATTCTATTGCCATTTTTTCATATATCTTAAGAATGTATTAACACAAAAACGTCTGCAAACAATAATAATGGCAACTTTTGATAACAAAAAGAATAAAACAAACGATTATGCTATAAATATCAAATTATTGAATAAAATATTAGAATAAAAGCAAGCAATAAAATATTAAATTATTGAACATATATATATATATATATATATATATATATATAATTTTCAATAAGATTGTAAAACTGGTTCCTCATGTTCTCAATAGATGGCACCACGAATCGGCATCATGACTTAGCTCACGCAGCATCCTCTATATTAGAACAAAATCGCAGAACACATCACTCTCTGTCTCTTCTTTCCCTCCTATATTTTACTCATCAGCTCTCCTGCCCGTCAGCATTCATCCCTCAGCAGCGCTAGTTCGCAGCTTCTAAAAACTGATTCCTCATTTGGTTCTGATATGGTCGGATGAAATATCCTACTCCGAACGTCAGAATGCGTATGGATTGCAATCTGTAGTATTTGAAGAGGTAGTTCTCTAAATAGAAATATCTTTGCAAATAAGAACTCTGTATATATCATCTCTTCATATTTACGAATAAACAAAGTATTACAAAATACCGTCTCATCCATGGACTGGTATATACATTAAAGTTATGGAACTCGGAAATAAGTTTACCCTCCTTGACACCGATCCAACGTTTAATTGCAACTAAATTGCTGCATCAGTGGAGAACCTCTACAAATACCACTATATATATATATATATATATATATATATATATATAAGAATTTATAGTTTGCTATAAAATCGATACCTGAAAAGATTATTGTGGATTGATTGATTGTTTTTATTAACGTCGCTCTAGAAGCAACTCGAGGGCTTTTTGATTCTGTAGGAATGAAATTACACAGAAACAAAATTGAAGAAAAGTTATAATCAAAGTTTTGCATATAAACAAATTTAGCCACCCAAGGTGCGCTTTTTTTTTTTTTTTAAATGATCATTATTAGGTGACTCAATAAAATATAAGAATTAAAGTAAACGATGAAATATCTAGAAATGGACAATAGTAAACTTTTCCGATATTAAAATTAAAGGAAATGATTAATTTTTAAATTAAATATTATATCAGCTACATGTAATTAACAATTAAAACAAACGATAAATTCTTTAATTGAATTTATTTAAGCTAAATGTAATTAAAATTGAAGAAAACGATAAGAAATTGTAAAGTGATATGGAACGTCAAAATGCCCCACCTAAAAGAATAGCCCCTTGGGTGGCTAACAAATAACGTGCATTTCATACTTGTTTTTGAAAAGTTGTCAGAGACTACATTTTGTGGTTGTACGAAAACAAAAGCCCCTTTGTAACTAATAGATACACATGTCTTATGTATTTTGTTTTCATATTTGAAAAAAAAAAAAAATCAGGTTGATTGTAAAATTTCACCTTAGTGAATATTATCAGAGTATATATTAGGAATTAAGATTTTTTTAAGAAAACAAGAAAAATAATGAAATGAAAAATAAATTAAATCATGACATGAAACAGACTATGAAATATATATATTTTTCTACAATCCCGCTATTAGTATAAAAAAGCTTTTCATTACGGTTTAAAAAACCTTAGACATTTGGCTTGTTTAAATTAGCAACGTACTAGGAATTAAACAGACTTTTGGTGGTGCACCCTTAATTTTAAACAAATGACAAATGATGAGGACGATATCTGAGATGTTAAATCCACCTCCTGGTAATACATCACATCAAGTGGAGACTTTTATAATGCATAGCAACTCTTCTTCCCATTAATCTGCAGGATGGGTACTTAGTAGTATCAGGAATTGAGCCTAATGCTTGACTTCAGTACTGCTGGCCATAAATCTCAAAACCATGATTATTTAGGCTAAAGCGGGCACAAGATTTTGCATTGAAAAATGGTTCTCGTTTAATTAATGCAACAGAAATTATGCTATTTTAATAAAAAAAAAAGTTAAAAAGATTTCAGTTTTTTTCCAAATTAATTGCAGATAGATATTAAATATGAAAGTGGACGTATATAAATGCTTTTTTTTTAAAATGCCATTTTGGCCTTTTTTTTTCCAGCGTTTGTCGATCACAAAATGTATTATTTAAAAACATAATGACAACCACCCGGAATAATAGCTTAAAAAGATAAGATATTTCAAGGTTTTTAAAATTTAAAAGTGTTTAACATAGAACTCAATATATATCTGGTCTTCAGTTTCAATTAATTAATTTCTTTTAAAAGTTAAATTAGTGTAACCAACAATTTGTGTTCTAAATTCGCGAGATAAAAATTTGTGATAATTGTCTTCTGCTGTAGTTATACAAAAGTGTGTAAACATTCATTGAATTAAAAAAAATATTCTTGCGATATTATCCCGCTATTTATAACAACTACGAAATAAAATAAAGACGAGAGCCTGAATTTTTGAAAATAAAAATTTAAGTCGTATGTTTTTTAAGACTAATACGTGCAGTGGGGAAATATTTTGTAATTTCGAAGCATTCGAGGATATAGCACCTTACCATTTTAGTTATACAATTTTCAACCCGGATTTTTGCTCAGTATTGAAACCAGAGCTTATTGCTCTTGAAGAAGCGCTTAATGCTATTAAAATCGAAACCTCATTCGTCTACATTTGGGTATTATCAGATGCCCGCAGTACCCTCCAGTATATGAGGAACTGGACTAAGTCGGGAAAAGAGCCTCTGTTTCTATTCTTCGTACCTTCAAACCTCTTTCACAGCAATACGAAATTTACTTCCAATAGGTTCTATCTCATAGAAGACTTTGTGGTAATGAAATAGCTGATAAAATGGCTAATGAAAGAGCTTCTGTTTTTTCAGGCCCATATACTTCGCCTTCCTTGAATTCTATTAAAAAATGAGCCGACAATTATGGAGGACTCTTTTAACTCACACATCATATTACAGGCAAACTCTAGGTGGTGCCTTTAGTATAAAGGGAGATAGTGGCTGTGGTAGTATAGCGGTCATAGTCGTGAACTTTCTGTCGGAGTTGTTTCCTCGAGTAGTGGATTCTAGCCAAGGTGCCACTGAAGACCTGTCGTATAGCGGAGTTGATGCGTGTTTTGTGTCGAGGCTCCAAATCCTCCCGTTTACATCGTGCAAAAATTAGAAAGAGAGGCACCAGCTTCGGTGATGTTTTCTATGATTGATCGAAGTTCAAAATGATGAGATCAGTCGTCATTAGTTTTCGTGTTGCTTCTCAGCGTGACGGTAACAAACAATCATTCACTCACATTCTGTTATACTCCAGATGCTTGACGTAATACATATTTAAAACGCGAATATTTCCTAAATGTGCAATATATGCCTTGGTTGAAAGTGAACAACTTCGAAAATCTTTTAATTAAAACATGAATTTTAGATAATTACACCGCGATGTTGAATTCATTTTTTCCCGAACAGTTTTTATATATAAGGAAGTAAATAAAAATAACTTTATCTAAAGGAAGACATCATTGCATGTTTTTATTTCTGAAAAACGTTGAAAATAACAAGTTAATAATCGATCAATGAATAGTTGAAGAGGTAGAGTAAAAAAAAACCTTTCCGATCTGTACCAATTGAAATTTTTTCCAGGCCTCCTCTAGGCGTCCTATAAATTGTATGGGATTTGACAGACGATATAATTGCATCACTTCATCTTGTCTTTGATTTCTTGGATGGACATGGTCTAGCTTTCGACTGGACTATGTGGAATAACATAAGTCACAATAGTTTTCTAACCATGCGAAGCTCAGTTTGACCCCCTTTATTGAAACACCAAAACTCTCAAATTCTCTATTTAGTTGAGCAATGAAGATTCCTTGCTGTGTATCTGTGTGAGAATAGTTGTTTTAAGTTTACTTCACTGAAATTAATCCAGTGCAAAAAAATTTTAGTTGGTGAATTTTATCGTAAAATTTTTTTCTTGATGACTTTCAAAATGCATGAAAACGCTCATAACTGCTATTGTCCGTTTTTATCCACAGAGCATAATGATCAAAAAACTGTTTTATTTTTTATACTATATTTTGAGGTTTTGGTTTTGAATATAACTGCAAACACTGATTTGGAACGGATGAGCGCGTTTATAGAAATTATTTAAATAGAATGTCATTAATTATATAAAATTAGCTTTCTTTTAATTTCAAATAAACATATTTGAAGTCGGGATTTTTGTTACTTTTATTTTTCATTTTAAGTTTAAAATATTAAAAGGCTTACTATTGTACAATTTTTGGTTTTGCTGTTAACAGTTAGAAGATGCTGCTCTGAATGCATAGCTGTATTATTTATGAGAATTTTATATAAAGAACATTTTCAAAAGAACCTTTAAAAATATATAATATAGCCATTGTTACTAAGTACTCCATAACACTGAACAATAAATAAATCCATGTTATCGGAAACTGAATTTTAAAATTGTAAACAACACATGATACATGACAAAACACTGTTTTCTTAAGATTCCGGTTTTCCCCTCTCAAAATCCACTTTAACTATAGTCTTAATGTTTTGCACGTTAAGAAATGAGGATATTTTTCTGATATAGCATATACAACTTTTTTCTAATGAACACTCATAAATTTTAAGAATTGCATTACATTTCCATATAAATTATGAGAAAGTTTAATCATAAATTTAAAATCCTTAAATTTTATCAAATTCAATTTTAATTATAATTATGTTCAATACATAGAATGCTATAATTAGAAGCGTGCTGCAAATTTTTAAAGCTATGAATGCAGTGGATTTTATGAGAGATGCACTTAAATGTAAGTGCAAGATTTACAAATATAAATACCGCTGTTACACGTGTAAATACCTAATAAATAATTATAATTGCTTATACATGGCATTTTCTCTGCATAAAAAGATACACAAATATACAATATTAAAACTTGATTGATTGTTTGTTTAATAACGTTGAACTAACACGAGGGCTTTGGTGACCAAACTCGTCATTTGAACCTAGGTCAAGTGAGGCGAACAACAGCCAACTTGGCATCTCCCGTTCTAAACTTCCATACCATGGCATGGGAGGACTTGGGACCTTGACTTATAACTTGCATGCTACACTGTGGGTCTTAAGTGGCTTCAGGGCTAGAAACAACGAGGAGCTCGCGACCATGACCCCTAGGTTATCACGCCTTCTTTTAAAATATGGTTTCCATAATTTTAAAAAGTGATTATTTAAATTTTGCATAAAATAAGCAGGTTTCAGTTGCCTAAAATCACTCGAGAAACATTTTTTTCCACTGAAACTGTACATCGTAGCCACTGAAAGCGATAAATAATGCACAATAGTAACCCTTCAGTTGAATATGAAAGAAACCAGAACCTCTAATCATTATCTGTTAGTCACTGATTTGAACTGGAACGTATTCGATTACTCGCAGAAATGTTTAGAAAGCCACCGAAATGCCAAAACAAAAGGTTTTTTTTTTGTTTTGTTGAAGCATTTTTTATACACATTTTTTTTAATAAAAAAGAAGTGCAAGGTAAAAATAAGAGATTTTGTTCTCCAAAACTCTCAAACAATATCGCGAATCTCCGCAAAAGGGGAAACAAACGAATATCTGGATCAAATTTCTGGTTTTAATCGAAAGAAAGAAAAAAAAAAAAAAAAAAAGAATTAATCATTTCCCCTTCCATCAATTTTTTTTTCTCTTTGCTCCACTCTCCATCTTTAAATATCATTCGCATTACAAACAAACCGATTATTTTCTGTGAAGAAAAGAAATGTAATCTTTTCGGGGAAAAATGTTTACCCTGATTGTATTTTCTCGACAGTTGAATTCGTAAAATATCGGGTTTTGATATCCGGTAAATTGATTTCTGATATTAATGTTTTTTAATTGATTTCGAGATTTAATGGGTTTTATTTGATGTGCCGTCTGCATGCTCTTTTGAAAAGGATTTTACATAATTGATTTATAGTTCTGCTTCAAGTCTTTTTTTATTTTCAAAATAGCTAATCTATTAAAATCATTTTTTGTACAGTGAAACTAAATTCTTCTCAGACAGTTTATTAATTTACTTTGCTCCTTCGGTCGCATGATAACTGGTCGAATTTTAATTTATTGCAAATTATAATTCGTCTGCCAAATGATTGTGTTTTCCCCCTCGTTTGCACGTTGTAGCTAATGGCGACAATGCAATGAAAATTTGCAATTTGGCGTTTTTAATGTGAATATTTTCGTCAGGACTTTTATGCTGCCTACGTTCCTTTTCTAAGTCAAGCAAATACATCAGATGGATCTATAACATAGTGGCAGATATTATGCAACATGATAATCTTGGATGGTAGGAACATTACAAAAGGCTTTTTTTGCATATGCAACAGTCCATTGAGTTTGATTACAAACAATCTGTTAGTTCAGTAAAGAAGCAAATTAACATTAACGTCACACTGAGAAGCAAGACGTGTGTTATTGACAACGGACCTAAAAATTTTGAGCCTCGGTCAAATGATGAGGACAACACCTGAGCTAACACCTCCTTCTCCAAACTTCCAACCCACGCCAACAAGAGGACTTGGGGACTTCGACCACATTAAATGTGCATGAGCCCTGACTACACGGTGTGTGTGTTTTGAAGCTTCAGGGCTCGAATCCATGATTCGACGGAAACAACGCAGGCAGCGACCATGACCACTAATTAAAAAAAAAATGATTATTTAAACTATGCATAAAATAAACTAATTTTTCCTTGTCGAAGACATTTTCCTTGTCTATATGCCTAAATTAATTTTACAATTGATTATGAATAGTTGATGTTGGTGGGTTGGTTCGTTTTATTAACGTCGCACTAGTAGTAACACGAGAACTACTAGCGACGGACCTCGTAATTTAGAACTTCGGTCAAGTAACGAGGACGACATAAAAGGTCAATTGAAAAGTCCCCGGCCTACCATAGTAAAACACATTTTTTTTGGCAAAATAAGTTTTTTTATCCAACATAATTCCCTTCAAGGGTGATACACTGATTATAGCGACCCACCAACTTTTCGATACCATTTTTGTAGTACGATTTGTCCTTTGCTTCAAAATAGGCCTCAGTTTCGGCGATCACCTCTTCGTTCGACGAAAATTTCTTCCCAGCCAGCATTCTTTTGAGATCTGAGAACAGGAAATAGTCGCTGGGGATCAGATCTGGAGAATACGGTGGATGAGGAAGCAATTCGAAGCCCAATTCATGGATTTTTGCCATCGTTTTCAAAGACTTTTGACACGGTGCATTGTCTTGGTGAAGCAGCACTTTCTTCTTCTTCAAATACGGCCGTTTTTCGGCGATTTCGTCCTTCAAACGGTCCAATAATGCTATGTTATAGTCGCTGTTGATGGTACTTCCTTTTTCAAGGTAGTCAATGAAAATTATTCCATGCGCATCCCAAAATACAGATGCTATAACCTTGCCAGCCGACTGTTGCGTTTTCCCACGCTTTGGAGCGGGTTCATCGTGTGCAGTCCACTCGGATGACTGTCGATTGGACTTCGGAGTGAAATGATGGAGCCATGTTTCATCCATTGTCACATATCGACGCAAAAACTCGGGTTTATTACGCTTGATCATCTTCAAACACTGCTCCGAATCTTCAACTCATCGTTGTTTTTGGTCAAAAGTGAGCTCGCACGGCACCTACTTTGCACAGAGCTTTCTCATACCCAAATTTTCGTGAATGAAATGATGTACACGTTCAATTGATACCTTTAGAGTGTCTGCTATTTCATTCGATTTCAATTTACGGTCATTCAAAATCATTTTGTGGATTTTTTTAATGTTTTCGTAGGCAGCAACCTCTTTTGAGCGTTCACCGTCTTCGGTGCTCATTTCACCACGTCTAAACTTAGCATACCAATCCTTGATGGTTGATTTTCTGGGGCAGTGTCCTGGAAACTCGGCATGAAGCCAAGTTTTTGCTTCAACTGTATTTCTTCCCTTCAAAAAGCAATATTTTATCAACACGCGAAATTCCTTTTTATCCATTTTTTTCACAATAATAAAAGTTGCTTCACTCAAAATGCTATAATTCACAAACTAATGATCCGACAGCTGTGAAATTTATACACGCATCTTTTGAGGGTTAGGGCTAACTAAAAAAACATATGGATTTAATTCTAGTAGCGCCATCTATGTGTCAGGCAGGGGACTTTTCAATTGACCGGTATGAGCTGGCATCCCTTCTCCTAACTTCCCCACCTCAAAAAGGGAGGACTTTGAGTCACGACAGATTTAATGTGCATCAGCTCCGGCTACACGGCAGGCCTTTGGTGGCATCAAACCACAGGCCACGAGACTGAAATCTTGTCCACAAATCTACCGTGGCCATTGTGAAAAGTTGAATGAATGCTATACTTTTTCTTGCCACCTTTTTGGCTAAAAATAAAATTCTTCATTATTATTCTCTTACCGTGTTTAGCATTATTTATATTTTTATACGCTTTTTTTAATGAAAAATGTGAGTCTAAGAAAATGTAATGCGCGATATTATTTCTGCTTTTAATTGATTATGATTAAAGTCCTGCAGTACGAGAGTGATTCACAAAATACCCGTTTTAAAAATGGCAAGTGAGGTTTTGGAAATGGAAATGGGTAACTCTCTGTAGTATTTGTCTGGTGATATTTTTTTTTTCTCTTTCTGATAATAAGTGTAACGACCTTCGCATTCCAAAATATCGTCCATAACTTTTCTGGCCGATGAGATAATCTTCACCCTCTTTTAAGCAGAATCTCCTGAATCAACTTAATGTTTAGATTATTCCTTGATTTCCGGTGTGTAACGGTGAATACAAGTCTCATCGATTGTGAAAACTCGACACGGCAGCAATTGAATTTAGTTCTGGCAGCACATGGTTTCGGAACCAAAACTATCCCATAAATTTGTTTCAAATTTGTTTTGACGCTGTTAACAAACGGCAGCACCCAATGTTAACACTAGCTTG
Organism: Nephila pilipes; assembly: GCA_019974015.1. Classification (NCBI taxonomy): domain Eukaryota; kingdom Metazoa; phylum Arthropoda; class Arachnida; order Araneae; family Nephilidae; genus Nephila; species Nephila pilipes. The sequence goes on along the minus strand of BMAW01041570.1, from coordinate 35,151 downwards.
ACTTAACAACACCGTCTGTCATCAGAATAGATACTTTCTGAATTACTCTTTCAAAATTCGTCGATATGAAAGAATGAATCTTCTGTAAATAGAGTATTTTTTATATTGCAAAATGTTTTTAAAAACTTAATACAGTTGGACCCCGTTAACTCGCTGTTCGTTCATTCGAGTGGTTATTAACCAGCGGTTTTACCATAGCTCCCTTTTTATGAGATTCAGAGTAAGCCATTTTCAAATAATTTGAGTTCTTCCTTTTAAGAGCTGAGAGTAATACCTTTCCCCCTTTCTATTTTATACATCGTGGAAAAAACAGGCCATTGAATTCAAAATTGCAACAGCAAACTTTTTATTCCGAATGAGAGAAATTAGTAACATTAGAAAGAAATAAGTCAAATGGTGTTGGTGCATTTAAAATAAAAATAATAAAATAAAAAAAAAACCCACAGAATTAGAGTAGGAATATTTTACGAGGCCTGAGCTCCCATGACTGCAAACCGCGGACGGAGACAAAATTTGGCTGTTAAAATTCTGACAAAGTGGATATGAACAAAAGTCTGTCTTTAAAACTCATTCTTTGAAAGTTTGGAGCTAAGATAGGTTCGACCATTTTAATATTTTTATATGTCTTTTTCGGATGTGATTGTATTGGATAACAGTTACACTAGAGTGAATTATTACAGGACGGATTTGTTTCCTTTTATAAGATATTTTCAAGATTTCTTGGTCGGTCAAATAAGATTAACGTTCAACAAGTTCAAATTTTAAGAGTTATAAAGTTTTTTTTTCCTTGTGTAAGTGCTCCATAATAGTTTAAAAAAAATAACTTCAAAAGAATGTAAGCTAATGGTGGAAAATTCATATCGATGTTGGAACTTATATTATCGCTCACTTTATATTAATTATGTTTCTGTTGGCTTAGTAATTATGGACCCCGACTGCCACGTGTTAACGGGGTGCTATTGCATCAATACTGTTGGACATCGTTGATTCAAAGGTGATGTTACAAAAGAATTTTAACGCTCAGAGGAATGGGTTGGGGGAGCTTCCCATCCCTCATTCCTGTCCTGTCGTCGTCTTTCCAAACATAGCGACAATTTCGCGTCTCATCCATTTCCCTAATTAATTATTTATCGTTAAGAATTCATTATCTCCCTCGCCCGACTTTAACGAACCCGTCTCTCGAAGAGTGAGGAAATCTTTTTTTTTTCTTTCTTAATCTTTTGCTGTTCCCCTTTTTCCTCTTTAGGCCGTCGTTAAATCCGGTGGCAACAAATATGGCGACGACTAATTACATCGTCGAAGCGAAGTGAAGAGGTGCTTGTTTGTGGAGCAAACAACCCGACACCGAGCATTTTAGGCGCGTCGCCCCGTGCCTCAATTTACGACGTCTATTAAGGTATTACGTTTCGGGGCGCTTCGTTAGGGCCTCGGGAAAATCGATGCTGGGCGCCGTCGTTAGCGGACCTCTCTGTTTACTGACTCGGCTGGGGCTCAGGTAAGATTACAGGCGGCGTTAACGAACCTTGCGACGTCATTGTTTATGCAGCCGCCCCGGCCGGCCTGTAATGAGGGCCCCTTTTGCCAATTATAATGAAAATTTTCGTCAAATCGTGGAAGCAGGCGCGTTATTAGATTGTTATTGCGAAAGCCGAGTCAGGTTCCTTCGTGCGGGGGTAGGGGTGGAGGGAGTTATGGAATCTTGGCTGCAGTTTTTGATCTTGGGAAGAGTTTTCCAACGACACAGCAGTGGGAGTTCTCGGGTGGCGCTTAATAAAATTACGAAGGAAAAGATGGAAATGGGCTTCTGTGATCAATAGAAAAAGAGGGTGTGAAAAGGGATTTTGCCACTTTTGTTTTTCCTCGAGCCAAACACTTCCTTCTAGTTGCAACATCCGGATATTCGGTAACAAAAGGTACTCGCGTCTGGATTTTACTTCTGAATTTTATATCTAAATTTCCAACTCCTTTCCAACCAAATGAAACGGTATTATGTATATTAGATTAACACTAGAAGTGTACTGAAGGGATTTAAAGAAATAAATGTAAAAGCGACAGAGTAATTGTATTTTTGTTCTAGTAATAATTTGGTAGTGTAGATATTAATAGTGAATAGTCTTTGTTGACATGTGTGAATCTGAGGCGTTGGATAATTTGCGAATTCTTCTTCATTAAATTCGGGGACTTTATAGTAATTTGAGTTACATGAAATTCCAAGTTATTTCCAACCAATATGAAACGTTAATAGATAAATTAGGTAAAGATAAGAAATTCAGTAATTGAATATGATATAGTAATGTATAAATAAAATAGAAGTGAAAGGAAAGTATGGGGAGATAGAGGTTAATCGCAGGGTGAGGGTTATTAGTAAATTGAATTGAACCACCCTAATTTATCTTTCGGACTGAAGTGACTTTGATAGGAAGCTATTGTTAGTGAGAAGTATTTGAATCAGAACGAGGGAGTTGGTAAGCTAAGACTTTATTAGTTGATCATAATCTATGATTGATGAGTTAAGTGGGATTTGAGAGAGAGGAATCTTATCTATTCTTAAGTTATCAGTAAGGTAATTTGCTTTGTTCTGATGTGTCTTCAATTGGAGTCTCTAGATATTATTGATTATTTAATTAGACGGAGATATTAGAATTAAATAATGAAGGATGGATGTCATATATCTGTATATATTGCTATCGAACTGAAATTCAGGATATCTTGGAGTGAGTATGAGCTAAAAAAACATTTGAATCCTTAGTCTTCACAAATTAACTCACTTGGACCCGAAAGATAGATTTGATTTAAACGCGCTGATGGTTGGGAGAGAGAGGGAGTGGTGGGAGGAAGAGAGAGGAAGAAAGAGAGAGAGAGAGAAATTCTGCATATTTATGATTTAAGAAATATCAATAAATTGAAACCAGTTATTACCTTCCTTTTCATTTGATAGTGTAATTTTGTGATTGTATTATTAGACTTATAATGAGAAGTGATAATCAACCGGAGTTACATCTTCTTTTTTGAAGTGCAACGTCCACAAAATCTTCTGTAATATTCATGAAAGAATGGTTCTTTTGTTTAATTACTATTTTATTAAAATTGCTTAACTGGTTACTAAGTGAAGACATTTTGTGGCATTATGATTATTGAGTTAACAATAAAAACCTCGCTGAATTCACTGTTAGTTTTATCATCATACACTACGCAAATATGATTGTAATTATTTATTGGCATCACGCTGAGAAGCAAATTGGCGATGGACCTCGTAATTTTAACCCTCAATCAAATGACGAGGACGGCACTTGAGTTGGCACCTTCCTTTCCAAACTTTCACATCACGCCTATGTGAGGACTTGGAGCCTCGACCAGATTCAACATGCATCAGTTTCCCAGCGAGTCCTTAGAGAAATCAGGGCTTGGACCTACGTTTCCACAAACACAACACCTGCAGCAAATCCGATATCAGGACCACTAGGCTGTCGCTGTCCCATACACTACTCAGGAAGCATAGATGAGAAAATTAATATTTATAATACGTAATGAACAATCATGTAATGTTATACGGCATTCAATTTTTAACATAATTATCGCTTTAACTTGTCAGTTCTCACTGACAGGTTGAATAATATCTGAGTACTTTTCTATTTCTTCCCATAACGTAGGATTTGAAGCGATCGAATTGGTAAGCTAAAGCTTTATTGTTTTGTTCGAAGATAGGATTCAGGCGCGTTGAGAGTTATTTGAGAGAAAGCGATCTTGCATAATCAATGAAAAAACGTAATAAACAAGAATTGTGTTTTAATGACGTCTCTTCAATCGGAATTACAACCTTACTGACTATTTAATTAAGCCTAACGTTGTGTGTCTGTAGATTTACATAGTGAGGGGAAGCATTACAAGTTCAGTCAGCCAATCTCTTAAATTGTGTCCTATTCATTGGGTAGGATGAGCAATACAATATCTGAGTTAGAGGGACTATTAACTAAATTTATCGTAAGAAAATTATATGTTGAAATGAAATCCGAAATTTCCAGAGATTTTGTGACATCATTTTGGTATGAATTACGCCTCTGATGAAAGCCAATATTTTGTATAATTAAAAATAAAGTTACTTCTACGAAACCTAAGAACTCTTTAGGCAAAATAGTAATGGCTATAACTCAATTCGTTGAACCACCCGGGTTTTTTTAGGTAAGTAAGGTCATCACGACTCTGAAGTATCCTAGAGATCTTTTTCTTCCCCAGGTGATTTATTGTCTTTGGTAAATATAGATGATGTAATCTCCGGTCACCCTTGCGATCCTTCTCTACTTTCAATTCTCCTTCGCATCAACCAATTTTAATGTATTTTTCTTTTTTCCCAAACGTCTTGATTACAGATATACAATGTTTGGCGCAATAAAGCCAGATTTGGCTCTTGTACCCTAACCGCAAACATTCATTCACTTATTTCATTTAAAAATATTTGAACTTTGCCAACAAATTCTTTTTCTATATTAATCTGATCTCTTAACTCTCACCTGGAAATATTTTTCTCTCTCTCTTGGAAGGATGGGCGTCTGATGGTTACGGTTTATGCTGTTTACATGATCAGGTCTTGAATTTATCAAAGACCTTTGTGTAAAACTACGAATGCTTATCCTTGCTACATTCAGCGTAGTTTCGACTTTTCTCATATAGTATGTTTTGTACATTGGAAAAGTAAGTAAACGTAAATTAATGTAACCCTGTAGCCTTTGACGGTGGTCTAAAATTATCTGACCCATCGCCATTAGCAAGGTACGACGCGCGGATCATGCGAAATAGCAGCAGCCAATCTGAGTCAAATACAAGCCAGGCTATGTCTGAAACAAGTTTAAAATATTTGACCCAGAAACATGTAGTTCTAGACAGAATATTTGCTTGGTGTCTTTTGATCGTTAATTATTTAGCACCAATTTTATATTGAATTTCAGGACTATATTTTAAGTTATATTTCATACAAATTCATTTAATTAAATAAAATATAATTACCCTTACTTTTCTGCATAATATTCTCGATTTTTCTAATGCGGTCCTGTAGGATTAGACACCTCCTGCGATTCCATAAGTGAAAGTAATGGTAGTTTTTAACGTGAGAATTTGAATTGCGTTAAGAAAAGCCAAAATTAAAAAGGAGATGAATCAAACTCACAACACACACACACACACACACACACATAACGTGGCCCGTCACAGAATAAAATGCGTTTCGAAATCGGCCCACAAAATATTTTGTGTTGGTCAGGCCTGCTCTAGAGCATAAATTTTTAACTTTTTTGGGGTCTACCGCTCACTTCTGAGCAAAAAAAAAATTACTCAGCTCTCCATATTCAGGGGGAGGGGGAATACTGAATTCCGTTCGTGAAATCAATGTAATTGTGAGTATTCAGAACCTTAATAAATACTTGAAAACATTTCTGAAAGTCAGAAAAAGATTGGAATCATACAGATGAATACTCATTTTTTTTTTTACTTTTATGTTTACTTTTCATTAAATGCAATTAAAAGTAATAATATGGCTTGGAAAAGAACAGTAAGAAACTCCATAGGGTTATGACATTACCGTTAAGTATTCAAGTTGGCATGTACGCATATGTCTTAACCATCTCGTGAACTGTGCAAATTTGTAATTATAAACTTTGTTGATAGAATCAAAACACATATCCACACACTGTGGTGACTTGCGCAGTGCACTTCAGGATGCACAGCGCATGATACGACTCATTCATGAACTTGTCAAAAAAGCAATGGGAACAAAGCTATAATATTCTAATACCTACTTTAACCCGCAAGGTGATCTTACTTAAAAGCCACTTAATATTTGTTGAAATTCGATATAGAGTGTGTGTGTGTGGAAATTGAATTTCATAGTGCCAGAACCAAATTTATATGGCTATGCTGCGTTAAACAATGTATGTCTGTGATGTTTGAAAAAACATGGGAAAAGATGAAAAATTGGTCGGCAAAAAAGGGTCGAAAATAGAAAAGGATCGCTAGATTATTGCGGGGTCATGTCACTCGTGTTTATCAAAGTTAGTAAGCTCTAAGATGAAGAAAAAGCTCAATCTCGGAGTCCTTCTGTCCGTATTTACTTAAAGAAGTAAACCCATGAGAGGAGTTGAAATATGTGTTGGGAATTTTTTTTATTACTAATTAAGCTGTTATGAGTATTTTCCAGGAAAGAGTAGCAGTTCGTTCTCAAAACCCTTTAAGTTAAGCCTTGGACTAAAATCACTTCCTTCGATATCTTCAAAGCCAACTGGTGGGCGTTACCTACCCCTTCTTGTGTGACGTCACTTATGCGGAGTAAGTTTAATCTTCATTTGCAGGGATTCATGGCAAGCGGATAGTATTGATTGATTGATGAGGGATGTAGGACAACAAATGCCCCATTATCCCTTTTTATAAAGTAATTTTCTTCAAACCAATAAATATCAAAGCATTTCATACTCAGCGGATAGTATTATGATTATAGTGGAATTACACATTTAACATTACAATACATGATTTATTGTTTATTAATGCACCTCTAAGAATCACCACGAGAGCTGTTTCGTGTTTTCATATGGAATAACCGAACAATATCTCGATTACACAGTTTCATATTAACTCTAATTCAGTAAAAATGTGAGAGCAAAGAGTTTAGTTTTACTCAATTTTCGATTTTAAAGAAGTAATTAGGCCTAATCCACTACATAATTATTTGATCTACGTTTCCCCCTTCTCGTTTAGATCTTACCTCTCATTGCATATATGTTAGGTGCACCCTAGCTGGCATCTTCTTCAAATTTCCACCTGTAGGATTTCGACCCTTGCCATATTCAATGTGTATCAGCCCCGCTACACGGTAAATCTTAAGAGGTAACAGGACTCAAACCCACAATGTGTATCGATAGAAACAACACCAGCCGTGAGTTCGTGATTTGGCCACAATTAAAATATAAGAAAACAATGCAATATTGAAAAACCCAGCAGTAGACAAAAATACGATTGCTTCAAGACATCGATGACTGACAGCAATTTTGTCTTGGAATTGTGGAAATAAATTAGTAACTTAAACATTAATAATTAAAGAGAGAGCAGTTGACGTATCAGATTTGATACCCTCTGCATTGAAATATTAACAGATTGATTTCCAGGAAGTGGAAACTCACAATCCAGCTGAATTCATAATTCAGGCTCTGAATGGTCGGCTGAAAAAGGACCGCGCAGCCCTTTCATCGCTGTTTCGCAATTTTCTTTAAACAAAAGAAGCTCATGCGCTATCCGCATGGCCACAATCGGTGGGAGAATCGGTTTTGTGGATTGGAGTCACTCGATCATTTCGTGTAATGGACGGTAATTGGCCAATATGAAATGCGTTGTGATGCTGGCTTCCACTTTTTTTTAAAATTGACAGCTTCCTCTTTGCTTTGATAGAAGACGGAAGCGGACGTTTTTGAATTGAGACATGATTTTAAGTTGGTTGTTACAGAGTCACCTTAAAAACATTTTTTTAACTTAGAGGCGTGTTTGGGGTTTTCGGGACCCTAAGACAAACAAAGCTTTCCCACTCTCTCTCTCTTGTTTGCCTACGTACCATGGGAAAGTCAAAGAAAATTTTTAAAAAATTATTTAAAAAACTCATACTTTTTTATTTTAAACATTTTATTTTTAAGGCACTTTTATGTGAATACTTTCAAAATTTCGCTAAATTTATACAAATAGGACGAAGTAATATAATTAAGAGAACGATGTTAACTCGAATATATAATTATTCTAAAGTATTATTCACACACACACATACAAATATAACATTGCAAAATCTTAGACATTACGTAAAATATAATTATATAATAATCTAAAAATGAATATAGTATAAAGTAAAATAAGTAGTTTTGATGCATAATGTTTTAAAAATGTAATTATTAACTTCAAAGAAAGAAATTTTCTTACCTTTTTTACTCTGGTGCAAATTATCGATTAGTTCATTAATTGCATAATGTAGGTAACCTCCCACTTCACACTCAGCAAAGTTAAAGGTGATAATCTTTCCTGAGCCATGGGTGATCTCTAATCAAAAATAAATTTTAATTTATTGAAAGACTTTTCACAACTGGTGATATAGGCTCTAATGGACAGAAAAGTTGGGCATGCGAATAGTTTTTTTTTGTTTTAAATATTTGCTTTTTAATGCATTTAAGAATGGAAAACATTTCTTCTAAAATTTCGTAACATCAATTTGGCATCCCCGGGTATGGCATCCACGAAGAGATATTACCTCCCCCTCCCAGCTACGCCACTGGAGAGACTAAAATGCTTCGAAATCACATTTTTGATTTTGCTGTTAAAAAATGGAGAGTGCTTCGATGAATTCGTAGATGCATTATTTCGGAAAAAAATTATTGAATAGAATGTTTGTGCAAAAATTGTTTTTAAAAATTGTAAAGAAATGTACCATCTTAGATAGCAAAATGTGTGAGTTTATGTTTTTCTCAAAATGTGGTCTTAGCATTCTGGTAAACTTTCTTCAAAGTCTTTTCTATCCATATTGTTAATATTTTGTAATTTAGGAAGTGAGGCAGTTTCCTATACATTGTTGAATCTAATTTTTTCCCTATAAACACCAACACATTTAAATAATTGCATATATTTTAAGAATTAAGCTGTATTTTAATCGTAAAATTAAATTTTAAAAATTTTTACTAATTTCAAATTATGGAACTAAAATGAGATATGTCAGTGCATATAGAACGTTATGTTTATAAGTACTATGCAAATTTTCAAAGTTATAAATATACCGGATTTTATGCAATATATAACCATAGGTAATTGCATGATTTACAAAATTTAAATACAGTTATCGATTTTCAATTACTCATACACAATTATTTATTCTTATGCATGTGAGTTTTTTTAAATAAGCAAACGAATAACGTTAAAATATGATTCTTCATTACTTTTAATTTCTAAAAGAGAGGATCATACAAAAGTGGTCATAAAAATACGTTCGTTTTTCCGTGTGAGAGTTTCTGAAGAACTCGTGTTTTTAATGATATGTCTAAAAGAAAGATCATAATAGTATCTATTGGATTCGTTTGAAAGGGAGATAAAATTTCAGATATGGTTTTTTGTTCATTGCTTAATAAGTTGGATGGATGTTGGAGCTCTTAGGTCTTGTGGCCTTTAATCTCCAGTTGAAAAGCTGTAAAATGAATATCTTCGGCTGGTTACTTACCCAGGAAATTACAAAATTAAGTTAAAATTTAAAGTGACATAGCCTTTTAAAAAGATTTAAAAGTTAAAAAACATTAAACTATCACTTAAATTATTTTATTCTTTTTTAATTGGTAGAAAATTATACATCCTTTTTGAATCATCAAATTATTCCTAGTTAAACAATTATAGTGAGAATCATTCTGGATACAAATTTGGATCTTCTGTTACATTTATTATTTATCATCGATATGACTACTTTTTTTGAGAGAATTTTTTTAAATTACTCTTCGTAGATAATTTTAAGAGTTATAGACTAACTTTCTTCATTTTTTTCCCTTTTATAGACTAATTTTCTCCTTTTTATAAGTCAATATACTTCATTTACTCGCTATAGTGGGATTTGGATGTTATATCTTCACGTTGCGGTACAACAATTACGACTGAATACTTTTAATACCATAACTCTGAGCCACTGTTAGTGGTCACGGTAGCCGAGGGGTTATGGTCACGATTTTGCGGCTGATATGTTTCCGTCGAGTTGTGTTTTGATGCCTCCAAAACCCTAAGTGTTTGGAGGAGGGGGCTGATGCATATTAAATCTGTCGAGGTTTCAAGTCATCCCCTAGGCGTGGTGTAGAAGTTTGGAGAAGGAGATGTCCTCGTCATTTGACCGAAGTTTACTACGATGAGGTCTATCGGCACTATCCCTGTCTTCCTGTATTTTCCTTATTCTCGTGTCATCTCTTTTGGGGCTGCGTTTGGAATGGACTTCCTTGTATGTTTTCTCTGTTTGAGATATTTTGTATTTCTGCTCATATGACGTATTCTTGTCAGATAAATAAAGTTTCAAAGAGTAGAGGGATCTTTCTCTCAGGCCTATTGTTATTGTTTATTAATGACGCACTGAGAAGCAACACGTGCGCTATTGGCGATGGGCCTCATAATTTTGAATTTCGGTCAATGATGAGTACGACTCCTGAGCTGGTACTTCCCTCTACAAACTTCCAAATCCCACCAGGGGGGAGGGACTTTGACCACATTTGACGTAGTTCAGCCCCACTACACGGCAAGTTTTAAATAGCATCAGGATTCGAACCCACGACTCGACGAAAACAGCGCCAGTCACATGTCCGCTACCATGACCTCTAGGCTACCGCCACCTCTCGGGGACCAAGTTTTTTGGGAGTTCGGTCTCTTCGAGTAATTTACCAATAACCCTCGTGTTGATTTTAAATGCGACGTTAATAATCAATCAATTTGAACTACGGTCAAGTGACTGAGTATCATCCTCGTCACTTGAATGTGGTTCTGAATTATAAAGTTTGCCACCAAGATGCCTTCGTGTTGTTTCTTAGTGTACGACATTTATAAAATAATTAATCCTTTGTATACTTTTTCAGATTGATTGTTTATTAAACAATACGAAGGATGTATGTGACGGACATAAGTCAAATGACGAGAATGATATCTGAGCATGAACCTCCCTCTCCAAATTTTCACACAACTTCCATGTGAGGGCATTGATGCAGACTGAGATTTAATGGATCTAAGCTCTTTTTGTTCCTCGTAAGTAGAGCAACTTATTACCCTCTGGAGAAAACCTGTTTGGGCTTCGTTAGTATTTTAAACATTTTTTCCCGTAAAGAACAATTCCTATTTAAAGCGTTCTTTTTAAATTTAAGGGAACGCAGTACCCCTGAAATGATCAAAATATAGAAAAACATTTTACTGTCTCATTTAAATTGTATGACTTTTCTGAATATATGTAAATAATTTCATAGTTGTAGCTACATTATCTAAATTTTATTTAACATTGCGTTAAGTCATTTTATTTCAATTTTAAACTGTTTTTTCTGAAATTTTTGTTTTTGGCGACGATTGTGTATTTGAAATGCTAAGGCTTATTTTAGTAATCAGAACAAAATTCCGAAATTTTCCCCAGTTGTTTTGCATAATAAGTTGCACAATTTTATGTCCTTAGGGGCTTGCATTTTTAGATATTTACGCGCTTCCCCACCCCTAAGGGACTCTAGTGATCTTTCTTTCTTCTTTCCCATGAGTTTATTATTTGGTAAACACGGGCGACGAACACTCGATATACCCTAGCGATCCTTCTTTATTTTGGCGAATCATCTTGTTAATAATTTTTTTAAATTTTCTCTGATGTCTAAATCCTATCTTTACCTTGTTTGGTACAGCATAGCCACTGCCCCATTAAACTATTATCACTCTCTCATTCACTCTAAATAAATTTTATGCATAGAATAAGGATTTAGATAAATCGTTATTAAAAAAAATTACAAAATTCGATATGACTGCCTTTTTACCGTTTTTCGTAACATATGAAAGAAAAAAAATTTGTAAAGCTATAAACAACACTAGAGTATAACTGAACCCATGCACAGGATTGTGAGAAACACTTCTAAGAAATTAAGAAAAATACTGTTTAAAATTATAAAAAATTGTAGAAATAGTAGGAATTTTAAAATGTAAAAATAGTTTGAAAAAAATTGAAATTATAAGCAATTATTCGTCTGAAAATGTTTTTTTCCTTTTAAAAGGCACATTTCCTGTGTGCTCAAAAAAAAAAAAAAAAAAAAAAAAAAAAAAAAATACGGTGAATATATAAAGACCATTTCATATAAATACCTAATTTTTAAAATGAATTGCTCACAGGTATTGTGTCTTCCTTTTTTTAAAAAAAGAAAAGAACTTCGACAGGCATTTAATTGAATAAATCTTCTATATTATTATTTTTGGTCAGTCACACAAGTAAAAGGAAATAATGATCCGGTGCCTGTGCGGTGAGATTGAAATTCACGGCACGTATCCCTCCCCCTCTGAGTATCAGTTCCCGATAACCACGTGATTTGACCTCAGTGACTCACAGGAGACACCTCGTTAAAGCGGTCACAGTTACCATATTCTTTCTGCTCGTCTTCATAATGTAACACATATTACATTATATCCGGGGGTGGGGATGAGAGCGGATTAATGAAATTTCCATTCACTCCCCTCTAGAAGGGGGGGGGTCACGTGACCGGAGGGAAGCGTAACAAGTCCTCCCTTTCACCAATTTTTCGGTTGGGTACTCCGTTTAATGGGCGGAGGGGGTTGGTTTTCGGGAAGTTTATACTCGATGATCGTGCAACAAGGATGGCAAATGGATCCCTGATTGAATCCGCTGATAATCGGTAATGAAAAGCCGGCCACCACTCCGATGGGGGACGTCAAAGGGTTTTTCTGGAGTCTGGGCGGGCTCCAGCGTTTTTGCCGCCGTAGACAAACCCAAAAAATGCCGCCCCCTCCAGTTTCAAAAAACTTAAAGGTATAAAAAAAGAAGAATGATAAAAGAACTACACCATGTTAACCAGAAAAAAGACAAATAATTGAATTAAGACATTTGAAGGACAATCATCCAATTCATGAATGAAAAAATAAGTCTAATTGAAACGACACCGTTGCCAACGGTAACTTGGGATGTCTAGAATATTTTCAGAAAACATGTTTATGCAAACTCTGTTGTTTGACGCAGAAACATGACTGATATAATCAAATAGTTCTGTTTCCTTCTAGTTTTCTCCGTTTCGTCTTTCAAATGCAAAATTTGAACTTTTTAGGTATTCCACCGCAAAGGGCGAGGTATGATTAATAAAATTCAAGAGTAATATTTTTTCCTTTAATCTGCAGTTCAAAATTATGAGGTCCGTCGAAGATATCCTATCATGCTGCTCCAGCACAATATTAATTAAACTGAATAAGAGCCGATCCTAGCTTTTTTTCCGTAGGCAAAATCTAAGAAATCTCGCCCCAAGAGTTAAAAAATTATAGAAGAACCATGATAACCAAAAACAAAAATTGTATTGAATTAAGTCAATAATACAAATGAAGATTTAAGGAACACATTTTCATTAAAAAAACGAAGTTTACATTTTAAACGAGCTACCGATAACAAACTCACAAACTAAAACTAGTATCTACTATTTTCAGAGAGTATTTAAAAATAGTTTTATGACAAAAAACAAAACTAATACAATAATATACACAATCTTTAAAAAAAAAAAAAACGTAAGACAATCCTATTCGAAATTTCTTTTCTGAAAAATCGCGAATAATATTTTTCCAAAATCTAATTTATTACTCCATTCACATTCAATGGCCCACATTGCTAATTTATTTTGAACAGACATGGTTCTTAAATATTTTATTATTTTCAATTAATAAAAGGTTCTTTCGCCCGTAGCCACTGTTATGATCAGCACAGCAAAGCTCTTATTGCAGTGCTCAAATCTAGCCCAGTTTTTAGGGAAGTAAAGAATTTAAGAACATCAAACTCACCTTATTATTAAAAATGAGTATTTCGTCAACCAGTTCTCAAGTGTTAAGATCGAAGTGATTAAGATACGCCTGTGATGCCGCCTGTGTTACCCGAACGTATAGAAGTATACAATAGCCTGTCTATTTCTGATATATTTGAATAAAGTCGATATATCCGGTCTGCGGTGCGTCTCAAAATAGAGAAATGTCCAGATACCTACAAATTCCTGGTGTATTTGATTTTACTATATCTTTATTTTCTAGATTCAAGTAATCGTAACATATTTTTGAAGTTTGTATTTATTTTGTTTTATTTCGCGCTTTAGTTCAGTCGCCTACCTTGCCGACCGCCTACAATCGGCTCTGCTAGAGCATTGCTTATATTCCGCTTCGATCTCTTGAAAAGAATGATTTAGTTTAAAGAATTAGCTCGACTTTCTATGCTTTTATCACGTCACTTGTTGAATGTGCGCAACGGGATAATCTTTTTTCCTTTTTACAAATTACTTTTTTTTAGCGAATTTATTGTAATTTGTTGAGCCATTGTCAAATTAGAGATATGAAACAAGCCATACTTATAATGTATTGTTTGCTACATTTTCTAGCGGCTTTCTTTGAATCAAAAGAAAGCTCTCATGTTACTGCTTATTACGACGTTAATTACTCAATCAATTGCCCCAAAAACGCAGTATCAGTATAATTTATTCTTATTTCTACTTTATTTTTTTTAACTGTTTGATAGATAATTTAAATTTATATGTTGCTCTTATGTTTTTAAAAAATACTGAAATGACAACTTTTATTTAAAAATAAATGGCAATAAAACTGAACTATTTGATTTTTATTGTTAAGAAGCAAAAAATATAAATAAATATAACTTAATTTTATTAATGGTTATAACTTAGGAGTCGAATCTGTTCCCATATATATATATATATATATATATGTGTGTGTGTGTGTGTGTGTGTGTGTGTGTGTGTGTAAGCCTATTTTATTTGTGGCTTGACCATATAGCATGATTTTAAAGTTTTATCAGACAAAATATCTGAAGGTGAATCTGGCAAGAGCCAGATGGCTGATTTTACAATGTTTACGCTTTGTACGAGTTACGATATGCATATTTAAGAATAAGTTACGAGAAGTTTTGTTATCTATTTTCACTAAATGTTTGATCATGAATGACTATATTAAGTAAACTCTTACACGAAAAACCAACAGAAAGAAAATGAAAGCATATTATAATAAAAAGAACTCTGGTACATTATCCTTTTATAAAAGAGAAATCGTAGTATTAAGGAGAAATTCTAATGCGGCAAGTGAATCAACAAAAACTCAATCATGGTATTGAGGGTAACGGTTATCATAGAAATACTTCCCAGCGACATGTACAGTCTCGCAATTAAAGGCTAGCGATGACCAATTTTATGCCATTACGCTTCATGTGAGTCAATATAAAAGCCTAGAAAAGCTGGAATGAAGATGATAACTCCAGCGAAGATTATGATTAAGAATTTAACACATATACTCGATCAAAGTGAACAAAGTTTAAGCCACTGTGCTATAAATAATTTATGAAGAACTCATGAAACTCTATATTATTTTTAAAATTTTATACATACTTTATTTTATTCAGTCTTTTGTAGTTACTCCAGGCATGTGTGTTATGTTTCTTTATATTATAAAGCATGTTAGCATTTGGTTCTATTGAGGGCAAATGAAAAGTCAGGATGGTTGAATGTAAGCCCATTTTATATGTAGGTTGACCATAACGTAATTTTAGATTATTATTATTTGTCAAAATATTTACAGGGGAATCGGGCAACAAGTAGAATGCGGATTTTACAATGTTTAAGTAAGAAACGAGTTACGAGATGCACACTTCAGATTATAATTTCCGAGAAGTTTTATCATCTATATTCAGTAAATGTTTGTGTTTTGTCTTTTAAACGCCTTATGAATGACGATGTTAAGTAAGCACTTACGCGAGAAACCAGCACACACACACACACACACACACACATATATATATATATATATGAGTGTATGCGTTGATAATAAATAAATATAGAGATTTTAGAGCTACATCTTACAAGAACGCATCCTTATAATCTGACAGTATGACCGGAAGTGCCCCATCTCCCAGCCTTTCCGCTGCACCTCCGTCAAACAGCATTATCCCCATCAAAAGTGTGAAAAGATTGTTAACTACTTAACAACTTACTGAGTTCTCCGAAAGTTTAAGATATACGCTGTTCAGAGAGAAAAATAACTCATTATACATACGTCATATTTATCGAACTCTTAACATAAAAAAAATTTAATGTTTGTTTTAGTTAAATGATTCGATGAATCGCGCTTTCGATACCCAGATCCAACAGTAAGCAAATCTTCGTTTCCTTCGTAATGGTAATTTATAAGAATGTTTTCACAAAATAATAAAATAATTTTAAATGAATCAAAATATTTTATTTTTTACGCTAAAGAAGTAATATTAAATTCATTTTCTTGAAAATTTTTTATGGTTGATTTTTTTAAGTAATCGATTATTTGGGAAAATGATCCATTATTTAAAATAAAATCATTCGAAAATCAGCCAATAACTTAAGAAACTCTAATTGCTCATGAAAATTCTGCTCTAATTAATCAAAAAAGCTTTTTAAAAAAATTTGCGTTTTAAAAGCAATATTGGGATAATAGCCTTCGTTGCTCTATACCCCATAAAACCAACTAATCAATCAAAGCAAAAAAACTTTTTTCTTACAAAGAAAATTTCCTCCGCGAGAAAAAGGCGAATATCAAAAGAAAATGTAAACAATCTCAATATATTCTCTTTTGGCGAAGTACCCTTGAAAATGTGACTGAAAATGATTCATAAGTATCAAACTGGTTTTTGGCAATCGATATCGTCATTTTAGATCATGACCAATTGAAGGGATTGGCACGATATAAAGCCAGTTCTAAATTCTTCACTTCTCTTTATTTGTATGAAACAAGACTATGTCCAATTGATCATTAAGGTCCCAATCCCAGTAGCAGCGATTGGGAATTAGAAATGGGGGAGAGGACAAAAAATTTAAAAGCAACAAAAAATAACGGAATCTCTGGAGAGAAAAAGGGGGGTTGTTTTGAGCATACCCCCTTTTACTTTAAAAATGGTACTTTTTTCGACTCTTTCTGAATGAATTTGGACAAAGAAGTAAAAACAGCTTATACCAACTTTAGTGTGCTTTAATTTTAAAACTAGTGTGCAAATTTTATTATAAAGGATTTTCGTCAAAAGAACAGCATTACTCATGCATTAGAATGAAACAGAAGTATTTCGAGAATTCAAAAACGACCCATGACAATTTCATTTGAAGAGTACATGATTTGCTTAAAGTAAACATCGAAAGCTTATAGTTTTCCAATCCTGTTTCATACCTCAATATATTTCAAAATATGCAAGGAAATTTTTTTAAAAATACAACAAATCGCTTTCGCTTAGTAACATTTAATTAAAGAAAAGAAAAAACAAAGGTTATCTGGTGATTAGACAACAGAGCTTACTGTTTGTCTTTCACAAAGTTAGCTCCCGCCAACATTATATATCAATTCATACAATGCCAAAAACTGGTATTTTCTGAACCATCATTGCATTATTATGTTCATATGTAGTTTCTTTATATGAAACCCATTTTTTTTATTCATACGCTTCAGGAAGTTCATCAGAAGTTGACATTGGAGAGAGCTATTCTTGAGATAGACAGGCAGTATATATACGCAAATATTTTATTTATAACTCTCTCTCTTAGTTTTGGAAGTTTTTAGTTTTCTATTTGTTTTCTCTCTTAGTTAGATAAATTGGAATAACAATTAATTTTTTATTCTCCTAAAAAATTGGCTTGTTTAATAGCACGGCAAAGTTAATACAAAAATTAACTAAAAAATATTAAAAAAGAGGAGGGCCCAGCCACCACTGGATGTGTCCGCCTTGACGGTCATCGGTGGAAACAAGCATCAAATCAACAATCCACTGATATCAAACCCTTAATTCAACTAACAGAACTGTTTTAGTCTTTTTTTGAGGGGGGGGGGATAGAGCATATTCTATTTTTATCTAATTTCTGTTAAAAATATTTTTTTAATTACATACTATTCCTTATGTTTCCTACCATATTTCTCTGACTAATCAAGCGTGAGGGAACAAATGTGAGGGAGAAACATCTTGCTAAAAAGTTTTCTGTGATGTACTTGAATCCATATTTCAGGTAAAATTCATTTTTTTAAAAGCTTTTTAATTTTAATATTAAAACTTATTTTAATTTTAGTTAATACTTAAATTATTAATTTTTTGCATACTAAGTGTCCCCAGTTGCATTAATAAATAGTTCATTAATGCATCTCTAATTTTAGCGATTGCTATAAGGCATAAATAATTAAACTTTCTTGTTTTTGGCTTCTCTTAGCTAATTAAGGATTATTATTTCTATTTTTGGTGTAAAAAAATGAGAAATTTTTATTTGGGTTCTTAATCCGTTATTTGTGAACTATTTCCTACATAGATGTTTCAGTATTCAAGTTTTTATTTTAAATTTCAGTTTCAACCGAATCGAAAGCCTGGATTAAAATATTACAGAACAGTAGTCTGACTAAGAATACGAAGTGAAAACACATCCCCACTCACACTCAAAGTAAAATAAGATCCCTGTTTTAACAGGACAAGTTACTTCCGTGTACCGTTAGAAACAATCGTAGTGAAATGTCACAACAATGTCAGAATTGTGCCGACGCAATGATGTCAATTATTTTTATATTTTCTATCCATTCTGTTTCCATTATATTAATATTGGACGAGGTAAAATATGTACCTCATAGATTAAAAATACAAGACATATGAATATTGATTAAAGTTCGTAGTTTTGTGAGTTTACTACTTAGATTACGAGCATTTCATTTCACGCCCGCTGATAATCGGAATAATTGTATGAAATGATTGTGAAAGCGAAATTGAGAAAAAAAAAATGCATTTGAAGAGGCATTTTCAAAGTTCACGTAATTTTAAACTTAACTAATGTGCAAAGAGCCTTTTTAAATAAGTTCATTCGTATTTTCAAATTGCTTCTTATTTACCTTCTGTTAACTTTCTCAATTAGACAATTTAGGGTGGCTTTTGACAAATAAACACTTTAATTGTTCACGTAAATAAAATATAAAATCTTCATTAAAGAAACATATTATTCAAAGTTGTTCGCCCCTAAGAAAACTCACATTAGATATGCAAGGCTTTGTTTCTCGAATGCGAGAGAAAACAACAACTATACCCTAAGATACCTGGGCATAATTACATATTTCCTTATGCCTTTAGATTATAACAGCTCTACAACAAAGGTACATATGAATGTGTATAGTAAAGTTTTAATTATTCGTAAGAAATATCCAAGATATATCTGGATAAAATTTATTCTATTTTTAATTGATCCTTAAGTACATAGTTGTAAATGACAACTATTCATGTTGATTTGCATGGTTTCAGTAAACCGTAGGTTGAAGTAACCTGCAAAATTGTAAAGTTTTTAATTATTTTTCCGAGGTATCGTAAACTTTTAATTATTTTTAAAAAGGATAAAGATAGAAACTTACTTTTTATCTTATATTGTTAAGATTTTTCTTCATAGTCACCATCCAGAGTTAATATGTTTCTACCAACTTTTCTGACATCATTATAGAACTCTACAATTTTTGTGAACACTTGTCTTCTCAATACTGTGAGTTACTTCAATATACGGCTTCCTGAAACCAAACAAATCTACATGAATTGCTATAATTTGCAACACATCATGTACATAACGATCCATTAATATGCAGAATTCATTTTTCCAACTATTTATATTACTTCTTAGTAATAATTAAAGCTTCGTGAAAGCTCCTGGTATATAAAATACATTATAATGCATTCCAATCCTGCTATAGCAATCGTGTTAAGCCTTTCCAGACTTTGAAAAGTTCAGTGCTTGATTAAATTGTCTTCATATATACTTGGGTCTAAAATTAAGATGATCTTCGTTTTTGGTCTGTCATCTTTCGGACAGATTTTCATAAAATTAGACGTGCACCTAAGACATCTGAGCTGGCACTCCACTCTCCAAACTTCTCCACCACTCTAATGTGAGGACTTTGACCCCCGACAGATATAACATGCACACGACGGTTTTGTAAAAGAATTTGGGTTTGAACATGCACTTCGATGTCACCACGAGCTCGACAATATCTGACATGAAAAAAAAAATTTTAATTAAAAAAAACTCATTTAGCGTTACGTTATTCGAGACGAAATGGGAAGCATATTTTATACCTGAAAAATATGGACTCACTGGAAAAAAAATTAAGTTGGTGATACAACAACAACAAAATAAGTAAATAAATAAATAACGCAAAATAACAAGTAATAATAACAATGCAAATTTAAAATACAAAAAAAAAGTTATTTCAGAACAAATAAATAAATTTGTGATTTATGGCGGAATGTGAATTTGTGATTTGAGTGATTTATGGTGGAATATTCTTTAGTACTTTTATTAGCAATAAAAGTTTATATTTTTGTTCATATGACCAAGCTCTGCGGATCACAGTTAGTCACCACGAGGGATGTCGGTTGGCCTCCTCTGTTCTATAAGGTTAAGGTCTAGAGATCTCACTGTAAAGTCATTCAGCAAATTTCTTTACAATCGTCAAACTTAGTATGTGCTAGGACCATCGAAACTCCATTGTCCCTATTACAGATGTGTTGGAAGATACATGTAGAAGGTTTGTTAATCCCTCTCGAAGGAACGTTGATAATCAGTGATTAAGTTAAATGTGGATCCATCAGTGAACAAAACGGCATCTCACCAATCCCTTCTCCAATGTTGATGTTTTCCTGAGTGTAACCGCGGTAGTCAAGTGGTCATGGTCGCGAGCTCGTGATCGGTGTTATTTCCGTTGAATCATGGGTTGGAGTCCTCTTGTCGATGTAGATGGGCTAATGCAAGCTAAATTTGTCGAGGCTCCAAGCCGTTAGTGTTGTGTAGAAAATTGGAGTGGGAAGTGCTAATTTAGATAGAGATACCCGACTGATCTTTTTCTTACTCATAGAGCTTACCATCTTTGGTAAACACAGGTGACGTGCTCCAGGAAGTCCCAGTGATCCATTTCAATTTTCTACCCTTCTTCTTGTCCACCAATGTTTATCTTTTTTGGCCCATTTTATTCATACATCTAGATCTCAGATTGTTTGGCATTGCATAGTCATATTTCGCCATACACTTCAAATTTCACACCTTCCTTGCTATGTCGATGTTCTCTGCACCATGCTAAGTGGAATTTTTGGAGTGATAAGTTGCTAGCAGCAAGTTTTTTTTTTTTTTTTTTTGTAAATTCATCTTTCTCTTCTAGTCATCTGAGTTCAGTTACCATTGAAGCAGGGTTCCCGGGGCTCCATTAGATAACTAAAAAGCTGATACGTCTTGTTGTAATGGCTTCCATTTTTTTGTTTCATTTCAGCTATCTAGACTTTCGCCGAACATTTCAATATTAATAGATCCTCAGAATCAATCATATGTATGAGAAAAGATGTATTTACGCGGTTTTTATTGTTAAGGCTGTCTTCACGCAATGTTAAATATTAGGACCCGTGCTCTCGAAACACTTTTTTCCTCGTAGAAAAAGGCTCACTACCTCTAAAAGAAGGCCACATGTTTTGATTTATCAGTCATATTTTTTTGAATGACTCTATGCCCCCAGGGTCTTACCTTCTTCAGGTACGTACGGGCATCATTTATCCGAGGCACTTCAGAGATATTTTTCCTTACCTATGGAGTGTACTGTCTTTGGTAAACTGGGGTGACGCGTCCCCGGATACCCTAGTGACCCTTCTCTATTTTCGACCCTACACCTTGTCAACCAATTTTAATCTTTTTTTTTTTCATTTTTTCCCCCCAAATATCTAGATTCTAGTTACACATGGTTAAGGCAGCATAGTCATAACTGGCTCTTGTGCGCCATCAAACTTTACCAGCGCTCCTCACTTGAAGGAGTATGTTTCTCTCTTTGGTATAAAATGAGTTTCCCATTTCGCTTCCTATAATGCAATGCTAAATATGTTTTTTTTTCCACTTAAAATGTTTTTTTTTTCACATTAAATTATTTTGTGACCGCGGTGAGCAGGTCGACGAGTTCGTCTCCGGTGATGTTTAATCAAAGCGCATTTTTTTGAGTCCTGATTCTAGTAAAGACTCATCGTGTAGCGTGGTTGATGCATGTTACATCTGTCGGGAGTCAAAATCTTCCCACTGGCTTAATGTGAAAATTTAGAGAGTGGAATGTCAGCTCAAACGTTGTTCTTGTCTCTTGACTGTCAAAATGACGAAGTCCGCCAGCAACAGTTCTAGCGTTGCTTCTAAGGAAGACATTAACTAAAACAGTTTTTCCTGCACCTCATGCTTCGCTTTGTGTGCTCAGCGTGATTTGCCCGAATGAAGCGTGGATATAACATTTAAAAACTCACGTTTCTGATTATCACAAATAATTTATACTAGTTTACTTTTTGGCTCATAGATAGCGGGTTACAAATTTCCTTAGTTTTTTTTCTTTATGTGCTTTGATTCATTGAGAAACATCCTCTTTCATTTGGGTATTGCATATAACTATTCATGAAAGTTTCGTTTAGGTATGCATTCAAGAAAATTATTATATTTTTATTAGCCTATTATGTAAAATTAATAACTGAGTTTTGAATTCTTATTTAATGTAATTTAGAGCTTTAAATTTTTGTGGGGATTGAAAATGGAAGACCCAGACTACAGTAGCAATGATTGCGGAAGTTGAAGTACAGGGCGATCGATTTAAAAGAGTACCCGTTTTTTTTGTAGTACACACATCTATCATATTTGTGGCAAAACTTTCAACATCATATAACTTATTTAATATATATATATATATATATATATATATATATATTTAATGTGCGGATATCGTTTTTTTTTTTTTCACTTTCTAAACGCAAAAACTCGTTTTTTAAAAATAAATTCGCATGAACATCATTAGAAATTTTTAATCCGATTTTGCGTAAATGATTTGAACAAATCGTCAGCTTCTTTCACGCTTTTACTTTTAAAAGCTCATTTCGTAAGATTATGAATGGCAACAATAAAAATCGTCTGCATGTACTAATTATTTGATTTTAATGATTTCCGAAGTGTACCTGGACATAATTCAAACTTTTATTGTTTCACTGGAGATACAGGAAAATTACTGCTGGTTTCAGCAAGACGGAGCCACTCCATACACGTTAAACCTAACATTGAAAGTGCTTAAGAAATTCTTCGATGATCCTTTAATTTCAATAGGCCCCTGGCCTCGAAAGTCACCAGACCTCACCCCGTTAGATTTGTTTTGTGGAGTTATCTCAAAAATAGAGTTTTCCTAAGAAATCCTGTAAGACATCGATGAATTAAATCAAATCGTAACTGAAGAAATCACGTCTATAACACCAACAATGTTGAGAAGTGTTTCAAAAAACTTGCTTCGATGTGTTCACGTTTGCATTCAAAATAGTGATGAATATTTTCAACCTTTGCTGTAAGGAATGATAATGTAAGAAATTGAGTTAAATTAAGTTTTTCAAAAGTAAAATTATCACAGGATTAAATAACATTGTGCGTATCCATTTCTTTTTTACCCAAAAATAAAGTTGTAACAGGACAACGTGTTGCAAATTGTCTCCCACACTTAAGCAAGGCTCGAACAATTATTTCAGTGTTAGAATAGTTGCCACATTCGTCAGATTTAAAGGTTATAAGAAAAACCAACGAGTAATCTTTTAAATTGATCATCCTGTATTAACTTGTACCTAGAATTTTAAAGACGTGTGATTCATACAAAATATAAAGTTATAGAAAGTAAGTTTACTATTTTTATCAGCCGTTATGAATAATTAAAAGGGCAATAATAATTTTTATAATTATCTCTCTAAATATATATACTTAATTTTGGATCAATAAATTATATTTGACACATATTTTGTGAATAAACGCAGTGTTCTTCCAATACCAGCAATAAGAAAAAGGGTCATTTTGGGACCAGTTTTTATTTTTTAATTTCTAGAACTTCTAAGTCGTTAATAATAATCCAATCATTATATGTTAAAGGAAAAAAAATTGTGTATTTATGGAATGTTTTCAAATTGTTTTTAAACTTTGTATAACAAGAAGATGTAGCAGTTACAGTGTTACGAATTTACATGAAGATTGGGCCATATTTCTGTCTGAAATTATGATTCAAGTTCGGTTCAGACTCTTAAACTTTTGGCAAAATAAGTATGAATTAAATAATTTTGTTAAAAAGGGGAATATTTTATTAACCAACCCATTGGCTTACACAGCCGGCGCACACATTTCAAGTCCATTATTACGTTATCGGCTGTGAGACGGAATGAGGAGCTGTAGTTTCTTAGGGTTTTCTTCATCCCGTCAATACAAGAGAGACGACTTGTTATAAACCCTTGGAAAGTGTATAAATAAGTCAACTGAACGGTATACAACACAAATGATTTATCTTAATAGATTACGAGTTATAAGCATTTGTTTTTAGTGATTTCTTTTACCAAGCAAAAGTAAAAAGGGTCTACCATACAAAATATCTTTCTTTTTTGTAAGAAATTTATTCATCTCACCTGTTATACATCTCACCTGAAATCATTGTATGCTCTAAAAATATTAAAAACTTTTTAAAAAATTAATTTTGTCGAAACTGGAGAGGTAGGAAACTTACAAAATTTTGAATTATGAGTTTTTTCATGGAACCACAGCATCGCAGATCACGCGAAATATTATTAGTGTATTTGGCTCTAGGGTTACTAAGAAGAAATGGTATCAAATTAGTTCACCAAATTTTGAACAAGTAACATTGACCTCACAAATGAGACACGCAGTCGCCCAGAATCAAAGGCCAATGTTGACGAACTAAAAGTCACTATTGAGTCTCAGAGAAATATACTGCAAAAAATTAGACGAAATGATGCTCTCACAAAAACTTAAAAATAGCCTTGATTGGTCAATAGATCGACTCTATCCTTACTGATTGATAACTTTAGACCACACAATGCACAAATGACTGTGGCAAAACTACAGCGATAGGAGCTCGAACTTCATCACATCCGCCATACTACCCATACCTACATCCCTTTGGCAACCAATTTTTTTGCAATTTCGATAATTTTTTAATAGGAAAACAATAGAATTTCTAACATTACTGTAAAACTGACATTCCAGAAATTCATCGACTCTCGTCGCCAGAGTTTTATTTCACCAGCCTGAACAACTTACCGCTTTTAAATGGCAAAAGTATATAAACACTATGAGTGCACACTTAAATGAATAACATGATTCCTTCTACTTGTGAATTATCAACCAACTTTGCCTTTTTTTTGCATAAATTTCATCGTTGACGACCTGATACTTGTACAAGATTGTATCGAACTTCTGATGACACTACTTGTTTCGCGAAACGTGTTATCATCGAGACAAAGGAACTGCGTTCCTCGCATCTCATTAAATGAATGCAATAAATAATGATGGAACTGTTACAATACACTGTGGCGACACAAGTATTATGGAGCCATTGTAGTTTCAGGAAAGCGATCGTTTACGAACGCTTTATGGCCAATCTAAAATTATACGCGCCTGACATACTCATTGTAATTGTTTCTTAATTCTCTCGCATAAAAAGTTATTTACAGCCAGCGCTGATTGCGGACGTGGAAATTAACAACACTGCGATCTAAATACTGCCATTTCATTTACGAGTCGTTTCGGGACAGTACAAGCTGCGCATGCTCAGTTTTTGAATTGAAAGTTTTCTAATCTTTTATTTGAGGCAACGAATTTTTGAATTGATGAGAGAAAAATAATCTTTGCATTATTTAAAAGATTCTGTAAAATGAAGCAGTATTTCGTGCGTGCTGTGTACGAGAGTTGTTGACTGAACATGGATAAATCGGTTGATTTATGAGACACATGAAGCAGCAATTTATTGATTGTTTCCGGTAGCGTATCTCTGCACTACTCAAATGTCCATTTACAACAGCCAAATGGGCTTCATAATTTTGAATCACCGTCAGATGTCGAGGTCGATACCAGAGTAGGTAATTCGCTTTCCACATCCACGCCGTGGCAAACATGAAAAGTTTGAACCGCGATTGTTTTAGCGTGAAGTGATTGTGTACGTGTATTAACGCCGCACTGAGAAGCAACACGAGGGCAATAGGCGATGGACCTCGTAATTCTGAGCCTCGGTCAATATTACGAGGACATCTGAGCTGGCATCTCCCACCCCAAACTTCCACACCGTGCCTTTGAGAGGACTTGAGACCTAGACTAGATTTAACGTACATCAGTCCCGCTACACTTTGGGCCTTTAGTGACATCAGGCCTCGAACCCACGACTCGACAGAGACAATGGCGGTCACGACCATTAGGATGCTGCACTCACTAATTTTATGTGTAATTGGAGCACGAACACAAGTATGTATCAAAAATATTATTGAATAATCAATGATCAATGAACTATTGAAATAAGTTATGCATCTAAAGTGCCCGTTAATCTGTAAAAATAGCACACAACTGAAAATCAGATTAAACTAAAACTTCGATTTAATAATGGGAAAGTCTCAGTAAATTGACTGATGGTTTATTAACGTCGCATTTAGAAACAACATAAGAGCTCTTAGTGACGGACCTCGTAATTTGGAATCTCGGTCAAGTGACCTGGATAACACCTGAACTGGCATCACCTATCCAAACTTTCACACCACACCAACGGGAAGAGACGGAGCCTCGACGGAGTTAACTCGCATCAAACCCTCTATATGGTGGGTCTTTAGTGGTACAGAACTTGAACCCTTGACTCAACAGAAATATCGCCGATTACGAATGGATGGTAGTAATCATGACTTATTAAGCTACCGCAGCCTATCCTTTGGGTAAATTAAGATATTTAATCAAATGCGAATTATACAATTGTTTTTAAGGCTTTATTTCGCCGATTGGCGGCCAGCAGTTTTCATCGAGTCGTAGTATCGAGCCTTGATGCCACTAAAGTCCAGCCGTATAGCTGGGGCAAGATACTCGTTAAGTCTGTCGAGTCTTCATATCCTCTCGTGTGTCGTGGTGTGGAAATTTTGAGAGGGAGGTGCCAGCTCAGGTTTTATTCTTGTCACTTGTCCGAGGTTCGTATTTACGAGATCAAACGCCAATAGCCTTCTTGTTGCTTCTAGTGCAACGTTAATAAAATCATTCAGTCTTGAGGCTTTATTAAATTTTTGGAGTAAACTGTACAAACACGTATATTCTATGTAGGTATCTATTGTACCGGCTCCTTACTTTATTTCTATATTTTTTTTCAGTTTTTGGATAGCAACGTTAAATAAAATCAATTTAAAAAATCATATATGAATCAAACATCTTCTACAATACGATGAGTCAGATAAGCAAAGGACTTTTTTAAACTCAAAAGTACAATATTTTTTATAGAAACTCAGCGATTTATTCTCCCCTTTTTTTCAAATGACCTATTTTTCATAGATTGGTTGGTTTACTTTATTTTATTTAATTGAAGAGTAATTTAAGATTTTCACTTCCGTAAGCTGTAAGTGAAGTGCTTAAGATTGCCTAAAACTATTCTGCATAAATTCTGTGCCTCAACTCGACCGTTTAAGACATACTATTTTAAAATATAAAGGCTGCGGTAGCCGAGTGGCCATGGTCGAGAACATTGTTTCCTTCAAGTCCTGGGTTCGATTCCGATGACACAAATGACTCACCCGGCAGAGAGGCTGATGTATGTTGATTCTATAGAGGTAGACAGTTCTCAAGTTGGCGTGGTGGGGAAGTTTGGAGAGAGAGATGCCAGCTCAGGCGTTGTCCTCTTCACTTGTCCTAGGCACAAAATGACGAGCTCTGTAGCCAATAAACCTCGTGTTGTTTTTAAGTGCGAGTCTAATAAACAATTAATCAGTCAACCCACCAAAGTGATGACTTTGGGGCACGTGTGCGTCTGGAGACTCCATGCACGACGGGTATTTAGGTATTTAGTGGAAACAGGACGAAAGCCCAAAGCTCGATTGAAATATTGCAGGCCATAAGCTTAATGCTAGGTTACTGCGGAAATTTATTTTAAGTACGGGGTGTATTGAAGTGATATGGATGTTATTCGTGTGCTTAAAATCTCTTTCGCCCAAAGAGCGTTAATGAATATAAAATAGACACTGATGTATTCCAATTTTTACATTTTTACATATTTTTGTTACAGATAATTTTAAAGAGTATACAAATGTTATTTTTTCGAGATTAGTTTCCAAATTTCATTACTACTATTATTATTTTCGTTTGTAAAATCGGAATTAAAAATACTGGAAAATTAAAAATATACTAACGACTGAATTGGAAAAAGAAAGAGAAAATAATGAAAAAAATGTGACCTGCAAACATTCAAAATGAGCTTAAAACGTTTCAATCGAATGATATGTTAAAAATCGAAACATGAAATAAGTTTTGAAGCTGACATGCGCAATAATTCAGCTTTTCCTTCCCAGATGCACTCGGATTATTCCTGGGAAAATGTTGTGACTCAAATCATAACGAACGAAGATTTATTTTGGCGCCGTTTCCTGACGTCATAACCGGCCGCCAATTAAATCGCTCTGATTAAAAGTCGTCTGCTAGATTTGCGAGTTTCCACATTCGTTTCATTTAATTTCTTTCTTTTGTAGTTCTGTGGCCTGGCCGCTAGCAGAAGGGAAAATTAATTTCTCGGAACTTCTTTCGAGGGGGTTTCATGATTAAAACGGATGAGAAACAATTTTCTTTGTTTCGCCTTTTCGGCGTTTTTTCTTCTTTTGTTGACGTCATCTCCTCCCCCCCTGAGCATCGTAACTCGCTTAACTGTGATGTGTGCGTCATTCTCCGTAAATGTTCGCTTGTTAGGGAAACAAATAAATTTGTCGTTTAATTTGCGCGCAACCACGCTATCGTCTGTTTTTATTAAAGGGCTGCCGCGGAGAGCAACCGATGAAGCCGATTTTGTAGGAGGGGTTACCGCATTCGATGGAAATCGCAGAAACCCTCCTTGATCCAGTCGGACTCCGTGAATTCGCTGTAGTCAGGGTCAATGGTTAGTAAACCATTAGTGAAGTGGGCCGCCTGTAACAATATTAATATGACAGTTGAGAGATACTTTAAACTCTAATATCGATACGAATTTTCTGCGTCACTTTTGTACTTATTCGACATTGTTATAAATTATTATGGAAATTACTTCGATAGAAAAAAAACTCTTCTTGCTTTTAAAATTTCACCTGTAAAAAGTGGTGGAACGTACAGCTTATCTCACTGATCGCGAGATCTTGAAAATAATCTTTGACAGAAAAAAAAAAATCACTTTCCAAGCAATGAGGGTTCATATCAAACCTAAACATCCATACAAAAAAACAATAAACAATAAAATTTAAAAAGATCAATGCAAAGTTTTGCAAAGAATCGATTTATAGCCACCCAAGGTGCGCTTTTTTATAACTATTATTTAATTACTCAATTAAATTATATAAGAATTAAAGTAAACAATGAAATATAGAGAAATGGACAATAGTAAACTTTTCCGATATTAAAATTAAAGGAAACGATAAATTTTTAAATCGAATATATTTAAGCTAAATGTCATATTAAAATTGAAGCAAAGGATAAAAAATTGAGAAAAGTGATGTGGAACACCAAAAGTGATCCACCAAAAGCAATAGTTCCTTGATTGGAGAAAAAAGAAATGCTGCCTCACAGCTTAAAATTCTGAATGTTATTTCTTTTCAGTTATATCTTGATTCCAGTTTATATATGATTTAAGGTAATATATAAATCGATAAGTAAATAAAATACTTAATTTCTTATATTTGTTCCACTTCAATCCAATGAAAAAATTGGGGGAAATTTATTACAATACATTTTTGAAAATTGAGTTCATTAGTGGTGAAAGCAGATATCAATCACATATTACATATATTTTTATTTCAAATCAATTAAAAATTCAGGAGAAATTTATTATGACTTATTTTTGAAAATTAAGTTCGTTACTGGTGAAAGCAGACATCAAAAATATACGCAAAAACAAGATAAATTTTTGAAAAGTGGTCAGGTACGACATTTTTGAGTTAATTAGAACAATAACTCTTTGGGTGGCTAAAAAATATTAAAAAATAGTAGAATTTCTCTTAGCCTCAAACTTTCAAAGGATGCATCTCAAAAATAACCTTTTGCTTATTTCCACTTAATCGGATATTTATAATCTCTCTTTAGTGACGATTGTCCTCATCTGCTCTTAATGATGAGAACAATGGTTCGTAAAAATTTTCCTACTATTTTCCTATGCAATTTTTTGCTAGTTTTTAGACGCTAAAGCATCCTTTGATTTCTTTCTTTTTCATTTTTTTTTCTATTCATGTTTCAAATTTGATATTGCAAATTGGAACTCCACATATTTTTATCTCACGATATATAAAATAGAAAAAAAAAGTATTATAAAAATTAATCTAAATCTCACAAAAAGAGAACTGTAGCTAAACTGCGAGTTAAAGGGGTTTCTACTGTATTAATTGTTCAAAAATATTGAACATAAAATAACACATGCATGGGATCGATACAAAAAATCGTAATCTTTTTTGAAATCGATACAAAAGTAAAGAATGCATGGGATGCGTCTCAAGCCTGTTAATCAGGACTTAAAAAAAGATTTTATTTAAAATTGTAATTTATATTCCCATTTATAAGAAAACTTTTTTAGGAAGATTATTAGAATAAACTTTTATCTCCAAAACTCAACTACACAATTTCTTTGATTTAATTTAAAATGATTCAATTCATCAGATCATTTGAGTCATTTCTACGGCGTTACCTGGGGCCACGTTAGCCTAATAGTTATGGTCGCGGACTGGCGGCCGGTGGTTTTTGTCGAGTCCTTGGTTCGGGGCTCAATGCCACTAAAGACTCGTCGTGTAGCCGGCGCTGATGCGTATTAAATCTGTCGGGGCTCAAAGTCCTCCCTTTGGCATGGTGTGGAAGTTAGGAGAGAGGGTAGAAGCTCAGGTATCGTCCTCATCACTTGACCGAGGTTCAAAATTATGAGGTCCGTAGCCAATAGCCCTCGTAATGCTTCTAGTGAGACGTTAATAAAATCAAATCAAATTAAATATTCACAGTGTGATCTGTTTGCATGTTAATAAGTTCAAGCTATAGGTACTGTGTCAATATCAGCAGTGACAGGATAAGAGATTGAATTGAATTTATGCTCAATTTTCGTAGAGTCCTGAAATCTCGTGATCTCGTCCTTTGAACTCCACAGATGATCCCTAATCTAAGTAGAAACACTTTGAGGCACTTTTTGTCTTTCTAAAAAAGGAAAACGATAAAAATTGCCTTCTCCTCCTTGCATTGCAAATAGATCTAGTTTTGATTTGAATGATTTTACGCAAGGGAAGGAAATCTCAATTCAAGGCATATTTTCCTAGCTTTCTAGGCGCCCACAAAAAAAGCTCATAGCGGGCCATTTTTATTCACCCCTGACCTAGAGAGTTAACCGGTTAAATATTTTAATCTTGTCATTTTTAGAAAAAAAAATATTACAAAGCTTTTCTGTGTCCTCAATTAATTTGCATTATATTTTGACACACTGAAGCTATCACACAATGTGTCGACACACAAGTAAAAAATATACCTTTTCATGTTTGCGAACAATAAATGTCATCATTCATATTATTTTCTTAAAAAGTCACAGAAAACCATGTAAAGCATTACTTCAATAATCCTGAAATGTTTCTCTAGTATATTGATGTGCATGAAAGGAAATTTACTTTCAAACATTTTAGCCTTCTTTTGATCTTTTTACCTTGATCCAGCAGTTTTGTACTTGGGATTCCTGTCAGGTATCTGCAGTATCTTTTCCTACCTGAAATGGAATTTTACATTTGAATTCATTGAGAAATCTCTTTAAACAGCAAGATTAACTTAATATTGGAGAGTCATTTAAAAAATACCTGCTTTTCGCGACAAATGGCACTGTTAAGGTAACTTGCTGTTATCATGGAGTGTTGCCATTTATTAAATGGCGCCAGAACAAATGGGTTTTATTCATAGGGTTAGTTTTAATTTTGTAGTCGTTTGCTGATGTGTAGAGTTGTCATATTTTGTTTCGAGTTGTTGCTAAGAAATAAATTTATCATTTATCATTATACAACGGCAGTCGAGCAACAATTAAAACAACGAAATTCTGCTGGTGAATCAAGTCCAATGAAGGAGAAGACGGTTTCATCGGTTGGAAAAGTTACAACCGCAGTTATATGGGGTGCGAATAGCATCATGAACTTCTTAGGAAAAGGAAATGGACAGTATTAAAGTGTGAATTATTCATTCAATTTTCCATTCCTAATACGGATACTTTTTGAACGCCCCTGGGATGCGATTAGTTGATTGTTCATATTAAACGTCGCACTGAGAAGCAACACTACGCCTATTTGCGACGGTCATCATTTTGAGCCACGGTCAAGTGATGAGCTGACACTTCCCGCTCCAAACTGTACCACCACGCTTTAAAAGGACTTGAGTTCTCGACCAGATTTAATGTGCATCAGCCCCGCTACACGACGGGTCTTAAGTGGTATCAGGGCTCGAACTCTCCACTGAACAAAAACTGCAAGTCACGATTCCACGACCATGACCACCATGCTGCCGTGGCCACAAACTGCTCTGGGAATCACTTTCGTTGTTATGAAATAAAACTTACCGTTTCAACTTTGATTCGAAAGTGCACAGTGAAGGGATTGATGAATTTAATGTCTGTATCCTCATGCATCATCTTTTATTAACTGAAAACAATTAAAAACAAATGTTTATCACAACAATGAAAGAAACTCAACAAAAAAATTAACACACATAGTAATTTATTTTTCAAAATTTTTTTCACGAAAACTAGTTTTAAAAAAAATTTCATTTTGTCGGATTTGATTTTATTCATCCAAGAACAACGGTTCTCAACCGGTTGTACACGCACCTCTAAAGGTTATGAAAGAGAGGGGTTTGGGGTTTGCATTGTTGGGGGTCACGAGGTACGCGAAAAGTAAGCAGTTGTAGCGGCCACACAACTAAAAATGAATTAGTAGATAGAGTGTTTTATTATTTATATTATTTATGGTGTTGATCTCCCA
The DNA here is from genome assembly GCA_019974015.1 of Nephila pilipes. NCBI lineage: Eukaryota > Metazoa > Arthropoda > Arachnida > Araneae > Nephilidae > Nephila > Nephila pilipes. The sequence goes on along the minus strand of BMAW01041570.1, from coordinate 2,372 downwards.
ATCACAATAAAGTGAGTTTCCTAAAAACGCTTCAAGGTATTTGTTGCCATTTACTAGAACTGCACTTTTTAAGCGGATGTTTTCTTGCATACTTACATAAAAAATTAATGCAGGTGCAAATTAATAGCAGCATTTGAGATTTTATTTATTCTCTTTTGAGGCGATTTTTTCAAAATCTTGGGATTCAATGTAGTCTCAAGTATCCTAATTTTTTTTCCAGTCTTTGTGTTAATTTGTTGTTTAACTCAAAATAAAATAAAATAAATAAATAATAATAAAAAAAAATATACAATAAAAGCAGATCATTAAATTTAATTCAACATACTTTTTTTTGAAGATATTTTTGGAATCATTTATGGGCGAAATAGACAGTGAGTGTGTGGTGATGGTGGGGTGCCTGAATTTTTGTTCTCGGTTACTTAGCAAGATACCGCGCCTTCTAGAAGTAGGTGGACTGAAAAAGGTTGGAAAGCGATCTCTCTGAAACAGGCCTGGCCAATCAACGTCCCGCCCGGTGTCAACCTGTAGCCCGCGGGGTAGGTCATCTGAACAAAAATTTCAACATTTATTGTGCATAAAAGAACCATTGAACATTCCATCCTATTACTATGGGAATACCTAAGTACACTGACTCAACTTTAGTCATAATATTTCTTCGAAATTCTTGCACAGAAACGATAACAAAGTTCAATTCATTTTTAAAAGAGCGGGCCTTCTTACATGAGTGGGCAATACAGAATGTACACCTAAAAAGTAAACCTACTGAAGAGCAATGGGTTGCATTCCTAGACACAGGAAGAAAATGCGAAGCGTGGATCATGCAAAATAGCAGCAGACAGTTTGTTAGCAGGAAGCCTAATATATTTGACCTAGAAGCTTTTGGTTCCAGTTTAACTAACTAATAATATGGTACCTGCATTGTTGTAACTGTAGGATAGTTTTTTAAATATTTCGTTAAAAATACATTTAATTCAATAAAATATTATTTACTTTAGTTTATTGCAGAATGTTCTTGATTTCTCAAATAGAGCCAGGGAGGATTAGTCGCTTTCTTTGACATGAGATATGAAAGTAAGTAGTTCTCAATGTGAGAATTTGAATTAGAGTTAAAAGAACCAAAATTAAAAAGGTGATAAATCGAATTCATCATACATACACGCTAGAGCAATGTGGCCTGCCGCAAAACAATGTTTTTCCAAAGCAGCCAGCCAAGTCTTTCGGGCTGGATAAGCCTGCTTTAGAACAGTATAATAAGCTTCTGGTGACTCATCTCGTAAGTGGTCAAGTGGTGAGGCCAACACCTGAACTGTTACTTTCCATTCCACTTCACGCTATTTAAGGTCATTAAGATCTAATTAGATTGAATACTTTCACCCTTCCCTTTCCGTGATATAATCTTTCATGTTATAAGAGTAGTCGTAGTAGCCGAGTGATCAAGGTCGCAAGCGCATGTTCGATGTTATTTCTGTCGAGTCGTAGGCTCAAATCCTGATGAAAAGACACCCCATGCGATACTCCATGTCCTTTCATTGGAGTGGTGTCGAAGTTTAGAGAGGGCGGTGCTAGCTCACAGATATCGCCCTCGTCACTTGACCGAGGTTCAAAATGACGAAATTTGTGCTCTCTTGATTCTTCTAAGCACTTGAATATTGAGTACTCTCGTGATCACTTGAATCTACGACTCGCCGATGGAAATAAAAGAAAATTGTTGTGGCAGCAGGGGTAGCTAATGTAGTAGGTAGTAGTACAGATAAACAAACATTGATTTTGTTATTTATTGGTGTAAATAAATAGGCATTATGTTAGTTGAGAAGTTTTACGTTTTACAAATTTAAAATGCACGCCTATCATAAATCACAGTATATTACCATTCATTGAAGATTAACAACTCCGAAAATCTTTTTATTAGTATATTAATTTTATATAATTACACCTATACTGAATTAATTTTTTCTTGAAAAGATTTACATGAAAGCAAATAAAAAATATATAATCTATAAGAATATACAGCATCGAATGTTTTTATTTTTGAAATGTTAAAAATAACTAGTTAATAAAAAGTTGCAATTTAAAGATGGCTTAAGTTTTTAACAAACATTTAAATAGATAATTTTTCAAAGAGTTACAAAAAATTAAAATGGATTATTTTACATGTAACGAAAAAAATTATTATTCTCCAAAATATGATGAAAGAAAAGCTTCATTAAAAAAAAATTCCAGATATTTTATCAAGGAATTCTTTTGAGAGAGATAGAGAGAAATCTCAGCTTATATTTTTAAGCGATTTTTTCCTCCTTTTTTTGAATTCAGAACTTTTACTTATAATTCAGCCCTGGAAATGCAAATAAATTCATTTATATGAAGAAAAAAAA
>BMAW01041559.1:0-12309 GCA_019974015.1 Nephila pilipes | reverse complement strand
TTTTTTTTTTTTTTTTTTTTTCAATTTTCTGTCTTTTGTGCTGTAAGAATAATTTTTTTCTTTCAGGGACTTAGACAGCAACAAAATCAATCGTCTACCTACTGGGTCTGTAAAAATGAAGACAGAAATGCTGTAAGTATATTTTTAAAAGAAACTTTCTGTTCTCCTAAAAGTAAATGCGCTTGCTGTGAGATAACAATAAAAATCAAAATAAGAAACGATTTACAAAATTAAAAATGAAATAGCACAGCAACTGTAAATTTTTTCTGAAGTATTTGAAAATTGTATGATTGCTGTAAAAATTACCTAGAATTATATACAAGAAAATAATCAATAGATTTTCTTACTACTGTCTTTAATTTTATTAATACACAAAACAACCAATAAACTTAGTAAATACCTCTTTATTGGAATTTGTTTTTATTCTGGGTTCAGAATATGAAACTGTAAATATTTTTATGCTACAATGAAGTATATTCTTTGTATAAATAAAGTGTGTACACCAAAATACTTTCAAGACTGCACATTTTGTTTATGAAATGCTGCTTATTTGGAAATCTATAATGTGAGGAATGTAAAATACATTAAAAAAACTTAATTGTATGGGAAACTTAATTGTTTATCTCATTATAAATTTTCTCTTAAGAAAATTAACTGCTAGATATAGTCTAATAACAAGACAAAAAGATATATCAATTATCAAATACTTTTTTAAATATAAAATGTGGAAATTTATGTGAGTAATATCGTTAATCAGAAATATATAGATTTTGCTTTATTTGAGAGTTTTAGAGAATACATTAAACTTTTTACATTCTGTAAAGTATCCAAAAAACAATCCCCTTTTTTTCAACATTTTAAAATCGTTTTTTTTTTTAATTTAGGAGGCAAGTTCATAATTTGCACTATAAGCAAATTTACTTTTCGAAGCCGTAATCATAAATTCTGTAAGATACCTTATGAGTGTACAAGAGTTGTGTGACTTAAATTAGTTGTTGGTTCCTATTTTAACCCATGCTTTGGCGATAGAGAACAAAATGGCACCGATTAACCCGAAAGAGGCTCCAAATTGTCAATAAATCCAAAGAAATTCGAAGAGATTATGCTCGTAGAATCGAAAATGGCTTGTTATTTGTTTGCATCATGACTCACTAGACAACTGTCTAAGTCTCAGTTACTCGTATTCGTGATAATGACGTCTTTCGCAATTCAAAAATTCTTCGTCATAACTTTTACAGCATCATCGTCGTCTTTTTTGGAAAAAATTTCCCTGAAGAAATCCAATGCTTTGACTTAAACTTGATTTCATGTGCATAATGGTGAATTCAGGGACCAATGGTATGACCCAAAATTACTTCGACAACTCGACGTGGCAGCAAATGACTACCAAATCAAAACCATCCTTTGAATCAATGCCAAATTTCTTTCAGCTACGTTTAATAGATGGCAGCACCCAATGGTAACAATAATTTACCTTAATGATGTCATCTATCTTCAAATACAAGAAATTTTTTGAATCACTCTCGTTATATGATTTTAGATATTGGTTATTATCATAACCCTATTAGAGATTTGGCGCTATTTTGTTTTTTCTCACCTAAGAATTGGAAAAAATAGGATTTTATTGAAATAAATAAAATAATGCAATGAGTATGCGAACAAAAATATAGGAAGGGACGTGTTGACTCGAATTAAAAGAAATCTAAAAGAACTTTGTACTGGAAAGGAAAAAGTTCTCAAGTAGTTGGAAATAGATGGATCTCAAATAGCTGAGATTTTATTGTAATATACACTGCTGGCTACACAAAATGCAACACCCAGAGGGACCAGAGACATCACAGCGAAATTTATTTGGCAGATAACATGTTGTACAAAGATGAAACGATTAAAATTACAGCCTCTTGTGAAGTGAGGATGATGACAAAATCAGTAGTTAGTGTAGCCACCCTTGATGACTATAACCGCTGCCACACGCCTCGGCATAGAATCAAAGAGGCTTTGAATGTATCCTTGGGCTACAGCGGTACATGCGGCTGCCATATATTGCCCAAGTTGATCTGGTATAGCAGCGGGTGGTGTATTCCGGGCCAGTCGTTGTGCAAGCATGGACTACACATTTTCGATTGGCGTTAGAACGGGAGAACAAGCAGACCAAGAAAGCAATTCAATCTTATGGTTAAAGAAGAACTCTCGAACATTGCGTGCCACGTGTGGTCACGCATTATCCTGTTGAAATAAGGCTGATGGCAAGCGCTGAAGGTATGGGAGAACCAAGGGCTCCAACACCTCAGAGATGTAGTGCTGGCTGTTCAGTGTACCTGTAATGCGTACTAGAGGGGTGTGGGAGTGAAATCCAAAACTACCCAAAACCATGATACCGGGTGCAGAACCAGTATGAAGTTGCATAACGCAACAGTTCAGCAGCCTCTCCCCACGGTGTCTCCAAACTCGAATCCGACCATCGTGATGTTGTAGGCAGAAGCGGGATTCGTCAGTAAACACAATGTCGTTCCATTCCGTTGTCCATGTCCGCCATTCATCGCACCTTTGGCGGCGCAAACGCCTGTGGTTTTGAGTCAAGGGTAAACAAAGCAATGGACGCCTTGAAGACATTCCACTATGCTGCAAACGACGTTGAATTGAACGAGAGGACACCGAATGATGCTTAGCAGACTGAATCTGTTGTGTTATGGTTCGTGATGTGGCTGCACGATCCATCACTGCCATGCGCACAATCTGCCTGTTACCACGGGCAGTGATGCAACGTGGTGGGTGCAATCGGCCCTGTCGGTCCGCCGTTCCCTCCGGCATCCAGCGATCACAGATCTGCATCACAGTTACTTGGTTTCGTCCAACACGTTGACCGATTTCTCTGAAGGATAATCCGCAATCCCTATAGGCTACTATTCTTCCTCTGTCGGATTCAGAAACTTTGTCAAAAAGACGCTCGATGTCTTACACGAGGCATAGGTAAACAGCTTACGCAAAAAAAAAACGCACGAAAAAAGAATTGCCGTACTTCAAAACGCCAATCTATTCTCCCCTTATATAGCGCTTGAGAGAGGCGCTACGGTCGCCCTTGATGTGTGTCTGCGCTGCAATGCTAATGATTTGCATAGCTCATCGTCGCAAACGCATGATATAAATTTCACATGGTTTGCATGCTTCCTTCAAGGTGTTGCATTTTGTGTGGCCAGCAGTGTATTTACATATTTTTTCGAATTCGTGTGTGAAGCGAATTTATATTTATTTGTAGATTACAGTTATGTTTATTGAATTTTTCAATTTATTAAGATAAAGAGTAATTTATTTTGCTATTAGTTCTACCTGTTCTTGAATTTTTAAATTTTTTACTACCTGTTCTTGTCGAATTTTTAAATAAAAACATGCTGAAAGTACACTGGTGTTCAAAAAAAAAGAAAATTTACATATTTTTTTCGAATTTCATGAAAAGAATTGAACGAAATGTAAGAATATTGCTTAGAAACAAAGATACAAATCTTGTACGTCGAATACGCAAGCGTATTGGTGTGTGGGGGTGGCACTAATCGAAAAACAGGATTTATAAGTGAGCGTGCTAAAATCTGCATTTTGTTTGCTAGCACATCTTTGCCGAACTTCTTGGTGTTTTTATGCAGCAATAACTTAAATTAAAATTCAAACAGTAAAACTGAGTAATCACAAACGTTTAGATAATGGAATGAGGTGGCTAATTGTGGGTAGGCTAGAAGTAGGTCAGTCTCAAATCCAGATTTGCAGAGAATTCGATTTAACGCCCAGCGTTGAGTCCAACTTATAGAAAAAGTTTCAGAATATCGGATACGTCAAAAAAAAAGCCTGGGCAAGAGCCACGATGGCCAGATAACATTGTTTGTTCATTTAAAATAGTGCAGAGATCATAGAGATAGGACCATGCATCAATGGTTGACCGTTTTCTACATTGATGATTCCCGGTTAAGTCTAACAAGCGATTCTCGCCGTAATTTCATATGATGAGAACCAAGGACCTGCTACCGGCCTTCTAATGTCCGAGAAATAAACCATTACGGCAATGGAGGCTTGATGATCTGGGCAGGCATCATGTTGGATGGCCGCATACACCTCTATGTCTCTGAAAGTGGCACTGTGACTGCTAAGAGGTATAGGGATGAGGTCTTGGAGCCCTATGTTCGCATTTTCAAGGGTCTAATTGGTCCTGATTTCCTTTTAATGAATGACAACACGAGGCAACATAGAGTTCCTCTGATCTACGAATTTCTGGAAAGTGAGGATATTCGACGGCTGTATTGCCCAGCCAGATACCAATCCTATAAAGCATACCATGGACGCTTTGAGGAAGGGCAAATCGCAACCTCCCCCCGAGAACCAACCAAGACCTGAAAACAGCGTTGCTGAACGAGTGGAACCAATTGCTACTGGAGCTCATAAACTCCCTTATTACCAGCAAAAAAAATCACTGTGCGATGCCTATATATCTGTAAGAGGGGACCATACCCCCTATTAACCTATACTATGCGAGTAATACTATGCGAATACCTCCTTCTTTTGCTCCGAGGGTAATGCGTTCCAGTCTCATCAAATCCACTTTCTACAAAAGAATACTTCCATGCATATCACATTAAGACCACAACCTTACTATCTTTCTTATTCAATTCTCAGTCAGTTTTATTCGACTTTATTATTTCTATTCACTTCACTTCTTAAGTTCTACTTTATTTGCATCATTACATTTGATTTGACTGAAAAGAAGCCAGAACTTAAATATAAAATCAGAAAGAACCCCCAGATGTTAGTCAAAGAGAAAATTCGTGAATAGCTTACTTTACAGTATAATTATTTAGAAAGTATGTTGTTACAACTATCACATTTTTCATTACTATGAGAGTGAAATTTGACATAAAATAAGCACAGTTGCATTACATTACTTATATGAAGTAATAAGTTTAAAGTTTTTTCAGAATGTTACAATTTTGTTATGAAGTAACAATATACATTTTCTATACACTATCACATTCTATTCATTTGAAAGAATTTTCTTTATTTATTGAAAATGCCGTAACTAAGTAAAGACTTTCAAAGAAAAACATATTTTTATTGAGTTGCTTCTTTTTTTTCACTGTTGGGAAGAAATGAACTGGACAAATAATTCACTGTTTCGTAATTTTATTTGTAAACATTTTGTCTGAAATAAACCGAAACATGATCGCAGCAACAGAAACCTCAAAGATATTGGTCACAGGTTTTCAACAAAGATCTGAAGAATTTCAGAATTCAATTGTAGTAGAGATTTCATTGATTTTATTAAGCATAAAAAGGATTGTTACTAACCAGCAAATATTTTAGTTATACTTTATTCTGCTTTTGTTTTTAGCTGAGAAAATTTTTTTCAATTGTAAATTGTTAGCAGTTCCTAAAAGAAATTAAAAAAAAAACAGAGTTTATTTTTCTGAATAAAAAGTATTGTTATAGTTTGACAAAGCTATTTTAACATACAAAAATTATTTTATATTGATTCGAAAAAAAAATTGGCTTTCAAAATCAAGAATGCATAAAATCAGAAGAAAAGACAGAAACTCTTGAATAAATTTATGGCTAATCAAGTATATCTAGTTCAGTTTAGTTTATATTAACGTTGCACTAGAAGCAACACGAGGGCTATTGACGACGGACCTCGTAATTTCATACCAAGGTCAAATGACGAGGACGACACCTGAGCTGGCACCCCCTCTCTTAACATCCACACCACGCCCTCGGGAGGACTTTGGGTACCGACAGATTTAACGTGCATTAGCCCCGGCTACACGGCGGGTCTTCAACGGCCAAGGATTGAAACCTTGACCACTAGGCTACCGCAGCCTACATCAAGTATATCTAATCATGTAAACATGTATAATCCCGTCGATTTCGTAGATAGCAACAATCGTACTTTGTACGAACAGGCGTCCAAGAATATTTTGAATATGAATATTTTCCAATGGTATAATAATATGTGCTCTAAATACAGCAACTTTAATTTACATATGTATTAGAGAAATTAATAACATGAATTTTTAAATCATTTTTTCCATAGAATTCTTATTATTATACTATATGTATTGAATTATTCTTTAAGTTGGATTTATAGAAAAATTTGAGTTTTCAATAACAATAAAATGCTTTGAATTCGTATATATAAAAACTTGTATGCAAAAACGCTGTTAAAAATATCGAAAATGACCTATCAAAATATTAGTTATTTTTATGCTCATTTTCAAAAAAGTTAAATTATAGCATGACAGATTCAACAGTAGCTTAACAGCGTTATTAGTTTTAGGGTGTTTTTCTACGAAGCATAAATTTAATAGTAATTAATTTTGATTTAGTTCTCTTTAACTGTTTAGAAAATGTGTCTTCATGTTTGCTTAAAAACCACAGTAACGACTTTCCTGCTTTATGAGACATTATTTATAAATATTTCATTCATTTTCGAAATATAAATTAAGAATTTTAAAAATATATAAGACGAAAAGCAATAAATTTGAATGTAATGCTATTACCATATATTTTGTTAGTAAAGCTTTCTCAACAAATGAAAGTATTTAAAAAAATAAGTATATTCATTTTATTCTTATTTGCATGCTTACATTTATTTATGTAGTATTAACGTCAAATAATTTTTAGAAACTCATAAAATCTGTTTATATATTCAACGCATAAGAATGAATCTTATTATTTTTTTCGTAAAATATGCATTAAATTCGATTTACTGAATCATACGAAAAATTTTAATATCGTATAAAAATTTTAAGTAGACTTTAAATTATTAAAAACATGAAAATGACCGCGTGTAATAAAAGTAAAAGTTAAGTTCTTACAAATGTTCTCGTGCAGTTTAAAGGAGTAATTTGTTTTTATAAAGAGAAATGCATGTTATGCTGCCTTAAAAATTGTTCATTAAAACTATTTATTATTAATTACTAAATTTATTCAAGTATAATTATTTATAATTCAAAAAGTAAGTTTGATACTTAATTGTTTTTTAAAAAAAACTTAATTACTTTGTAACAGTTATCTGCCATTTATTAGTTTATTCGGGTGTTTAAAATAACTATATTATTACGTCAATTAATGTTCAAAAATTCTTTTAAAATTGTACAATATTCAATTAAAAACATCGGCATCATGTCAAATATAGTTTAAAAATTTAAAAGCAGTGAAAATATATAAGTTACATATATTTTTTACAAAAATTTACCTTTAAGGAAATTTACTTTGTGTGTGTGTGTGTGTGTGTGTGTGTGTGTGTGTGTGTGTGTGTGTGAGAGAGAGAGAGAGAGTGCGTGCTAAACGTTAGAATTACACTTATTTGCCTTGGGAAATTCACTATTGAATATGATTTCCTTTAAAACAGATTCTTAAGTTATATATCAAGCTATTGTCTGTTCGTAATAAAAAAAACATTAAATGTATGTGAAATTAAATGAATTCAATATATTGAAGAACAAAAATATTAGTATCAGAATGTATCATTTTCTGTTTCAAAGTGATTTGTAATAAATATTCTCCCATCATTCTTTTTCACGTCTAGCAAGAATTTACTTGCAACATCATTCCAGCATTAAAATAAGAACACGATATGTGCGAATATGATAATAATAGATGTCATACATAAAAATTTTAATATAACTGGCAAAGTATTATATTAAAAATATTTTTCACTCGAAAATAAAAGTTATCTTCCCAAACAGAGCTTTCAGAATAATTGTTGCAATACTTGGCATGATTTTGGTGGAGGAACTCAGTCAGAATTTGGCACTTCACTATTTGTTAGGTTTAGATTTATATTAGCTGCATCCAAGAATTTAAAATGCACACATTTCTGAAAATGATTTCTTATAAAAAACAATTTGGATCAATTTCGTATATGCAATACAACGGTCATTTTAAACACTTTTCCACAATTTATTTTAATTAACATTAAGGGTATGGGAAATTTTCTTAACTATAGTATTCCATATTTGTTAAAAATCGCTCCTACTCAGATGATAATCGGAGTTGATAATTCAAACTCGGACAATATTGCTTAAAATTACTTTTGAGGAATGATTATGGTTGAAAATTATATTATTGAGGAAAAAAAAACTTAAAAATATACTGAGTATTTGTTTGGTATAATATTGTGAATTTTTTTTTAATTTTCTAACATTTTTACTAGAACAATTTTAATGTTATTTTTTCACTATGTTCAATTGTTTCAAAGTAAAAAAATTATTTGTCATAATTGACTCGTTTACAAAATATAGGTTAAAACTGGTTCCAGAACAGAAATGATATAATAATAATATATTTCTAAAGAAAATAATATATTTCTTTAGAAATATATTATTTTCTTTTTTTAACATGTAATTTTCAATGTATTCTATTTTCGAAAAAAAAAATTAATGACTTTTTTCATATACACAAAAAAGTCATTAAAACCTTTTTCACATAAAAATTATTATCTACTTTTTAACGCAACTGAAATTCATTTATGTAAAGAAAATGTTCTATACAATACAATGTATATTATAATACTGTAAATTTATTACTAAATAGTTTCTGGGATAGATAACATGGACATTGACAAAAAATTCAAAAAAAAAAATGTCGTAAGGGATTATAATGGTAACAAAAGAATGTTCGAAGGGAGCTCGTAGTTTTGATCGATAAACCTTAGTACAATACTCGAAAGAAGAAAGTTTTTAGTGTAATTGAAAGTATCTAAAAAAGCTTTTAAGAATACTTTTCGCCTTTATACTAGTCCAAAGGTAAAGTAATTAATGAAAACTATTCAAACTATTAGATCGTTCTGTGGAATTTTTATAAAAAAAGAAAGGGAAACTGATTAACTTATAAAAGTAATCATATGAATACAATTAAAAACAGAACAGCATATCATCCCTTTTTTTCTACATCCTATTTTTAAGATATCATTTTTAAAACTAACCTATAAAATAAAAATCATCAAATTATTCAGCTAAATATTGATTAAAACTGTTCTAGTGACATTGAATAGTAACAGCACAGATTGTTTCTAAGCACACAAAACTATAAGCGAAAGAGAAAAAAAAAATTGCATATACTCAAACTGCTTAATATAAAGCTCATTTTTATACGCACGCCATCCTTTTTAGATATATTGATTTTTTTTACTTCTACCAAAATCATAAGTACGTGTTTCAATCACAATCTATCAATAATTTTTTTTGATTGATTGCTTATTTATGTCTCACTTAGAAGCAACATAATGGCTACTATTAATAAAATTAAATGCAGTTCTTTTAGAAATCGGTATTCATCTTTAGTATTCAACTTGAAACATAACTACTAATATTTTCATCTAATAAACTGAATTATCTAAAATTAATAAACAATATACTTTAATAAGAATCAATCATAAAAATTTTAAGAACTATCTGTTCGTTGCAAATCCTTACTAATGTCTCATTGTTACGAATGGTAAATTAAAATACAATTTTTGCAATTCAACAATTCATTAGAGTCTTATCATTAAAATCTCTTCTCAAGTTCTACGTGCTTTATTCTTGTTTAAAAATCTGCATCTCCAAGAAATATATTGCGGCAGTTCTCTTCAACAACGACGACAGATGTTAAGAAGCCTAGCTAGCCTGAGTGGGAAATCCCTTTTGATAGAATTGATAAGAGTACTGCAAAACGCATCAAGAATAAGTTTCATCCTCGTCGCTCAAGGTCAACCGACTTCCTCCCCAGATGCGGCAGGAAAAGTATCAGTTCCGTCGAAGTGGTAACCTAGGACTTCAACAATATTGGCAGCACAGCCTAGAGTTACTGGTTGCATGTACCCTCGATGCAAAATGTTTGTCGCTATGTATCTAAGACATATCACATTTTGTGTTATACGGGCTACAGCGCACGCGTTTTATACGAGGGTGGTCTGAAAATTTTTCGACATTAATGTGAAGATTGCAGCACCATGTCAATAAAAGCTAGTGAAAGTGGTTGTGCTTCTTTTGACAGGTATACACCAAAATTTCAGCCATTTTGGAAGTGCAGTTGTTGTTTGATAATCGTTTGTGAGTGATTTTGTGATAATGGAAAAAAAATCAAGTATTGAGTTGTCATTAAATGTTTGATTTTGAAAGGCAATAAGCCTACGCAAATCAAAGATGAGTTGGATGTTGTGTACGGGGACTCTGCATCATCATTTATCACCGTGAAATTTTGGTGGGCTGGATTTAAACGTGATCGTACCTGCTTGGGACACGGTAAACGTTCTGGAAGTCCAAAAATTGCAACCATTGTTGATAACATAGCTAAAGTTCACCAAATGGTGCTAGATGACCGTCGAATTAAAGTAAGATAGCAGAGGCTAAGAATATGTCTTAAGAATGTATTTGTCCCATATTGAATCAAAAAAAATAGGCATGACAAAGCTGTCCGCACGTTGGGTACCGCGTTTGTTCACGTTAGAACAAAAATGTGTTCGAATGTACATTTCCAACGCTCTGTTGGTGCAGTTTATTTGCAATAAATTGGATTTTTGAGCACCAATTAACTACAGTAGATGAAAATTGGATACATCATTATGAGCCCGAAACACAAATATAATCAAAACAATGGACTGAGGAGAGGCTGAAAATTAGCAATAACTGTTTTTCGAGATAGACATGCTGTTATCTTAATCGATTACCTTCAGACAGGAAAAAACATTACAGGAGAATATTACGCATCATTATTTGATAAACTGAAGGCAGAAATTATGGGAAAATGGCCAAAACGACCACACACAGAAAAAAATATGTTTCACCAAGAGAATGCGCCGTCTCACACCTCAGCAGCTGCCATGGCGAAATTCTCCGAATTATGGTTTGAGTTGCTTGACCACCCTCCATACTCACCCGATCTAGCTCCAAGCGACTTTCTTTTGTTCCCTAATCAAAAATTGTGCTCGGAGGATAGTGATTTTCAGCAAATGAAGACCATCGCCTTCGTAAACAATTATTTTGCAGAGAAAGGCACTAAGTACTATTTGGACTGGTTAATGTGACGGGAGTACCATTGAGAGAAGTGTGTAGATTTAAAAGGGAACCATATAAAAATTATATTAAATTAAAGAAAAAATATTTTTTATCTTTATTAGGTTAGAAAGTTTTCACAGTCCACACTCGTAGACCCACCAGCTCAACTCCAAACATCCATTACATCAAATGGAAAGTATTCAAAGCGAAACTCCCTATAATAGGAAGGAATATATATCAATTGTAATAAGGGCTGAAAAAAACACCTTCTCAAAAAATATCGCTCAGAATTTTCATACAATCACGATGACACTGAAAGGAAAGGGAGGAAGTTATGCGGCAGCTTACTTCAACAACGACACGACAGGAGTTAAAATGTCTTACTAACTACCCCGAAGGCAATCTCTTTTATTCTAAGTTTCCGTTAATAAGCGACCAGGACCAATCCAATTTAAATCCAATTTATTGCAAATAAACTGCACCAACAAAGCTATGTAAATGTTCATTCGAACACATTTTTTTTTCTAACTTGAGCAAACGCGGTATCCAAAGCGACTACAAAAAGCGACCAGGACGAGTTCTTTTCATACCCAAAGATAGAAGGTTCAAAACACCATCAGCATGATGGTCAACCGTTCTAACAATGATAAAGTGCGGGACAATAGTGTCCTTTACTGAAAAAAATAAGGCATGCATTTCATTTTCGCAGTTGTACACGGAAGAATTATAAACGCAGCACGAATGTACGATTAGCTTTTCCCCTAAAGAAGGTTGCCCGATCCAAAAAAATTTGGGCGCTTGCTTTGGCGGCTGAGTTTATTTTTCTTTTCTTTCCTCTTGCTTCTCGGCCTAATGCAGGTCGTACAAGGACTGTTTACGTTTCATCTTCTTTATCTAGTTACATTTTCATGCATAGTGTTCTTTTTCTCTCCATAAATCTCATTAAAAACGCTACTTTGAGGTTTATGAAGCGGCTGCTTCGAAACGCGATAGCGCATTTGCGATTCATTTGAGACTCTGCATTCTTTGATGAGGATTAATTGTGTGTTGTATCACATGTTATCACATATATTGCTGTGTAGTATCACATGTTAAAATGTTTCCTATCTATTCTGAATCACCTTGTATAAGGTATATGCACAGATATAGTAGACTACAGGGACTGATGTTTGAATATTCATATATCTGAGTAATACAACTTGGTTATCTTCACTGCATGACTATCTATTTATTGTACCGGTGATTCATGGCGTTAAATATATTCTTATATGACAATAGAAGGAAATAATTT
>BMAW01041558.1:0-12058 GCA_019974015.1 Nephila pilipes | reverse complement strand
ATATATATATATATATATATATATATATATATATATATATATAAGGTATTACTTACATTCGTGCCTTTCGTAATCCATCATTTTTCTTTTGTTGCATGCAAAAAAATTGTACTCAAATACAGATCATTTCAAGAATTTTTGCTCGTAGTATTTGAATGAAAAAAGCTAATTAGATTCGCTAATTATAATAGTTAAATATTTATTAATGTCTCTTAATTATGATCAGAATCTGAAATAAAAGTTTGCTTGTATTTTTTTCAATATATTTCATGAGAATAATTAATTCTGAGATCTAAGAATCTTTATGAATAATCCCAGATCAAAAACTTTTTGATTCATTTTAACATTCTTTTCTCAAAGATGTGATTAAATTAATTCGTTGTACTGACACTACTTTACAAGCTAGAACGTTGTAACTAGAGGTAAGTAAATCTTCTGTTTTTCACTACCCTTTACCTTTTATGTTTGCCCGTTTTCATTTATTATACCCTACTTTTCATGAGAACTTTTAGCGGTACCACTTAACTTGGAAGCAGCATCCTGTTTTTCAAACCAAGAATTATAATATATAGCCAAGCGGTTCCCAAAGTGTGCGGTTCACGAGAGGCCGTCAGGGGATATGTGAAAAGAAAACGGCAATGGAAGCTCCACAGATATAAAATAGAATTGAAGAATCATAGAAGATTAAAAAGAATTTTAAGAAATAGCTAGAGTTTTCAATAATGTTAATTATAATACTAATATACTTAATAAAATCTCCGATGAAAGAGAGTTTGAGTCCCCTGGAGGGATTGGTTTATTCTCCCCTAGCCAGCACCGCAAAAAATAAAGACACTGGGGTTTGCGTTCATTTGTAGAATCAGTCTTCCCTGCACTCGTGTCCACCCAATCTCTAATCAGGATTGGTCTCTCCTTCGCTGCTTTCTCGGTGTTTTACATTTATTGTTAGCACATGCTGAGTTGTGAATGTGAAAAAACAATGTATTAATTCGTATTGTCGTTAACTTTTATTGTGAGTATTCGTATTGAGATGTAAACGTATTATTTCTACAATCCTACTTCAATTTTACCAACTACCTTCTATTCATGTGATTTAAACAACGGATAAGTGGATAAACTCTGGATCTGTGCGGAAGCGAAAGTTGATTGAAACGCCAAATGAAGTACCTTGTACATCATGTGATACTGATAGGAACAATACGGTAAGACAATAAGTGCCAGTACCAGAGCTGGTGAATAAACAAATTGCAGCTTCGCCTTTGAAAGAATTATAAATGAAAAATAGAAAGTACTTGAAAAGCTTTATTAATTATGAGTGGCATGAAGACTCGGAACCACAACTCGATGAAAACAACGCCTAATCAGCCTTGAGCTTGCGTTCATGATCCTTCGGCTACCTACCGCTGCTACGAGACATACTTGGAGAGGAAAGTATTCATAAAATGAGTTTTAAAATCTCTGTGAAACATATATATATACATACATACAATACAAGCAAGGAGTCCTGTCATCCTCATACTTCGTGACATGTTAATGATGTTGAAAGCCCAGTAACAAGTATTTTCAGGGGTTGCCATTTTTTTCTATCCGAGTCAATGAAAGTATCGCCGTTGCACAATATGCTGTATTACTCGTAATTCTTAAGTATTTGAAAAAACTATAGAATTGGAAAAAATTTCCTTATTTTTCATCCGTTGGAAGGTCTTACTACATGTAAAGTCTTGTTGGAAGGTCTTCCTATATGTAAAAATGGCAAAAATAGCCAAAATATGTTGGAATTGACAAATTAGAATATACAAAATGCGTTGGGTTCACCATAGCTGGATGAAAGTCCATATAAGGTTGCAATTTAGGCCTTCGTGTGAACGCGGTAGATATCACATCCAAAATTAAATGCACTAACTACTATATATATTCACAGAGACAGTTCTTGCATACAAACCTTGCTTCCAAATATGCGAAACATTCTTGATGAAACAGTCAAAATTGTCAAATTTATTAAGATGATTTCTACTAATATCAGGATGTTTAAATTGTTGCGTTAATACATTTATAGATTTCGCAATACTTTGCTTTTGTACACTGAAATTAGGTGGTTGTCCTGGGGTAATACCCTGATGCGACAGCTTGAGCTCCTACATGAGCCATCCCTTATTTTTCGAAAAGCATCCTGTCAAAGATATTTGATACATGGTTCTTTATATATTGAATGGTTACAAAGCTATGCATACATATAAGTTATATATTTCACCATTGTAAACAAATCAATATTTCACTTCAAAAAATTTGTAACACTTCTCAAGTTGTCAACAAAATTGAAACAGGAAGAAAAAAAATAATTTGGGGGTACAGGACATTAAAAAAGGACTACCTGAAGTGATTGAAATACTTCATGATTTCTCGCCCCAAGCCAAACTAGAATTAAAAGTCGGTTATTACCTATTGTTAAATCTTGAACATCATTTCATTGTGCACTTATAATGATCACCAAGGGATGATCATCATAATGTATTTGTGCACTTGAAGTGATTAAAATCTAAGTTTGAAAACGTTTTTTAGATCCAGAAAAGGGTGATTGGTGGACATATAATCCTTTCAAATAAGAATATTTTGAGTCGGCTTTATTTTCAGCTCCTGAAAAAGAAAAATCACTTGTCCAGTTGACTAATACAGTGAACTTCTAAGACAATCGTATTTTTATGCCATTCGTTGGCACGGAGCTTGTAAAATGGGCATTCTCTTATATAAAAAATACTTATATAAAAACTTATATAAAAAATATATATATAAACAAATTAAAAGCAGTTCTGGTTTTGAGATTGTATATGTATATATATATATATATATATATATATATATATATATATATATATATCTTTGTGTTAATTTGTTTCCTTACTTCAAAAATAAGTAACTATATAATGAAAAAATAGTTTATCTAATTTAATTCTGCATCATGTATTTGGCAGAAAACTGTTATGAGTGAAACATAACAGTTTGAAGGACGCCTAGAGGATTCGGATTGGAGGAGGCAGCGGAAAGGAACCATACCAACTTTGGTTGCGTGGACTGGAAAATTCTAGAAACTGCTTCTATCCCATCAAAAAGCTTTTAGAGGAGCAAAAATGATTGATACTCTTTAAATTTTACTGAATCTTGAAATCCATTTTTCACGATGAGTGTGTAGCTCGGAGAATGTGTTACCACTTTGTAACGAGTTTTAGCGTGTTTCCTCCTTCAACTAACCTTTTTGGTCAACTTGATTACATCGTTTGATTTAAGAATCTTGCCTTGGAAAGGAACCTTGATTTAAGGTAACTAGTATTTCTATATTAGAAGTGCAATAAATAAGAAAAAAAGATCTAGAGAGACTGAAGGTATTATCATGATTACCGACAAGAAGAAGTTTAGAAATATTGATATGCACACGATATTGGTGCAAGAAGGTGGGTAACAGTATATAAATAAGACTCAGTTTACAAAAGTTTATTCCCAAGTTCGATATATTGTTATTGAAGTACGAATTTCAATTATAATTATTGGTTATAACACTTGCTGAGGATTTGCTTGTCATACTATTTCTTGGCTAATAATTTACTGTATCTTGTTGACTCAGAATCTAAGTAGCAAAGTGGGGTGTCATTAATTGAAGATCGTTTTCATCATTTGACCACAGCTCAAAATTATGAGTTCGATAGCCAACATCCTGATGGAAAAATAAATATTACAAAATTTTATGTTTTAAAATTTCATTTCCCTTTTTAATAACTATATTATTAATCAGATGAAGAGGTGCTAAACATGCAAGAATTCTTTTAGTTGAGATCTTTAAAATACTATAAAGTAAGAACTTTTAAAAAAATTCCTTACCCTTAGGGAGAAAGGGACTGGATATATTAACTTAGTACTTAAATAAAAAGTACCAATTTCGTACGTAAAGTACATAAATGCCACATACATTTTAATACTGTTTGTAATCTGTTTCTTTTCATCGTCTTATTGGGAAATATCTTCCTTTCAACGAATTAAAATATTTATATAAAAATAAATGTAAGCATGTGAGGGAAAAAAGAACTCTGGCCGAGAAATATACCGTTTTGGCAGCTGATTCTATTACTGTAAGTGAAATACAAAATTTTAATTGATATCGCTATTATTTGAGACAATTTCATGATATTCTACACTCACCCACATTAATAATTGATCATTAATTTTTCTTATCGAAAAAACCCAATAATCAAGCAATATTTTAAAATATGTAAAAAACTGCAACTTCATATGTAAAATATGTAAAAACTTCATATTAAAAATTTTTCTCTCTTAATTTTTATTCTACTAAATACAATTTTGCTAAAAATATTATTTCCCTTACGTTATTTTGAAATTTCATGATTTTCAATGCAACACTAAGCGTCATATTACAGAGGGTCTATCTGGCTTTTCCTTTCAACTAACAATTAGAGATTTAGGTACGATGTTGTTTCCATTGAAAATCTCTCTCAAAGAATGAAATTTGATTTATATAAATTAGAATATAATTACTGGAATTCAGTGAAAAGGATTGAGGATATACATTTATAAGCAGCGAAGAATTTAATGCTGTCACTGGTAGTAGATAAAGTGAGCAAAATTTATCAATAAAAACAACGGAATTCTGTCTAGACTGAGTAACGATTAGGATCTACAAAGGGTTAGAGAGTCGAACCCTCCTTTAAAGTTCTATTAAGAATTCAGAGTCAATTGGTCAGTTGCAGTTAAATACCTAGTTACCTATGTGGATAGGAATTAAATCCACAGATTTTACTATAAATCTCCTGTATTTTGATTACTTTTATATCCAATTAAACTCAAGTTGAGTTACTACCTTGTTTAAATTCATTAGTGACTGCCTTGATAAGTGATATTTTAAATATTTATTAACAACAGAAAGATTAAAAAGTAATTGCAGAAGTACGTTGCAATTTGTTCGTTGTTTGCTATTTTAGATGTGATGCTTTAATTCATTTTTAATTTTAACATTATTAGCCATTCCTCAATATTGATATTGACTTATTAGATAAATTTTGAAATTTTATAAAGCACACGTCATCTACTGAAGAATTCTAATACCACAAATTCTGAGTTACACTAGACTTTTGTCAAATTATGTTTGTTTCTCTATTTTATATGATACAAAATGGATTTACAATAAGATTAAATACTGAAATAAATTTCGTTTGTGTGTGTGTGTGTGTGTGTGTGTGTGTTTGTGTGTGTGTGTGTGTGTGTGTGTGATTATTATTATTATTATCCGAGTAAATAGTGACATACCCTTAAGATGAATCTAGTTGATATATTATTAATTATGGCAATTAATTGAATTAAATTAGGTTAGTCACTGAAAATTCAACGTTGTTTTAGCTTATTCCTGAATATCTGTCTAGACGTGAAAGCAATTAAGCACAGACTCGAGTAGAGAATAGAATACCACGTCGCGAGCGGATACAGCAAACTAAAGAAACTGTTTGAATTCTATAATAGGTTCATTATAGATTGTAAATCATGCCACCTGTCTTACTAAAACACTTAATGCGCTTTAAAATTTTGATTGATTCCATTCCACTTCATAAGTCCTCCTCTAAAATACAGTACATTGCAAAGTTCTGAAAGATTAAATACGCCAACGATTCACTTTATAATTTTATAACATAATACAAATACTTAAATTTCACTATCAGAAAGATTGAACTACAAAAACTTTTAAGTTTAATTAATCATTCAAATTAATGAATTTAACATCATTTAGTGTTACTAAGTAGCTATTATACAAAAGGAACTGGTGAGTAAACAAATTTTAAAAATCCATGGATTTAAAAACAAACACACTAGTTGTTTTACTTTAAATCAATACTTTAACCTAGTTAATAATTATTTATTTAATTATAATGTATTTTTCTGATTTTGTTTTGAAGAAGAAAGAGGAGAGGTTTAGATCATCTCTATAACTATTTAAAATTAAAACCTGTGCAACAGTCTTCATATGCATACAATGTATATATTTTATATCTCTAAAAATCTTTATCAAAAACTGTAAAAGGTAGCACACTATATGTACTCATCTAAGAAAAATTTAGTATGTATGAATGATGTGATGTGATTGTTTATTAACATTTCACTGAGAAGCATCAATTGAGCTGTTGGCAACGAATCTCGGTCAAGTGACGAGGATGAAATCTAATTTGGAACCTCCCTTTCCAAACTACCAAACCACGCCAATGTGAGGACTTAGGATCTCTATAGATTTGACATGCTTCAGCCCACTACACGGTGGGTCTTTAGGGGCATCATGCCTCAAACCCAAAACTCGACGAAACCAAAGCCGGCCTTGAGTTCGCGACTGTGACCACTAGGCAACCGAGGTCCCATTTATAAACTAAATGCAACATTATAGTAACAGTATAAATTAGTGGAACATTCATACCAATACATTTTAATAAAACGATTGTAAAATATTTTTTTCCAAATTTCTTTGAGAAATTTATTACTTTGTAAATTCCATCACAATAAATTTATCATCGTTATCTGGGAAAACGGGAAGATAACTTATTCATAAGTTTACTTAATTATAAACCATTTGTTTCCAATACATTTTAAGAATCTACTTGCATTAAGCAACGAATTTATCTTGTAAAAAATAAGTAACACAATCAAAATTCCATGTACCTTTATTTATTTCTCCAGTATTTTGTTTTATACTGTTATCTCATTAATTATATCTTCTATCATTAGAATATAGAAAAAATTAATTTTCAAAGTTGAAGCTTAGCCGCTATTCAAATTTTTCTTCAAAAAATGGCCCCAGCTATTTTTACTTCCGACATAAATAAAAAAAGGAAAGTTTGTTTAAGGAAAGGAAGTAAACAAGAAACTGCTAAAGGAAGTAAACAAGAAACTGCTATTGTAATTTAAAACCCCATACTTAAGAAGACTAATTAAGATATAAATCTAGTGTATACATCATAATTTGTGGAGATAAGGAGCACTGCAATTTTTTTAACTTTCATTCGAAACTATGTATCTGTATAACAAAATACCGCTATCAAACTCAATGTTATCCTTAGATTAACCGGATGTAAAATTATACGCGCGCATTTTGTCAATACGACTACTGATATAACAAAAAAATTTGAAAAGATATTTTGTGAGAAAAAGGTTTCAAAAAATTTGAAAAGAGGTAGCTCAAGTTTCCCTCATGCTCAAGTATCTCGGACTCATGATAACTGATCAAGTTTCCTGCTTAAAATAATGAAAATTTTTGTTCTTCAAGGCATTGTTTCCTGAAAAGTTTCGTTAATTAATTTTCGGACTACAATTCTAAACATCATTTGATATTATTTTTTTATGATTAATTGTCTATTTTTTCAAACTTGATTAATAAATTTTTAACTTTTTAATTTGAGTGAAGCATAAAATCATAAATTCTTTTTTTTCCTTTTTACATATGGATGAGCTTTCCTGTATTTGGAGAACAGTGTTCACCACTGACTTATTCCAAATTATATATATATCTGTAATTATTATTTTATAAGTGACAATATTTGACAAATCAAAACATTTGTTTATCTTTTAAAACATATACAATAAAATAACGTATTAATAAACAATACTCATTATTATACCTTATATTTTCTTGGATATTTGCACAGTGTTAGTTATATACACATTATTGGAGCATTTATATAGAAATAAGTTTGAGAAAAACACTAACATTAATTATAGCAACATATATGTATGATATATGACTAGAAATGATTTTATATAACATATTGTTCATACTCCAATATGTATTACAATTTCTAAAGTGGATCTCATGCAGCTCTCTCTCTCTCTCTCTCTCACACACACACACACATGCTATTTGTGAGTGTTTTAACTAAATACTTCAATTGAACTAACTTTCGTGACAGTTGCCATGTTATACACAATAGAAGACTAACTTTTGAATAAGGCGCCCATAAAATTGTTGGACAATTTCTTGTAAATAAGAAAAAGATTACAAACCTTAAAATAGATTTATCTCCATCAAAATAATCACCAGAGGTGTCATAACATTTCTTCAACGTTTCTTAAAATAATCGAAGCATTATTTATAGACGTTGGAACTAAAGTTTGTAAAATACACGTAACATTCTATTTAACATCAGAGACGTTTTCAAGTCAGTATCCTTTCAATACCATCTTAAGCTTCTGGAAAAGGAAAAGAATCTGCCGATGACAAGTGTGGGGAATGGGGGTGGGGTAATTTATCACTACGTTTGAATCCTTAGCAATATACCTTTGTACAGACAATGCTATAGGGGGCCTAGCATTATCTTGTAAAATAATCTTGCACGGAATCGAAAAATTCCTTCCTCACTCGCTTTATCCTATTTCTTAATAAAAAAAAAACTCCTCCTTGTACTATTTTACTTATTTTAGGAGGAAATACATGGCGAGTAAGTCCTTTGTAATTTAAAAAGGCAATCAGCATCACCTTAGTCTATGAAATCGACATCCGTGCTTTTTTGTATCGGTAAAGACGGTCTTTTTCACCATGCACTTTATCTTCTTGTTTCTGAGTCGTATTGTAGACGTTACACTGGATCTTCAATTGACGTAATATACCCGAGGTCTCATCTCCTGCTATGGTGTATTTTAAGAAATTAGTGTCCTCCTGTCTCACAGCAGTCAAATGATCTTTACAACAATCTTTTCTGTATTCTTTTTACTGTACTGTCGAATTCCAAGACACAAATCTAATACAAACTTTCCTCATTTCATATTTTGTATTAAAATTAATCTGCAGCTTTCTTTGCATGTCATTAATTGCACACATGTCAAGAAGTTGCTGAGTTGTTACACGTCTATCAATTTTCATCAAAGAACGAACTTTCAATACATTTTTCTCATTCTTTGAAGTTGAATTGCGCCCTTTATTTAGGTCGTTTTCAATGCTTTTGTTCCTATATTTGAAGTGGTTTTACCACTCATACACTTATGTTTTGTGATAACGATGAATAATCATATATTTTCCAATTCATCTATAAAGTTTCGGCTATAAATTTATATGATTTGTAACAAACCTTAATGTTATTAACATTGTTCCATCTCGAAGCAAATTTTTTTGTATAGTGTCTCCTAAGTAAATAAAAATGACTCCGATGTTTTGATATGCAAATGGCAAAATAACCAGTTTAAACTGGCTTTGACTTGAGTTGAGATGTCACTTTTTCTAAATATGCATTTATTCTTTAACTTCTTTTATTTTATCATTTGATCTTTTAATTTGTCTGGTTACTTTTCGGGCACTCCTTGTATATTAAACTCTTTTAGGTATGTGCCTACCTTTGGAGCACTTCTTTTAAAAAAAGAAATTTTTTTGAAACACTTATGTTTTTTAGTTACAATGGTATATAAAATTCTGAATTCAAAAGTCATTTTAATGAAGTTTTTCTTACTTTTCGAATTTTGACCAGATTTATTTAAAATTTAGTAAAAATTGACATTTACGCAAAAGTTCTTTTAACAAATTGCAATTAATATATTTTACTTTTTATTAAAACAATATATTTAATATACATATATCCGGGTTGTGAAGCAGAAAAAAAATCAGTTATGTTTTAAACTTACTGAGTTATATCAAAACTTACAAGCACAACATGATTTTACATTGGATTACAGAAATTGGTTTTTTCGTAATCAAAAAAATTCAAATCGCAGTTTTCCAGAAAATGCAACAAAAAAGATTTTAATGTTTCTTAAAAATTATATACTTAAATTAATGCATTAATTAACTACCCTAGAAACAAATGCAAATCATTCTTGAAATCTTAAATATGTGGGCTTTAATTAAAAGTAATAAAGAAAATTTTGAAAAATTTTCACGAAAACGGTGATTTTTGGTTAGGCACATACCTCAAATAGCATACAATCTTTTCGGTGTACAAAATACAAAATTAGCTCAATCTATGTAAAATTTTAAGTTATGTTTACCCTAAAAAAAGAAATAAAGGATGTGGTTTTACACTGATTCTTCATTGCATTCATTTATTATTTTATTATAAGTTCTTTTGGCATGTTTTGCAATTGACATACGCTAAAAATTTGGAATATTTTTCGATAAAATATTTTTCATACGATGAATGTTTTTCAACTTGAAGGATTCTTCTAAATTACAAGCAGACCCGATGTTTTTGACTAAATAGTTAAAATAAAAACTGGGTATCTTTAAATTATTCACTAAGTGTGAGAAAATTCTTGTGTATATTCTTTAACACCAATTAGATTCGAGGGGATTTTCTAATTCCTCTTATTATGAGATTAAGACTAATACATACACACATGCTTATTTTTTCCTCTTCTGAAAACAACTGATGTCTCATCCATATGGATATATAGTAAATGTATTGATATTGAATGATGTTGCAAATGAAACTTTACACTATGCACGACTTTCAATGTTCCGTAATATCATATACTAAGATAAAAACTACATTTACATAATTCAGAATTGTCTTCCTTGATCCATATGCTGGCTACATCTCCAAATTAACCTGTGTGTTTTCATCACATGGATGTCCAACTTGAAGTCCGCTGCAGCTCATTGACCTAGGTCACAAGTTTCGTGGCCGACTGTGCAAGGGTCGAGCTTCAAGTCCTGATTCCTCCCAAACCCATTGTGCCAAAAAATGAGAGGTACTTCTCATTACACATTGAACAGAATCTAAATGTTCGTGTGTGATGAAATGAGGATAATATCAGAAGGAAGTACCAGCTTACGCAAGTATTGTCTC
Source organism: Nephila pilipes (assembly GCA_019974015.1). Taxonomy (NCBI): domain Eukaryota; kingdom Metazoa; phylum Arthropoda; class Arachnida; order Araneae; family Nephilidae; genus Nephila; species Nephila pilipes. The sequence continues at coordinate 1,247 of BMAW01041558.1, read as the reverse complement.
CATCACTGAATTTAACTAAAAATTATGAGCTATATAGTATACAATCATCACGTAGTTGTAATAGATTGATTGTTTATTAACGTCAAACTTAAAAGCAATACTAGGGTTATTGACAACAGACCTCGTAGTTTGGAACCTCGATCAAGTTGTGACGTCCTTCCTCCATTATTCACTTCTACATCCATGTTTTAGTCTAATTAAATAGTCAATAAGTACTAGACACTAAATGAAGATACGTAATAACGAGACAAAATACTATGTTAAATATTGAAGAATAGATAAGATCGTTCTCTTTCGAATCCCTTTTTATTCATCAATTCTCGATTATGCCCTAATAATAAATTTTAGCTTACCAAATCATTTGTTCTGATTAAAACACTTCTATCTAAAAGCCGATTCTTATTTAATATTTTAATTAAGATTCGCTTCAATCCAAAAGTTAATTAAGATGCTTCAATTTAAATTACAAACACTTATCAGGATGTTGTTATTCTCTATCTCCTTTACATTTTTTTCAATTCTGTTTTATTTCTAATTTATATATATAACACATCAATCAATAACTCCCGGGACAACATTGAAACAACATTTTTGCAAAATTCTTTTATTCATCAACATAACACCTTTTGTTAATCACCTTTTGAATTGTTCAATCATTCCAACGCTTTTCCAAATTTCCCCCAATTTTTCCCACCAAGAAATCTTTTTTGTTGCGAGTAAATAGCGATAAACAGCTTTCTGAATCATCGACTCGTTGCTGTTTTTGTTCCATCGAAAGCAATCGCGGCACCCACTTGGAAAAAACCTTTTTCACTTCACTTCAAAAAACCTTTTTCAGTAAATACACTTCCATATGATATCTGTGTCATCTCAGCAATCTCACGGAGCTTCACTTTACGATCTTTCATTATAATTTTTGTCACTTCACTCACATTTTCCGGTGTAACGGCTTCCACAGGTCTACCCGAGCGTTCCGCGTCATTTGTGTCGGTACGACCACGTTTAAACTCGGCAAACCACCGACAAATCGTTGCTTTTGATGGACAAGAGTCCGGGTAACATTTTTCAATCCATTGTTTCGCTTGCACGGTGTTTTTACCCATTAAAAAACAATGTTTTATCAGAACACGAAACTCGGTTTTTTCCATTTTTTAAACAAACTACAAAACGACTTTACTCCAACCTCGATAACTCAGCTGTTTCTGGTCCGATCGACTTAAAATTTTGACACGTTTCAAGCAAAGGTT
>BMAW01041557.1:0-21151 GCA_019974015.1 Nephila pilipes | reverse complement strand
GAAGAATATATTTTATTAGTTTGGAAAACAATTGTTTTTGAAAATAACTATTAATTGAGATATCTCGCCATTCAATTTTTCTTCTTTGTTTATTGTTTCTTTTCTTTAAATTACAAATTGAATTTTGGAGTTATTCATTTTTACCCAACAAGATGCATTGTGGGAGGGTTAGTACCATAGAACTAGTTTAACCCCACAATTCAGTCACCAGTCTGAATATGCATGTTTTGTTTTGTTGGGTATTCAAATTATTCTTTTAGTTTCAAATTTGATTCAATTTCATCTTTTTTACTTAGTTCTATAAATGTGTGATTTTTTATTGATTTTGGATTTTAATTGTTCTCTTACTTTTATGTTTTTTAAGGATAAATTCATTGCTTTATCTTATATATATATATATATATATATATATATATATATATATATATATATATATGATTACTGGAGAAATAAAATTTTAGGGATGAATAAAGTTTTAGATTAGGGTTCTTTAAAAATAACAAATTAAAAAAATGCCCTTTTTTTATCAAACATACGAACTAAACTTCGATTAATGAATAAACATTATTAATGGAGTAACAAAATTCAGAGTTATTAAACTCTGGCACTGGGGATCTTTGTGAATATCAAAGGAAAAAATTCACTTTTATCAAACAAAACGCTTTTAATATTTTGATTAGATTATTTTTCAAAGTGTTTCAGCATAAAATTCCTGTAGTTTCAAATTTTTGCACACATTTTGAATTCATGTAAATTTCATTTTGGTATATAAAACCTTTCTGTTGAGATTGTTGGGTTTCTGTAAAATATTTTTTATGTAGCTATTATTTCAAAAACCATATTCGTATTCATAAATATAACATTCATTTCATTTAGGTTTTCTTTCATGTCTGGGTTCGTATTTTTTTCATGAATTTAACTTTATTTTCTTACCATCATTTATTGGCCATTCAAGGAACTATGATTTTAGTTGGATCTCTTTTGGCGTACAAGATCAATGCTCAATTTTTTATCCTTTGTTCCAGTTTTAATTACATTTAGCTTAAATATTTTTACTTTAAGCAATTCAATTCAATTTAATCAATTTAATTAAATATAATTGTTGTCAATATTTCAATTTAATTATTACTTGACAATTAGCAGAAAATTGCAGTGCCTTAAATGTCTCATTTTTCTTTCAGGTACAAATCATCTTTCACAAATCTTTTTCTCTTTCTAATCCTTAGAAGTGTAATTATTATTTTAAAAGAATATCTGCCAAAATTTCTTATTGAGAGAACAGTTTCAAACCTTCCAGTTTAGAAAAAAATATTAAAATTATCAACTTCAGTTTCGCAGAGCTATTTTATTTTAGTGGAGAGAGAGACCATTTCCACAAGGCGGGAATTACACAACTCCGCCGTTGGATACATATTATTACAGCATGAGTATAACAAAAAGAGTGAGCTTAAGGAGTAATTAGAAGAGAGCGTTTTTCGATGTGTTACACTTTTTATATGAGGAAAATTCACTTTAAACGTCACAGACCACATGGTCTGGATGCATGGACTTCAAGGGAGTTTAAGTGTAGACCCAAAATCTTTCGAGAACAATACCTCAGAAATATGTGTATTTTAAAAAGTGATGCAAGCTTCGATGAAATTCGAACTTCTATAAAAAAAAATTATTGCTCGGAAATACCAGTTGAGTACTATCTTCGATAATTTAAAAAAATAGCTGAATTTCTTTAATTAATAGAAGCAAAAAAATCATTTTCTTAACGAAGCTAGACTGTTGATCACTTCAAAGTTTCATCAAATTCCCGGCAATCCTAAAAACCTCCAGGAATTTGAGACAAAATCTAGTGAATGAATTCGGAGTTCTACAATCCAACTAAGATTCTAACTCTATAACTAGTGAGAACAATCAAAATGCCGAAAGAGACGCGTATTAAAATTTCTTCAGGGTAAAGGAGATAACCTCTCGAATCAAGATGGATGAAGCATCCATCAAATATTCTGTCATTAGAGAACATAAGAAGGATCATTAAGTCGAAATGCAACTTTAAAGTTCCAGAATATTTGAAGAAAAGAACCAAAAAAATGAAAATATTGGTTACCCGAAAAAATAATTTATATACAAGGGCGAAAATCCCGGAATTTATACTACCAGTGGCTCCAGTGGGATTACAGCCTCGCTGCCAATTGACTTCCAATTGGCTGCCAATGGATCCAAAGCGATCAGTATCAGAAGATAGCAAGATATTCAAGGAGTGATTCCCTCTCTCACCTGCGCCCTTCGAAATATTCAATAGATGAGCGAGTCTCTAACCAAAGACCACCAAATATACTGTACCACATTATTCGTCTAACTCGGTGAATTCCTTATAAACCGTACCAAAATAACACCAAAGATGTCCATTAACCACACCAAAGATGAGAACTAATACTTATCCGAGTGATATTTGAAAATAAAAAAATACACTTCTCTTATATACCAGTTCTATTATAAAATCATAAGAAAAAGTGAACAATATCGATTAAGTTTACAACAACATAAAAAGTACAACAAATCATGAATCTCCAATATTAACTTTGAAATAAGGGGCAGTGAAAAATGAGAGAAATAAATGGAAACATAAAATTCATCATATTTTTAAATAAATATCAATTGTCATGTTTAATGTGTCTATTAAACCATCAGTAGTTTCAAACTAAATATTAAATTAAGAGTACAAAAAAATACTTCAAAAACAAAAATTAATATCATTATATGATAAATCAATAGACTTTGTAAAAGAAAAGACTAAACTAAATCCGAAAAATAAATGTTTAAAAGAATAATAATGTAATTATTAACAAGGAAACTTATGATGTTTGTAATGTGGAAATAACTCCCAACAGTGACTATGGGAATATTAATATGATTATTGACAATTGTAAAAATTTCTTTGCTAACACCAAATTTGATGTTGGTGTAATAAAATGTACTCCCACTAAAAAAAAATACTTACCTCAAATTTACCTATTGCTAACCTTTCTTGTAGAATCTCACTTAAAGATGTCGCATGAATGAAAAAAATATTAGGCACATTGTTAAAAGCAAGAAAAAATAAAACACTCTCATAGCTCTTATTCTGCTTATAACTCTGGCTTTTAGAAAAGACTGCTTGAAAATTAGAATGCTCGCATTCGATTGTGTGCCGATTACAAAAAACACAAAGCTATCACAAAATTGGATGTAGAAACATTCCCAAGATTTAATACAATTTTAAGTAAATTAACACATGCAAAAATTGCTTCTGCAAAATTGTCTTTTCAGGATATTAGCATATTGTATTAGATGATAACGAAGCTGAATTATTTGCATTCACATCAAATTATGTTATTTTTCAATTTAATCGTTTAATCTTTGGATACAATCTCCTAGGCTATATTCTAAAGACCTATTAGGCAAATGCCAACTAATTACCAAATAAATTTTGCGTTAAATTATTTTGATGATATCATTGTATTTTCAAACTCAATGGAAGAACATGCCAACCATTTAGAAGAGATTTTTAAAATTTGTGGGACTGAAAATATTAAATTAAAATTCTCAAAATGAATATTTAGACAAGACATTACTGATTTTCTGGTTTATAAAATAAAATAAGGATCATGCAGTCCTAATATTGCTGAAGTAGAAGTTGTTTAAGAAAAAATTCTTGCCTCCTTGAATTGTAAAAGATTTACAAAGATTCCTTTATAATATTAATGTTTATCATGATTGGAATCCTAACTATACAAAAATTACAGTGGCTCTAAATAATCTTCTTAAAAATATCAAAAATAGAATGGTCAGTCAACTAAAAACTTAGAAAACTTAATTTTAAAAAAAATTCAAGCCTTATTCTATTAAAATTTTTCTTACTAAATTTATGCAGATGCATTTAATTAAGCCATAACAGCTATTATAAAATAAGAACTACATTATAGAAGTCAACAATCCATTACATCCTACTCCAGGTAACTGAGAAACTATGAAATCAACAATCCAATAATTCAGTTAAAGGGCTTTAGCGATCATTGACAATTTACAAAAATTTATTGTTACCTTCATGAATCTCATTTCACGGTGCATGCCGTCCATAATAGATCAGTTTGGCTTAAAAAAGTTTAAAAATCTGCCATAGGTAGGCGTTTAGATGGCTTTATATGTCTCTATATATGATTTTGATATAAAATATAAAAAGGAAAATCCAATATCTGATGTGGATATGTGTTGACATAAAATCTTATTGCTCATTATTAAATTAAAACACCACCACAACTATTAAAAATATCATTGAAATATTACTCGAGTTCTATTCGTCAAATTTGCATTAATAATACATACATGGAATAAGTGAAGTATCCTCTAATTTTTAATAACAAAACAAAAATTCAAAATTTGAAGCAGCATAAAGTCTCAGTTACCTTAATCTTGTTATTTTAAATATTTACTATGTTTTTTTTTTCAAACCTGAAGAAACACCCTTCATGCAGAATTACAAAGAATTTTACTTACCAGTTTGTAAACATTTTCTTATGAAAGACATATATGTCTATTTTTATTTTCATTTATACATGAACATAAAAAAGAACAAATAACTGATTTTAGTTTTCAAGCACTTGAAAATAAAATCAGAAAGAAGAATTTCAGAATTTAAAGAAACTCGGAAAAAAAATTTCTGTGATAACTCAGCTCTAGTTTTTGAATAGTAAATATTTATTTAAATTACAAGCGTAATTTACAAGTTATATAACAATAAAACACAGCAGCATTTGATGACTTTTCATTTAATTTAAGATCTCACTCAACTCATATATTTATAGCATAAACAGTAGTTCTTTGCATAAACAGCATCATATTCCAGCATAAACTGAAAAAAAATATTACATCGTAAAATAATGAGTTTACTTCGTAAGATATTACATTCATTTTTAGGCTAAAATAAATTTCTGCAGAGAATCATCAAATAAAAAATGGTGCAAAACTAATTTTAAGTATAAAGTTTAAAATTCCTTTCTCATACATTTTATTAATTGTTCGTAAACTTATTAACTAATGAAAGATATAAGAAACTAAAAAACAGACAATACGACATTGAAATAAAATTTCTTGAATTTCATTTCAAATTTACCTTTTAGAAAATATTATCTCATTTTTAATATATATTACTATCGTAGTGAAAAAAAATGTGATTATTTTTTCAGTTCCAAAATTTCTTATATATTTATAATTGGTATGGATTTGCAATTAATTAAGTTTTAAAATGGGACAATGTGATTTGTTTTTATTTTTAAGAAAAATATGCTGATTTCAATGTGTGGGGGGAGGTAACAGTTTTTTAAATTAAAACTCTTGATTCATTCATGATATTTTGAAATTATTTACTATAGAAATTTTAAGTTTTCATTTTGTTTATCCTTCTTTAAACTTATTATTGATTCGATTGAAAACAAGAGAATGAGAAAAAATAAATAAGTAGAGCTATTCTCCATTTACTCTTCACTAACCTTGGGGGCTTTATAGTAAATTGAGTTGCATAAAATTACAATTAATTTTGAAATTAAACAAAATGTAATTAGGCAAATTGGATGAAGATAGAAGAGAAGTAAACTGAATTAGTTTTTATGATATATTAATGTGGCAATCCTATGTTATATTTAGAATAATCAGAAAATTAAATTTAAAGCGTTCATTTATTCGACACATTAACATTTACTCGAACCCAAAGAAATTAATACAATTCTACATTTCACATAATTTTACATCTTCTCGCTGGTTCGTTTTCATCGGACTCGCTAGATTACAATCTCGTGTGATGTATAACTAGCGCCCTCTATAGTACTACAATTAGTGGTTGATTAAAATCATCATCGACCGTTCTAGGAAAAAATGATCTTACCGTCTAAATTCCAATAAAGGGTACATCTAAAAAACAAAGCTGAAAAGAGAAAACTTTAAGGCAGTAACAAAGCACAATAATTAAATGTGTAACCGATGGTTTTAAAGAACTGAACCAAAAAACCAACAGATGGCGCTGTCCGCCATAACAGCTAGCCGCCATAGGACTTTCTTCCCAACCTCTAGTAATTAGTAGTTTGTACTTTTGTGGTATGCGTGTATATGTATGTTGTGTGTTGCAAGCATGTTTTTATATATCCCTTATTAATATTATTGTGTTATATACCCGCCTAATAAAATAGGAATGTTCTGCAAACCTTCTAATCTTCATTAAAAGGATTCCACGCACTCATGCCACAAATGTTATCCATCGTCCTTCGAGTATCGTCGTCTTCGGAAATCACCATCGTCTTGCTTTGTCATCGGCTTCATTTTTCTCTTCTTCTTCCTTTTTTTTTTTTTTTTTTTTGGCTAATGTCTTCAAAACGCATACAAAACAGTCACCTTGGGAAGAAAGTTGTCATAAATGGCAAAAAAGTCATAATCGGTAGACACACCGACAAATAAATGAAGTAATGGGATATATTATGTTACGCCCCATCTTTTTACAAATTGTGCACAAGTTGTTGTATTTTTCAGTCTTTTAGACTCTTTTTTTGAAACTTGATATGAGTCATCTATATATATATAAGCGAAATACCACTGACTGACTCATCACGATATCTCTAAGACTATACAACCGATTGACTTGAAATTTGGTACATTTACTCATTTTGCAATGTAGACGCTCACTAAGAACGGATTTTATGGAATTCTTAACCAAAATGTAGTTATCATCGGTTAATCTTTTCTTACCCATCGGTTATGTCATTTTGGCGACTTTATCGCCAAAAATGACATGACCAACGCCAAACGGAATATATTTTTTTAAATGTATACTTTGTATCGCTACCAATTAAGTTTACTTGCGAGATTTGCGCGTGCGAAATGGAAAAATACCAAATAATTTAATATTGAAGCGCTGATGGATGATTGGCAAGATTTTGGAGAAGAGGCTCTTTTTTGCAAAATATCACCAAATATCTTCCACCGCCAAGTCGAAGCATTTCAATGACCTTGCATTGTGAATTTTAAAAAGCTATACTATGGTAACCCCAGCTGATTTCGCTCGCCAGCTGATTTCGGTTTTGCTGAGCAAACGATATTTTTTTATTGTTGTGGAACATAGACGTAAGATTTAAATTTATGAGAAAAGTATTTTATTATTAATAATGATTGATAAACTACATTAGTAAATCTAAACGCAATCTAACGAAGATATTGAAGTTGGCTTTTAACAAATGAATAATAACGGTATGTTATTCATGTCATTAATAAAAAAATAAGTAGCTATCAAAACATTTATTTTGATGTACGCATTAATTGTAACCTAATGTAAATATCATGCAAAAGTTTTGTTTCTGTATTTTGGTAATTTTTAGTTTTTGTTTCCTAGGAAATAAACATTTTTCTTTTTTTAAAATGGCTGGATATTTTATTGCTTTCAGAATACAGAATTATTTTTAATGCTATGATTTTTGTCATCTTTAGTGTTTCAACCTCAAGAAAATGTGTCTATGCTACTTTCAAAGACTCAATCAATATCTAACATTGATTTTTCAAGTTCAAGTGAATCAATTATTAATGATGTAATATCTCTTCAACTAAATAAAGGTAAAAGAAATGAAGAAAAAGATTCACAAATTCAATTAGATATAAACAAGTAAGACCAGCTGCTACAAAATATATTCAAAGTCATCCTGAAGAACATAGAGAAGCTGCTTCAAAATATACTAAAAGCCATCCTGAAGTACATAGAGCGTAAGAAAATACTTTTCTAATACCCCCCACGTGAATCAGGCAGCTGTAATTAAATACAATGATAAAAGATCAAAAGTTAATTTAGCGCCATGGACTTCCAAAAATTTGTCTGGTTTTAAATATGAAATATATATTGACTATTAAAATGATAAAATTGTCAGTTTCGGAAAACGTTTGCCCTGTTCGAGGTGCCGTGCTTTAAAATGGATAGAACCTCCAGGAATGTGCTGCAGTGGTGGTCAAGTCCAGCTTCCTGCTATTAGATCCTACCCTGAACATTAGAATAGTCTTAGCCAAAAGGATCATCTTTCAGAACATTTTCTTTCTACAATTCGTAAGTATAATGGATGTTTTCAGATGACGTCATTTGGAGCAAAAGAATTGAAGGAAGGGAATTTTATGCCAACATTTAAAGTCCAGGGGCAGGTATACCACAGGATAGGTAGCCTATTGGCTGAGCCTCCTCAACAACCTTCTTTTCTTCAGTTTTACTTTCTCTGTGATGATGAACGTGAAAGAAACATTCATTGTGGTATTTTCCCAGGTGTTAAGCCAGAATTAGCCAATTACAAAAGGAGCTACATGAACATAACAGGTATATTCACGATTTCAAAGCTGCTGTTGATTCAGTTCCTAAAGACCAAAAGGAGTTCAAGGTTATAATTAATGCCGATAAAAAACCATCTAGAGAACACAAAGGTCGTTTCAATGCTCCAATTTTCTTGATATTTTATGTATAGGTTCCAAAATATAATATTATCGTCTGCCCAGCGAAGCGGGCGGGTATCAGCTAGTTACTACTAATATTAATATAATTGAATGACCCTAATTATTTCGATTTAATTTTAAGATAAGGTCCGAATTTAGTATGTCTTATAGCAATTGAATCACCTAATTTATAGCAATGAGGCATTCACAGTCGTAAGATATACGTCTTCTTATTCTACTCTTGAGTATTGAATAATGGATTTTAGATATTTTCGTAGATCGTTACGATGTTTTTTGAAATTAGCTTGGAATTTGGCTTCAATGATTTTTTTCAAATTATCGGAATGTTTCGTATTCGTTTTGGTAAGGAATAAGAATTCAAAAGGAGTAGTATGAATACATCTTTGGTAGGTTGAATTAATAGCTTGTTGCGGTTCATTAGCATACTTATACCAATGCAAAGTATTTGCAAGTTTTTGAAGTAAGGAACTTGATTTAAAAGTTCAACTTGACCATTAGCACGCAGGTGGCCAGTTATTAATAAAATAATCACGTATATTTTCTTTGGAACAATATTCTTCGAATTCTTTTGACGTTACAGTAATGCCACCAACCGAAATACACACACACATACATATATTTATATATATATATGTGTGTGTATGCATGTATGATGAATGTATATTTGTGTGTGTTTTGTGTTCGAAATATTTTGAATATATTTGGTACATTTATCTAAACCCGTGAACTTCTTTTAATGTTTTCTATACCAAGAGATGTAATCAAAGAAATTAATCAAAATTTTAAAACTTATATCTAATGCTTTGAATCATCAATAATCATGTCCAAACAGTTGTTCGTATAATGTGAAGGAAGAAAATCGCGTTGATAAATAAATTGATCCCCTCTTACATATTCATTATTTAAATATTTTCTAACGCACACTCACACAAGTCATGTATAATTAAAGCTGCTATGACTTCCTCCTTAAGATTACCGCATGTTTTGTTTCCTAGAAAGAACCTGAATACTTTTTACTTGATAAATTGGTAAAAATTAGGGGAATGCCATTCAAATACAAAAGCTTTTACAAATCGTTAACCTCTTTATTTTTCACTATTGGCACTTATTTTGGGAACCATTGACTAATCAGAGTGTAACACTTAGTCGTGGTTAAACACTACAATAATATAAATTATATATATATATATATATATATATATATATATATATATATATATATATATATAATATATATATGTATATATATACAGATTGACAATGATTCTTACTTTCTTTTTCGTTACATAGATGATCTAATTATTTTAGGTAAAATTGAGGATATTAAACCAAATATTTCATTTTACCCTAATTACCTCAAATTATTAAAAACTAATCGTAATTCTAATACAGTGGATCCTGATTTGCAAATTGTTGACAATAGACTATTTAGTAATATTTTTGATAAAAGAGAGAGATTCGAATTCCATGTAATTAGAATACCTTTTTGGAACAGTAATCTACACAGATACATTTATAGGAATATTTTATTCGGCTTTTTATTACGTAATAACAAATTAACCACACATAAAATAGACAAATTTAATAACATTAAAAAATTCTTCAACAACTATTTGAATCATGATTATCCAATAAATTTCTTAAATACTTATATACATCACAAATATATTAAGCATCTTTGCGAATCGTGATCCAATTTCAAATCCACCACACAACAATAGTTAGGTCCACAAAGTCGGCTTGTGAGTGGTCTAGCCGTGAAGAATTTATTTATTTATTTACATTTACACAGCTTACATTTTTTCTCACTCTCTGGACCGTTATACTCCTTTACCATACAACTTATTACCAGCCAATTGTTTGCATCCTTTTACATTTTATTACCAATCAAACAATGATTTAAATCTTTTTTCAATGTATATGGTGATGATGTGTTATGTTTTTTCATTTTGAGTTTATGATATACATCTTGAAGCTTAAAGAAAATTCCGTCTTACTACTCACATATTTGAATCTTCATTTCTTTGAATTTTGTAAGTAATTTTTATATTTTGATTTGTTGATAATTTTTAGAATGATAGATTTTATTTTGTAAATTTTATCGTTGAAATTTTTTGCATTTTTTAATCATTGAACTCTTTTGTAATTTGGATTTCCCAATTCAGTCTACCAGGAATTATAGATTTTATTTTTGTGGATTTTATCACTGAATTTGTTTGCATCTTTTAATCATGAACTCTTTTGCAATTTGGATTTCCTAATTCAGCCTACCAAGTCGCAAAAGGGGAAGGTTAGTACCATTAAACTAGTTCAACCCCGCTTAATCGGTCCTCAGCCCGATATTGCTTTTTGACTTGCTGGGTTCCATATTTTCATTTATTTTTCTTTCATTGTTACATTTCTTTCTGGATTTTTGTCTTTTTAAATATTTTAAATTATTCTTTCATAAATTTTCAGTATATATATATATATGCAGCAGTTTTTAGAATCTATTTATGTTATGTTTTCATTCCTATTTCGTAATGTCATTCTTTTTTATCTCTTAATTTAGGCGATCGTGTTATTTACAAAAATACTTAGATTAACATCTCCCACGCTCTGAACTAATAGGGATATTCCTCTTACTAGACACTCAAACTCCCTTAAAAAATTTCTAAGGATCCTTACAGATATTACCATGTGATCCAGCTCTTCCCTAATTTAACTTCTTTGGAGAAATAAATAGGAAAAATTTCTGTTTTTTCACTCCTAGGTACTAGATCGAGAGAACGTTTGTTACGTACGCCCCTAGTTTTTCTAAGATCTGCCTTTGTTTCGTGTGAATAAAAATAAATCTGTTACTCTAAAATTAAGTTTTCTTATTTTGCCATGACTGAAACGAAAGTAGTACAAAATGTTTGAGTTCAATATTTTCAAATTAACGAAAAATAATTATTATCATAACTAAGCTGTTTGGATTGTCCTGCCTGGTCGCACAAATAATTACTAAGAATAGAATTTACATTGATTCCAAGAGAGAGAGAGAGAGAGTAGCGATGTACTTGATGTTGAGTCTATTTCCACTTTGTAAGAGCGTTGTGGATCAACTCTCCAGGCAATCAAAAAAATATATCGGAGCCAAATACTATGTTGACATGCTGTGTCCAGTCATCAAAAAGTACTTGTAAGACGCCATTGTATTTGGAACCTTATTGCGGACCAAAGGCAAGGGAGGAGCCTCTGGATCCTTCTGAATGACCACAGCAACCAAATAAAATACTGAAAAGTCGAAGTAGCAAAGTTAAATGCCACTAAGGAAATCCCTGATGCCATAAAAATTTTCTTCTTTTCATCCTCCAATACATTTGTTAATGTTATGTTATGTTTACTATCACGCCAACATTTTCTATTGATGAAATTCTTAAAAAATTTAATTTTTCTTCTCTATATGATCATAAGATCCTGTTATTTCGTCTTGTATTATTATCAGTTTATTGCATCTACATCAATAGTTTTGATCTGAATTATAACATTTGTACTGAAGTAGACTAGAATTGATTCATCAAATGCTTTTCTGAATCGGATACTCATTTTTAACAATCATTTTATTTTTCATCTAATTTTCTGAAGTATGGCTAATATTCAGTAAGTAATGCAATATATGCTTTTCTTTCTATTTTATAAAATAGATTGCATTGTTCTTTCTAATATTGTTTATTGATTTTGTATGATTTATTTTGTAGATTAGTTAAGTTGGTTTATACCAAGATTTTTTGTTAATTGAAAAGTGCAAAATATTATTAGTATATTACAGCTGTTTAAATATTCATTACATGTGTGAATAATTATCACTAAAACATTTCAATTAAATAATTGTATTTCGATTATATGGTATGAGCGTCAAAGAATGTTTTACTGCTAAGTGATAATGTTTATATCGTGAAACTGAAAATGTATTATTTGTATTAAGAAATATTTATAAAGGGATTATAGAGTGGTGTTTGGTTTTGTTTAGAATTAATTGGAATAATTGTTTAGAATTTAATATATAGTAAAATATAAATGTCTATAATATTACTTTATTAGTAATATTTCATATTTATTCATATATCTTTTGAAAATTGAAACATTTCTATTGTTTTTATGTTATAAAAATAGCATATAAAAAACTGGGAAAAATGATTGTGTAGTGTATCTTAGTTTAAAAAAAACATGATAAAATTGCTTGACATTTTTAATTGAAAGTTCTATTGGGTTTCTTTAATTTTTTCATTCTTATGAAATAAAAAAAAGATATATAAGTTTATTTTAAAATTTAATTCGATAATTAAAAAAATTTTGAAAAATATTTTAACATGAGTTGCTACATTGTATATAATTCCAAAATATTAAAATCATTCTATTTTAGAATTTTGTTTTATTTTAATGTCTTATATTCAGAGAATGTAATATTGTATGAGATATAATTTAATATTTTTCGAAATATTAATTCCAATTTCGTTTCATAAACCGTACTGTATATAGAAAACAATTACAAGGTTTTGCTTTGATATGTATGGTGGGGATTTTAAAATGGATATTATTAGAAAAATTTTGATTTTGCTCACTTTTGAGTGGAATAAAATAAGTTGTTCTTTTATAATGTGAAATGAAAAATATTATACTTTCTTTTGAAAGGAATATTTAACATGTGTTTTTTTTAATAAAGAAAAATATTATTTTTAAAAGTGTGATTGTCAATAGTAATTTAAGTTATAAGAATTTTTCTGTTACAATGAATGATTGTCCCGTTTAGATTATTTCTCTTGCGAGCTGTTTCAAGGAAAAGATAATTCAGTACATGAAACATCATATAATGTAATATAAATAAGTAAATTCTCAAGGCAATTGTTTAAATTTTGATTTACAAACGAGGCAATGTTTTGCCCAGCAAATTGTACTTTTTCCGCTACAAGCGGAATATTTTTATGGTTGAGAAATTGTCATCGGCTAGATCACTAAAGGATTAAAATATGAATATGTATTTTTTTTAAAGAAAGAATTTGAATTTCAGTGATAAATATTCTCAAGTGTGCTTACAGTATTGAGTAGGGTTTGCCATCTGACACTGTATTTGTAATGCAAGTCGCAGACACATATTTGTAAACATCTAAATCATAATTTCTTACATTTACAAATATTTAGATAATTAATTTAATGTTCTGTTTGAAATGAAAATTTTCATATGAGGAAAATATTGGAATGTTATTTTGATATGGAATTTCGGAATTTAGCAAAAGTTCCAGCAAAACTATTTGTTTTTTGTTTATTTTATTTTAGGTTCAAGAATTCATGTCAAAATACAAAATTATACTACTGAATACAAATTATTAAATTTTAAAACACAATGTCACACACCAGCAATCATTTTTAATATTTTAACCACATAAAACAAAACATTTGAATTTACATTATTGCTTTACATTTTTGGTCTATTTATCAGAATTTGTTAATATATAGAGAAATGAAATTTTCAAGTATAACTGTATAGCCTACATTTTAATTTTAATTTCTTATTTAGATACCCCTGTAAGATTCAGTTACATCTAAATGTCCAACACGCATTCACAACTTGCGAAAGAAAGAAAATTATAATAATTTCTCCGAATTCTAATTAATATCCTAGTTTATGATATATATTTTAACAGTTTTAGTTATATGATCATCGTTTATTTCATGATCCCATTCAATTTCATCTTTAAGCTCAGACAATCACACTAGTTACAAAAATACTTAAATCAGAATTTCCCACGATCTTAATCAATAGGGATATACCCTACTAAACATTCGGAAAAGTTTTTAAAGATCCTGACATCTATCTAGCTAATGATTGATTTCACTTTTCTGGAGAAGCAAACTTTCTGGCAAACAGGGAAAAGTTTCTGTCTCTTCTCACCAAAATACTGGAACAAAGGCAGGATATATATTGCATACACCTCTAATTTTCCGATGTATCTGTCTCTATACATATATATACAGGGTGGTAATAATTAAAGTTAAACTATAGAGGCCTGTAGAACTCGTTCTGCTTATCGGATTTTGACGAATTTGGAATACAGGCTATATGAACCACGAGGAAAAGGTTTCTGTAATAAAAAGTAGTACAAATTTTGACATCTAGAAGGAAATGTGGTGCCCAAAGAAGGGCAAAAAATATGTTAGAATAGTTAAAATTTATCGATTACAGAATATGCTCAATATGATCTCCATTGACATCAGTAACGTGTTAAAGGCTCATTATAGCGTTTTTAATAGTAACAGGAAGCAACTCACGAATGATTTCAGCCATATGGTGTATAATGCTGCCTTTCAAATCAGGTAAAATCCTAATTCCTCCTATATAAACAAGAACTTTTAAGAATACCCACAACCAATAATCACAGGGATTTGAACCGGGTGAATGAGAAGAACATGGATTTTGAAAATTTCTGGATATTACAAGATCATCCCCAAAGTTAGCACTAAACAGTGCTTTGAATTGGCGCCCAATGGGAAGAGTGGCTGTATCTTGTAAAATGATAGTGTTTTACAAACATCGTCGCTCCTGAAAACCAGGTAGGACCTGCTGTTGAAGGAGTTCATTGTCCCGTGCACTCGTGACAGAGCATCTTTTAGGACCTTGTGGAGGGAGAATTTCAGAGAAAAATGGTCCGAGGATAAACTCAGCAGTAAATCCATCCCAAGCAGTCAGGTAAACAGAACGAAGTGGTTGTTGATGCAAGACGTTAGGAGGTGAAGTTCCCCATATGTGGCAATTTTCACTATTCCCAGCTCCATCTAAGTAAAAGTGCGCCTCATCTAACCATAGAATTTTCAAAAGCCACACGTTATCAACTTCCGTTCTCGCCAAAAATTGGCAAGCAAATTCAAGGCGGGTTTTGTGATCTTGAGGTTTCAGCGTTTGCATCAAGTGGATCTTATACGGATACTGATTTAAAATGGATCGCATAATTGTTGAAAACGAAATCTTCGTGAACGGAACAGCGTGACACTGTTCGACCACTCGCTGAAGAATAAATGGAACTAGAGGCTCTCTCAACCATAGCAGTAGCAACTTCTTCGACAGTTTCAGTCCCAATCAGTTTCCGTCCTCTTCCGGGCAGTACTCCCACATCTCCAGTCTCTTCAAATTTCATGATCATCTTCCTTAAACCAATCCTCGATATGGGGCCTTTGCGCAGATCCTTTAAACGCCGATATTCACACAGAGTAGCCAAGTGGTTGCTGCCGTTCTCATGAAACAGTTTTACCAGTAAAGCTTGATCTATTTTTGTAAGGCATGATTAACGATGACAAACGCAAGCAGAATGATTCTCTGGCTATGACTGTAAGTTCATGTAGAGGTTTTACGGATATCAATAAGGAATATTCTATAAAAGCCACCTGGTGCTCAAAATTTGCACAAATTTTTTTTATTGCAGAAGTCTTTTACCCATAGTCCATATGACCTGTAATCTATGTTTCATTATTTTCCGATGAACGGGACGAGTGCTTCAGGCCTCTGAATAGTGTAACTACATTAATTACAATCACACGGTACTTATATGTATACTATATATGTATATATATATATATAATAATATACATATAATATATATATATATAATTATATATTATATTATATATTATATATATATATATATATATAATATATACTATATATATGTATATATATATATATATATATATATATATAATATATAATGTATGCATGTAATATATATGTATGTATAATATATATATTTATATATATATGTATAATAATAATAATAACATGCATATAATATGTATATGTATGTATATGTATTTATATATATCATATATGTATATATGTGTATTATATGCTATATATTTATGTATGCTTTTCTTATATATAATATTAATACATATAATATGTATATATGTATATGTATATAATAATAACTATGTAATAATAACTCTCTCAAAATTCCAGTTACAAGATTGGGGAATTATAGCATTTTGTAAATTGTAAAAAATGGTAAATAACGGAGGAAGATTTATGATTCCCAGAAGCTATTTGAAGCTATTGATATGAAGCTTTTTGTCCATGAACTAACAACTAAATAACTCTCTTTTTTAGGAATATTTTGTGTTTGTTTATAATAATTTATTCTTGTGTAATAGTAAATTTCTGCTATTGAAAACACTGATAAGTTTTAAATCAGTGTAATTACAAAGAAATAGTTTGAATTAATTTCATATTGAGCTTCGCCGATATCAATAAAATTAATTAATTAAAACTTTATTTTATCCTTTAAAATTGCAACAAAATTGAAATTACTACTTCGTGAAACATAAAATGTAAAAATTTAATCTAGTCGCTATGATGCGTTGAATTAATTTTTTATTCTAACAAAAGAATTATTTTTTAATTTAACTTTGACTTTATTTATTACTATTATTTTACAAAGTGAATTAAGCATCTCACAAAAATTAATTATTGGTGCCACTGACATATATAATTACTAATAAGACACATTATTACTTAAGATGAATTCAAATATTTGGATTGAACTTATTTTTTCAGCATATTCTATTCATATTTAAATTCATATTGTAATATGTTGCAGAAACCTTACGATGAAATTTTTAACTGTTAAATAATTTACTCTTTGACTTTGTATGAAACAAACAAAACACAAAACATTGCTTCAATCAATTGTACTTTTATTTTTGACAATATTAGCGCATAAACAGAAATGAAAAACAAATAAATAAATATTAGTAACAAAAAAATTGAAAACATCATTCCATCTTTCGATATCAACGTCATTTGCACTTTTAAATAAGCATTTATAGTCAATATACCTTATGTTATAAGTGTAATAAATCTAATCAGTGTAATAAATATAATAATAAAATACCTGTCATAAGTATAATTATAAGTGCACATCATATTTCTTAAAAAATTTTACGGAATAAATATATTATCAAAAGATAATATATGTCAGTTAATATTTATGCATTTCAAACTCATCTTTTCACAATCTTAAAAATTATTATATATTTTTCATAAAGAAAACAAAACTGAATCTTGTGGAAATACTTTTCACATTTGTTAAAAATTTATGTTACATTGTTATTTGTTTGTTTGTTTGTTTATTGGGAAACATAAATGTGTTTATAAAAAAACATTTTTATATCATAACAAACCTCACAGAAAAATCAAAAAATATGTAAAATATATAAGTTACCATAATTTTTGAAAAAAATAAAAAAAAGTGTTCCTGAAATGTAAATTTCCTGCAAAAATATACATCCTGCTGCACCTACTCTCCAGTAATATTTTCTCTGTTATTTCATATTCAAAAACAAGATGAATATTTCTATCTTGTTTACACTAACTAAAGAGAATTGTTGACAATTTTGGATTGATATTGCAATCATTTGCACATAATATACCGAAATACTTGCATAAAGTGTATTTCCTGTAATGAAAATATAAATGCAGGAAATTTAAATTTCTTAAACAACCTAACTATAAGGTATAAAAATAAAGTGTATCTGATTTTGTGTTACTAATTGTTACAAATGTGTGTGGTGAATTTATCATTTAAGGAGTAAGTAACTTAAAGCTGCAACTTTCGTGAAGTGCATTATAACTAATTATTTTTAAAATATTTTTCTCATATAGAAACAATGAAAAACATTATTAATAAATACTATTTAATTTTCGTAATGAATTTACACGCACCCTTTTTTCCAAGCCAATTTCGAATAGTAACTCAAACCATCTTTCCAAAAAATAAAATTTCAATGCACCTTTTGGAAATATTTTTTTCAAAATTTTTTTAATTAATGGAAATAAATACTAAAACACACTTTATAAACATGCAAGATAATTTAAAAATTTAATATAATTATTCAAAAAGCAAGTAATTAGAAAATTATTATACGTTTAAACTTCTTTAAAAAGTAACGGAAAATTTGTTGCCTCAAGACATGTCAAATTTTATACCTTTTCTCTCATATTATAACATATTGCTACTGTCCGATTCCTTGAACTAAAATCCGCATATGCTTAAGTATATCAACTTTTAAATGAGTGGACTTTGGCCACTTAAAAAAATTCATATACATATGTTTTGAAACTTTTTTAAGTAATTAAAATACCCAGTTTTAGCTATAAGTGTGTGCCGAAATTTAGTTTCACCAAAAGCAACTTTTTCGTACCGGGTGACGCTAAAAGTGTTTTTATCTTCTTATTTTTATGCTGGAATATGTTTCAATGATTCTTATACACTGGCTGATAAAATAATATTCTAAAAATAATGTTAAAAAGACTTAATGGAATTTATTTATCTTGTCTTAGTTTTCTTCCATTAATAATCATTTTGACATTTATAGCCTTTTTCTAAATTTTAATTGAAATATGTTTCTAGCTTCTTATTCATTAAAGTATAATTTTTTTAATAACTAAAAGTTTTTACTTCTACTTCGTATACTCATTACTGAAAAAAACCAATTCCTCTTTAAATCTCTATTTTATTTCATCATTGAATTTCTCTCTCTTACTTTTAAGACTTTATTCTATACAACATAAGATTTTAAATTATGAAATAAATTTTAACAATTGTAAAAAACACTTTAGTGTAACCAACATATTTTGGAAGATAAAAGTAATTATTTTGTTTCATAATGTGCACGAGTGCATCTGCAGTTATTTAAATCGAATAATGAAACAAAATCATTTTCCCTGTGAAAATCGATGGAATTTAGTTAATGCTGAAGCCCAGGCATTTTATTTCTTACTTAAATTATCTTATCAGGAATACGTTCCATTTTTTTAAAAAAAATATGTATATAAATGAGAGAAAATTTTAAAATGTTTACGAAAATATTCGTGCATAACAATAGAATTTGAATAGATGAAACGTAGTTTGTGATAGAAAATAGGAAATATGATAAATTTTAAAAAAAAATTTCAGAATAATAAGGATGATGTGGAAAGTTTGTTTCAGTATCAGCAGAGTGTATTGAGGATTGCTTCAAACTCATTCAAGTTGCGAGCATTTCCACGTCGTTTGAATTGTGAATGAAGAGTTACAGCTGGTTTTTCTATTTGTTTATGTAATGTAAATTTTTGGAAATAAAATTCAAACTAATCTGACTAGTTGATCTGCGATTATCACAATATCTTCCTTATAAAGTCCTTTATTATGTCATATTTTAATTAATCATTAAAGATTCATCTTCTGTTTGTGAATATTCTGTGCTTCTGTAGAGAAGATGCCGTCAAAATATCTACAACTGAAGAATTACTTAGGTTCAAAGACAAAAATATTTTATAAGTACGTCATTTCCCTTTTGATCTCTTGTTTATTCTTCTTACTTCTTTTCACTTAGATTCAAAAACATTAATCTAAAATAAGATCTCAAAAATTATTTTCCCCGTTGTTATTTAAAATGTGCGTTAAAACGCTTTCTCTTACGAATATAAAGAAAGTACTCTTATTACTTTGTTGACAACTTCTCTTTTGAATTTTGAGGTAATTATTACTCTAAGTAGATATTGAGGTTGTGGAAAAACTTGGATTTATTTCTGAATGTTGGAGAATAAGACAAAAATATAATTCTACTTTTTCTCCGCAACCATTTTAAGCACATAACTCATAGATTAAGATTTATATCAGATATTATAGATCCTGTTTATATAATGTATTTCTATTATATTACTAAGCATTAGGAGAGGGGGTGCCAGCTCAGGTGCCCTCCTCGTCACTTGACCGAGGCTCAAAATTACGTCGCCAATAGCCCTCGTGTTGCTTCTAGTGCGACGCTAATAAAAATTAATCTATTACTAAGCAATTACTAATTTCTTAATAGGAAATAAGAGCAAGAGACAGTGAATTCATTCCAGTAAATAATTTAAGGTAATAGAAACATCATAATTCTAATTATAAGACCACCTACTCATCGAAACGCCATCCTACAATCAACATTTTGTTTCACTTTTTTATTATAATAAAGCAAATATACTGGTACAAGATAGTAATTGCATGCAAGAATAAAGATACATACAAGTAAAAGTATTTGTTCGTAAATATTAACACATAAATCATAATAATAAAGTGAAGTAAGAATCCCATATCTTTATAATTAAATCAATTTGAAGAGTTTCTTAATTTTTTTAAGATGATGCTTATTCTTTGATATTTGAAACTGTAAATATTTGTTCTTTTGAATGACGGGAGTCATAATCCCTGCACTTCCTGGAAGTAAAAGAACGTGATTCAACTCATGAACCGCATCTGATATGAACATTTTTTGGGACTGCAATGACCTTTAATTTCAGTTGCTCACATACTTCTTTTCTGGCCGCTGGAGAATCGGTGAAAATATTTAAATTTATGTGAAGCCTTTCAGCTATCTCAATTTTGAAATTTCATGATTATTTTCATACGATTATATTAAACATAAGTAAGCGTTTAAATAGCGTGATACGTAGTTAGATTTCTGATGAGTTGCGAAATCAAATATCGAATGAAAAATTCACCACAAATGCAAAAAATAAAACAACCGAATTTGCAGACAGGAATAAATGTTGAATGTTTTTCATTATTATGATTACTATCCATATCATTATCATGTCAATAACACTATTTCATCATCA
>BMAW01041544.1:269985-303650 GCA_019974015.1 Nephila pilipes | reverse complement strand
CGTACTCCAAAGGATATTTATAGAAGAGCCATTTCGAAAATAAGAATACAAATCATTGATAATTATAAACTGCAAAAAAATTAATTTCTATTCTCATTTATGTGTTAATTGTACATTTTGTGTTATCATCGTGTTAATTAATTTATTTTTTGTATATGTTTATATCTTAAAGGACTCTATTTGTCAAGTTATGTGTCAACCTTCTAATTTTCCTTATGTATTATTTGTATTTTATATTATTGAAATATTATATATTTCAATGCGGACCGGGATATTCAGGTACTCTCACCACTTGGCGATGGCGTACTCCCGCCGAGAGCATTTGGCTCCCATATCAAATTGTAGCAACCCTGGCGTGTGCCAGCGAAGGAAAAAAATGGTTATTTGATGTTACTTCTTGAATGAGCTAGAAACCTACAAGGTCCGAGGCAACAAGCATCTCTCACTCATCGTAATAAACAGTTACAACAAGTATTTGTCATCATTTCCAATTTACACTTACACTCTCCGAACAGTAATTAGATATCTTTATGATCGGTAACAAGGCAGATCCTTTCAACCACAGCTCTCCTTAAAATGCAAAATAACATTCTGTTTAGGAGTTTTCAAATTCATACAAAGGAGCCATAATGACATCCACTGTTTATTAAATGCAGATTTTCGTAGAAATAGTAAATAATATTTGTATAAGTATTGCAATTATCAGAAATAAGTGTCTAACCCAGTACAGAAGAATGTAATCACATGATTGTCAAAGGCGATTCTTTAGGAAAAGCCGAGATTCAGAAATACATCTCTTAATTAATTTACAATATTTTTAACCGAAGCTATTCCCATTCCGTTATAAAAAGATTTTATCACTGTCTGGATGAGAGGAATGCATTTTATAAATCTTTCCCAGGAAACTGTTGGGGGTTAGGTTTAACTACAGAGATGCAACCCATTCTCTTTGCCTACAAGCACTGAACCTGACGCACATTATTAGAGTCTGCAAAAAGTTTTCTATACTTTTCCCAAGAATTGGTTCGATGGAATCATTTTCTCTCTTCATGATGAAAAAAATTAAACACGAGAAGGGAAAAGGTTAATTTTATAACAGTTTAAAGCATCTATAATAACGTAATAAATAAATTATCCAGAAATCTTTTTGTAGAGAATGCATTTGTCCCTATGCATCTATTCCTTGTTACGTCACTGGGAAGCTAAATAAATACCACTGATGTGTAAAATTACAGCATGTTACCCACTTTCCTTCTGCGGAAAGGGGTCATTTCCTCAGGGGCTTTTTTCTCATTCGCTCTTCACGCATCACTTTTATTGGGTTTGAATACTTATCTCATGAATGTTTAATTAAGTGATTCGGTGGCGCCGCAATTATACCAATAAATAAGAGCTTTCAGAGTATTCGTGCCGAGTTACTGTGGCGTCCTCTTGACTTTGATTTCCTACATATTACTGCTTAAAGTTGCCTACAAAGTTTTAACATCCTATTATTTTGTAAGTGGACCCTATATGTTTCACGCTTCTAACACTCCCCTCTCCAAACTTAAAACATTACGAAATAAGCTCCTTTGAATTATAAAGAAAAAAATTTCCTGGCATATTAGTAACTGTGATCACCACAAAAGATATCCTTAATTAAACTCATTTTACCTACCTATCTAGGAAATTTTGATCACTCTGCAAAGATATTCAGAGTCCCTTTATTAAATCTCAAATCGCCTACCTATTTGGGAAACTTTACAATAGACGAATTGATCATGTTAATACATTCATCTTCGCTCAAAATAATGCTATTCATGCCTTTACACACCCCAATTACGCAACAATTTCATCCATCTCCAACTCCCGTAACAAAACACATTCCATATGATGTCTTTGTAAATTTCCTTTTAGTCTCTTCCCCAGGCATGACTTCCATCCCTTCAACCTAAAAAATTTCGAAGAGTCGACTCCTGTCACGGGAAGTCTCTTTCCCCGCGGTTTCATTCAACCAAAAGATCTCCGCCTTCTCAATCTCCAATCCTTCGTTTTCTGAAGTAAATGTAAGAAAATCAAAATACATTTAATACGCAAAAGTCGAACTTATGATCTGCTTTTTAGTCATTCTAACAGCTTTAAAAGGCGAAAGTGTAAACTTTCTCAAAATAAACAATCAAACAAAACAGCTATAAAACTTATTCTATTTTCCTCTACCTCTAACCTCCCTCCTTTTTTTTTCTGTTTATTCATGATTTTCGATTGGACGTGCTATTTCAATAGCACGTATTTATATATAAAGTTTTCCTTAACTTCTCAATGGCATATCATACTGAGTAAAGGGATTGGCTCTCGAAAATATATAATTGTCATCGTTACTGGTTGAGTCACCCCTGCTTTTAACAATAACGAAGATTATCGAAACTAACATTCAGCACTATAAAAGTTTTAAGACTGATGTACTGCCAAATAGAGCAGTCACAATTTCCCTCTTTTCTTTGAAGTAATTTACCGGGAAAAGACTAACTTTGAGCCGAGCCTGCGTTTTAATGAGGAAATATCTGCCTTTAATGAACAGCTTATAATGAAATGGCTACCACGGTCGAAATTCGATTATGAATATTGACGATCAACAAAATACTCATAAATATATTATTTATTTATTATTTTCACCGTAGTTTACAAAGAAACCGAATCACGATCAGCAAGAAATTTTTATTACGTATATTTTTAATTTCCAAAATGTACTTCCTTTGAAACACGTAGTAAAATTTTAACTACTTAAGCAACAACAGCATTTTTCTAAAACGGGGTGATACAGTTTGCTTTAAAACATCTCTTTTGTACTCTCAAGTCAACATACGAAAATGTAAAAGGCAATCGATTCACTTAATTCCCATCAATTCAAAACGTTTTACTCAGCTTAAAACCAGAGGACAACTCGAATAAGCCATCAACAGCTCAATGACCTCGGATTTCCTGGAGCATAAACTCGAACATTTTCTCGAAGCAAAAAAATTCCAGATAGCCTAGTAACCCCTTGAGTTTTTTCTATTATTTTTTTAAAAATCTTACTTTAAATTAATTATTTTTCATAAGCCTAATCCATAATTATTTACCTTGCATCCAAAAATATAATGAACAAACAAGGTCTCTGAACTCTAGTAATATCATATGCCAGAGATGTAAGATTAAATTAAAAAAAAAAAACTCGAAATCCTTCCTCTCCGTTCCACCCCAATAGCTTTTCTTGCTCGTATCTTCGGGATAATATCTTGCTCTATATCTCATAAAATCAATTCAAAGCTCGTGCCTTAAATTGCAGGAACCTGCAACGTATTCCCCTGCTTAAATAACAGATAAAAGTTTTGTGTCGCTGGATTAAAAGATATACTTAAATTCTTTTAAAATCAATAGTTCTTCCGTAACCGATCTTAATACTTTAAGAATATCTGCAGGACCCATCAAAGCCTGCCTCTTTCCGCATCACGAGCAGTCAGTTACGCTCCGACGGTGCGATTTCACCTTCTGACGGCCGCCATTCCACGAAAATTTCAGGGCAAAGACTATCGCTTCATGATTGGACAGAGAAACTTCCACCACGAAATCCTTAGGACAATTCGAACTTGAAATGTGTTTTGAAATCTATAATATATACCTTTATGCAATTTTTACTTTATATTAAAATTAATTCTGCTCGATGGAAAAACTTTGTTCAGTTTCTCATTAATCTCACTCGAGATTTGCCGTATGCTTGCGTGCTGCCGGAACAGGCTCAGAAATCTTCCAGCGCGTGAGCGAATTCACAGAGTAGGCCTAACTATGCTTTTCCTCTTTTTTTTTCGAATTCATTAATTACTTAACTAACTCCCTAACTATTTCCAAAGTAAATTTAATATGATGAGGAGGTGCTTCCTAAATTTTATGTATTCATTAGAGGACTTTTATTTCTCGAATAACTTATCGCGTGATTTCTATCCATTCGTTTCCTCGATTTTTATTGCTTTAAGAATTGTGATAGAACAGGGAACAGCAGCAATTATTTTAATTTAACACACCAATTTGGACTTACTCGGCTTATGAATAAAAAGAATACATCATTTTAATGGCCTGAATTAAGTAAAACAAAAATCCTTAAATGTAGAAATTATTAGCCATTTGTTGATAAGACGAGACTAAAAATTACTTTTAGATCGAAGCATTCACACGTTTCAATTTTATTTCACTGATGTGCAGTCAGATCTCGTAAACACGCGAATCTGTTTTACATGCGCTCGTGATATCACTCCTAGATAGGGTGGTGTCATAATTCTTATTTTTCTTTTTATGAAATTCAGGTTAATCTTTTGTTAAGAGCAGACATTAATATTTTCCCCCCATTTTATAACTATGAATCACTATTTCTCAGAAGGTGACATGTTCCAATTTTGATTGTGGTCTAGCGGTCATGGTAACGGACTCGCGGTTTTCGTCGAGTCCAGCCTTGATGCCATCCGCCGTATAGCTGGGGATGATGCACGTCAAATCTGTCGGGGCCCAGTGAGTGTGAGTGAATGTAAAGTTTATTGGAGCAAGAGCCAGATATGGCTATGCTGCGCCAAACAAGATTAAACTGTGGTCTAGACGTGAAGTTGAAAAAAAAAGATAAAAAGTGGTTGACAAGAAGGAGAGTCGAAAATAGAGAAGGATCGCTAGGGTATCCCGAGAGTGCGTCATCCGTGTTTACCAAAGACCCCCATGGGAAAGAAAAAGATCACTAAGGTGCCACGGGGTCATGATGTCTGTCGGGGCCCAAAGTCCTCCCGTTGGCGTGGAAGCTAGGAGAGGGGGTTGCCAGCTCCTGTGTCGTCCTAATTACTTGACCTAGGTTCAAAAAGGTCCGTCATCAAGAGCTTTCGTGGGTGCTTCTAGTGCGACGTTAATAAAACCGACCAATCCAATGGTGACTTTTTTTTAAAGTAAAATTTTGTTTTCCAAGATCTCGCGGTCAGTGAAATTGGCTTCAACCATTTTGTACTGGTAAAATTTTAAGAGTCGAAAAGATTTTTTTTCTTCTATAAGAGATTTCCATAACTCAAATCATGCTGAAAGAGTGCAAAAGGAAACAAAAGTCGAGCTGCAACTCCACGTGATCGAACAAATGCGAAAAGAAGTAAAACACGCAGAAAATACCGGCGAACTTAATCTACCCGAGTTCTAACATCACGCGCGTCCGTGGACAGTTAAAAAATGGATTGAATTCCGTCAGTTTGTTGATAACGATAAAGGATTGGTCAGAACAGAGGAAAACACCAACCCGACAAACGTCTGATTTTTTTTTCTCTCAATTTATATTAACTCACGGCATAGAATAAAATGAATTTTAATGTATTCTTCAATTCTACTCCTGAATTGATCTTTTTTTTTTTTGTACAACATGTACATAAGATCCTCTATATTAATGCTTGAACTTGAAGGGGATGGATTTTAAAAGTTCAGCATAAATAATGGGTATCAAGAAAATTTTCGTGTGGTTGTATAACGAATAAAATCAGTCAAACACGGAACATTTTACACATAAATATTCAGAGCAGGACGACGCACAGAATAGAATGGTGGCTCAAAGAGTAGATATGTTTCAACAGAGATGATGGAAAGTCGGGTTAACATGGCTTGCTGTGATCTGTTAAACGGCGCCAAATGTCACACGGATTCATAGATCGATTTAAATTTGGAAGCCATATTGGATTGATTTTTTAATAGCCCTTTGAAGCAACAGAACTATTGGCAATTTGGAAGCCATTTGCTGACAAATCAAAATTGGATTGCTGCCATTATCATCATACTCCGGAAATCAATGGATTCATTCTGATGAATTTGCTCCAAAGGAGGCGAAGACGGTCTCATGGGCCGGAAAAACTGCTGGAATAATTTTTTGGAGAGGGCGTCCTATTCGTACTTCTCTCAGAAAAAGAGAAAACGACCGAAGTGCTATAATTGCGAGTTATCCATTTCGCAATCGTAACACGGGTACTTTATGAACCACCCTCGTATGTAAATACCCCGCAACACTTTCCCTTATGCTTGTGACAGAAACCTTAAAATTGCGGTTAGTGAATTCATTAATAAAAATTATCACTACAAATTTTGCAATTTAGTTTCCTACTTCAGAAAAAATATTTAAGAAAATAAAGTATTAGAACAAAAATGTATTTGAATTTTTAGGAATACTCAGCTCAATTCTTTTGACTGCAAACGAGATAACACCTAATGAAACTAATATTTACTTCTTAATCTCTTCACAACTCGGATGACATTTTGTCGTGGAGTGTTATGTCTCGTTTCTAAAGTAAAGTGTTATTCTGACATTCCTTTTTGAAAGCAAGCCACATAAACAGATAAAAAGACACTAAATTAAAATGAGATGAATTGCTTATGGGACACGAGGAGACCTCTCGCCTAACGAAAGTTGTTTACGAGTAAAGCGATCCGCACTTCGCATTGGAACATCAGATCGATTGGCCTCGCCCGAGTGTGGTTTATATCCGTATAGATATTCTTACGTTTCCCGACATGCCATTTGAAATGACACTGGTAATGTCAAATGCAGATATTAATTCAACATGAAGTTGATTTTCTGTAAATGTGTTTCGATTTTGAATACAAATTTTATAACTAAATTTACTTAAAATAATTATTATATAATAAAAACACTTGTGTCTTATTTGTGATAAAAATAAAAAACAAAATTTAAATTCCCCTTCTTTAATAAGTCAATCTGAAAACTTTCCAGTATTGAAAAGTAAATGCAGTGTAAAGAATTGCAACTAATAATTCTAATCCATTTTTGAAATATTTCAACCAAATATGAAAGCTTCCCAAGTATGAAAAACATCACGATACAATGGAAATACACGACACCGTTGGCTACGTTTAAAGGGTACATTAGTCTTCAGAATCACGACCATAGTTTAAATAAATAAAAATTAATTAATAACACCAATAATGAAGAACATTTCCAAAAATTTTTACAATAGGAACAAAAATGATTAAATAATATTTTAAAATGGATGCACAGCTACAAGCTATGATTTCATAATATTCTAATTAGCCGCTACATTGATGAATGCAAAAAAAAAAATCCCACCCACACAGGAATTTTGACTTGCTCAAGGAACCTAGTCATAAGTTAATAAATTGAATCCTGCAACCTATTGCAGCAATGAAACCTTTTATGAACATAAGCACACACAATAAAATAAAGAAAGCAGTACTTGATATCCAAAAGTTTATTAAAATAAAAAACAAGCATACAAGTATAGGTAAAAGGGAATTATTTTAACACTTATACATAAACTGGGATAATTAAGAACTAATGAACACAATAAAAACTGAAACTTAATATCTAATAAATTGGACTATTTGAAACTAAAATGTTTGTACTGTATATTATCCTGTAATTGATAACATAAAATTTGGATACATACAACACACACACACAAATAATAGGAGGGAGGAAATAACACTATAAAAACATGATATACAAAATTGTAAAAAATGAGAGAGAGAAAAAAAAAGAGAGAAAAATTCAATATTATTTTAACAATTTGATCGAATGTTTTAATATATGACCAGTTGATCATTACAAGTTGTTCAGAAAAAAATTGGTAGAAACAAAAGAGAAAAAAAGGGATATTAGAATATGTAAAAAAATCATGAATATAATGTAACGTATAAACAAACATGAGTAGGAGTATAAATGACTGAATCATACCTTCTGCAACATATATTTCAACCTTTTCTCAGAGTAATTAATTTTAATAAAGATGTCAGAAATGTTTTAGGCAATAAAAGTGAATGCAAATAAGTTTGTCAATACACTGTATTCTTTTTCTGAACTCTTTTGTTTTTTTAAATTGATATAAAAATACACCTGAGAAGTAGTGAAAACATGTTATTTAACACATAACAATTGGCAAAACAAAAATAAAACAATCGATACGTTAACAACATAAAAAAAAAAACACAATTTAAAAACGATGAAATCTAAAAATGAATACGAAAAAATCTTCATGCATTTTTTTCAGACCAGCTGAAAAAATAAACCATGAAAACTATATAAGATACGAATCCTGCAATTTTCAGGTTTAGCTCAGTAGAATGCTATCAAGTGAAACCATTTAAATAAATTAAAATTTGGCAAACATTTCATTTAATTCACTTTCTATTTTTCAGAAAATAATGGCACCTAATATACACAATCAAAACTTTTAACTATTAGAAATCTATTAATTAATTACTTAAGCAATTGAGATACATTTTTTAAGCATTTATAAATCAATATGAAAAGCAGCACATTAATCAATTTCAAAAATTGGAGGGGAACATGAATTATTTTTGCATAATATTTCTGGCAAGAATACTATAGTATTTGAAATTTACAATAAAATTTATATTTTGAGATTTTTGAAAATTGCAATAGAATATGTTTCTTTTTAAATCAATCTTTTATTTAAGTCAAAATGTTAAATATATATTCTTTTTAGTAACAATTTTAATATGTAATTGGATAAATCAATGTGACTTTTTGAATATGAAAAATGTTGCAATGTCTTGTAAATATGAAGCTCAATTAAATGTTTTCTCCACCAATTATCTTTTAAAATTATTATAATCACTCATGATGCTTGCGTATATTTGATACTCCAACCATATTTGTGACAGATTAAAATTATCAAATGAAATAAAACTGATAAAAAAGTATTAAAAAATTCCTCAAAAATAGTTATCCATCTGTGCATGTAATTTTATTATAATTTTAAGAATGAGAATTAAAAAAGGAAAACCACTCCAACAGTATCTCATAAAAAATTCTCTAGTTTCTTATATAATCACTGATAATCATTAAAATACTAAGATTTACAATGAATTTCTATTAATGTCCATTTGTTAGAAAAGTACTATTATACGGAAACAAAAACATTAAAAAACAGAGTATCAATTTAAGAGCATTTAAACTGACATCACATAAGTATTTTTGAGATTTCACTCACTCTAGTCTTAATAAAAACAAAAATAATTTTTATTACATAAACTAACATGCATATACATAACAAGAAAATAGATGAACAGCTACCTATTATATAAGAATAAATGCTTTATATCTTTGGAATTAAGCAAAAAGAATGTATGAGACAAACAAAACAATACTGCTAATCAAAAACAATTCTACATTTTCCTACTCTAATGCTAAGCTTAAATCAATTGAATACTATGGCGAGGGAGAAAAAAAAACACAGCCTTTTTTTTTTTAAATAAAGGTATGCTTGAGAAAATACAATAAAGGGTTCATAGTAAACATGGATTTTAAAAAAATTACCATAAAATACATTCTTTATTATTGCTACTTGATGGATTCAAAAAATAATCTTTACGAATTACTATAGCTGATAAATCTTAAAGGCAACATAAAATTCAATTAACATAAGTTTCCAAAAGAAATAAGTTTCCAAATGAAATAAAAAATATTCTTAAAAAACCATATTTCACAAATTACAGTTAGAACAAAATGAAGTTATTATTTTCAATTAAAATTATAAGAGAAATCAACACCACAAATGCAGTTTTTTTTTTGTCTTCTAAGCTTTTATGCAACAATTTTTAAATAATTACAATCATCACTAAACAATCTCAAAACATGCTACATTTTTTTCAAAAACCTAACAAATTGTTAACAAATTTTATGAACAATGAATGAATATGTTGTAAACAAAACATCCCTATTTTTTTTTATAAAAAAAATTGAAAATAAACTTGACTATTTAATGTTAGGTTTAACCTTTCAGCCTTTAAAAAAAAAAACCTTTTATTTTATTTCTCTCACACTAATAAATACAAGTAGTAATCAAGGTGATCCCTAAGAGTCAATTTACATATTTTAAAGCAGTCAAAATATATAAACTGATACATTTAATGACCAATATGAAATAAAATTTCAACAAATGTAGGCTAAAATTATATTAAATTTTGCAGGTAGTAAACGTCTTAATATCACAATTTTTATTACAAGTAACTGAAAAATGTGCTAGTTACACGAGATTTCAAATATAAATTCTAAAGCGGCTAATTTTAAATATATATATATGGGAACTAGACTTTTCTTTGGCACCATTTATTATTTTGCACCATTATATTAAAAAAAAAAAAAAATTAAAATCCGAAAGATTTGTCTCTTTCCCTCTGTTGATTTGTTTCATATAAAAACGGATATGTTATAATATTTTACTTGACACCTTTAATACCAATCTAAAATTTATCAACCTCTGGCCACATGAAAGCTAAGGGCAGAAGTGTAAACAACTGAATTTTCTACACTAATTATACAATAAAACAGAATTAATATTATTGTAAATACATATCACAATGTAAATATATAGCACTTACAATAATAAAATATATTTTATTATTGCTATAACACTTCTTAGAGAATGTAATGAAAAATTCTTTCACAATTTTTTACTTTATAGCATTCAATCAAACAATAACAATATTATGCCTAACAATAACATGTAATTACATATGATATCATAACAAATATCACAAAAATTGAAGCATTTTAAAATTATGATTCAAATCTTTTCTTAAAAATTTAGCACCCTTACAAACAGGAACTGAGATGTATGATGGAAAAAAAAATTTCCTTGAGCAAAATTTAGTGTAGAAATAATTGAAATTACAATACAAATAGATATAAGTGAAAAATTACACATTTTTTTACATAAAGATAAAAAAGAAATAAATCCTTCACCATTAAAAACATGTTCGGATAAGAAATGAACGAGCAAGGCAAAAAATGTAATAAGTAACAAAGAAATGCAATTTTTTTCAAATTCTTGCCACTGGTATTATGATCTATCAGAATCGTCACTGCTGCTACTTCGGAAGCTAAAGGACAGGGGAAAAAAATAATTCTGTTACAATGATAATAAATAAATAATTGATCCCTTTCTCCTCCTTATTCTGACTTCACATTCTACAATTCCATATTCTGCTCAATTTTGCAAATTATAAAAGTAGGTGCACATATCTAAGCTAACATTTTTGTATGTTTGGGCAGGGATTGGGAAAATTCAAAACAGCAATTCAATAATTAAAGTAATTTATTAAATATTATCTATTCCTATTAGCTATCACTGATAAATTAAAAGTTTCATAGTTTTTAATTCATGTCAAAATACCAATAATCTTTCCCTCAAGTAAATTACACAGTGGGATTACAAATCAAGAGTAAAATATATATAAATATGATGATTTCCTACAAGTTATTATATCTCAGTCATTCTGCAATAAACTTTTCAAACTAAGGGAATACAATCATTTTTAACTTCCTATAAAAATATCGATTAAATGGTTATAACTAAAAATTATACTAACATGAGTTCAATGGCTCATAAAAATAACAATTCTAATTAAGCATGTTATAAAATTGCTTTTATGTTTTATCATAATCATCAACCCTTTAAACCAAAGATGAGTTTAAATAAGTCAGTAAAAAAAGGATACATTAGTAATTTTTACCTGTTATTTAAAAAAAAAAACCCTCAAAATTAGTAATTTTAATACTTTTTTAAAGCAAATCTAAATTTTACTCAGGAATACTCTTTTTATTTGGCACACACACAAACCTATACATAAAAAATTCTACATCCAAAAACCTTTTAAGTCCTTTAGAAGCAAAATATTTACATTCATTTTCTGCAGCCCTGTCATTTACATTTCCTCCAAATTACAAAATAAAAAGTAAACAAACATTACATGAATGATAGATTCAAACCAAATGAATATACACTCAAGAATACAAAAGTATAACTGAGCAAATAATAATGAGCAGAAACATGTAAAAGGAATACACTGCTCAATAAATGGAATGGTTGAAAGGATGGAAAACATCAGTAAATGAGTCAGTTAGAGGAATGTGAGTGAGCATTTGATTTTTATGGTGCAAGAGCCTAAGCAATGATGAACAGTGAAAGGGACATGACACTCAAGAAACAGGTTCTCCAAACAAAAGATGTTCATATGCAAATCAAGTATGTCCAATATGAAGGCGAGTCAATCTGACATCCACTCTTCGCATTGGAAGAATAGGCCATTCCTTTATGATAGGTTTCCCTGAGTGAAATTAGTTATTGAAGACTTCATGATGCCTGCCATGTCTTCCAACTATAAAATGAGATATGTTTCCTAGCTCCTCCAATCAGAGCATGCCCCTTTGCAATCTAGTCATGGTTGAGTGTTACAACCTTGCCAAGAATAGCCATTCCAAGTGTACTAAAGCAAGTCAACAAGCTCATACCATAAATTTTAAACTTTAACTTTCTAATTTTAAAATTCACATTAATTATGAGCCTTCAAAATAATTTTAATTTTTAATATTAGTTATACCAGGAGGCACTTCCTTCTCTTAAGGGAAATAACTCCACAACTCACATTCCTTCCCCCCTCCCTCGTATACTTCTCTCTCTCTCTATATATATATAAAACCTCATCATTCTTAATGCTTGGATCAATACAAGATTAGATACAGGAAAAATGCACTGGGACACCATTTCATAATTTCAAGGTTTCATAATTGAATAAGAAAAAGTCCTGATACATCAAAAAAAGGATACACCTTTTTTCTCTTTCTTATAATTTTCCTCACAGTCGAACAAAATTGATATCCTTGTTAATAGTGCAAAAAGACTTCATAAATGTAATGTCGAAGAAATAACTAATTGAAACAGTTAACTTCTGAAAAAATTCCTATTGCGGAAATCTTTTTTACTTATATTTACCTAATTAAGAACTTATTTTCCTCGACAATGTACTTTATTTTCAAGATCCAATAGCCTTGGGCTATTCTTTCTTGGTATCGGTGTTACATATACTTAAGTGAATGACCTAAATTGCCAAAGTTCTTAATTTCATTTGAGCCCAATAATTACTTCTAGAGAAATTCAGGAAAAAACATTAGGAAGCAATATACTAATTACTATAAGTAAATGATTAATAAGAAAAATATCAGCTTCTCAATTATTACTGTTTTTCGAAATGGGTTTAATTTATAATGTTTAGTTCAATAATGAAATGATATCAGACATTTAGTCAATGGATATATATTTCTTATATGGATGAAGATAACTGCATTTAACTTTGGTTTGAAAACTTACAAGAGAGAGAATCCAAACATTCAAAAATTTTAGAAAGTTACAAGAAAAAAAAAAAATTGTAACTGTGCTTAATAATTCATACATTTTGAACAGTTACTTATTGTTTGTTTTTTAAAAAAAATTTAGAATCTGAAAACATTTATCTACTAATTCATATAAACATGTTCAAAAAGCACAGAGTAGAATTTTTTTTAATCATCAATTGATCAAAATATTTCCACTAAGAGATCAATTTTTTAAGCCTTCTTTATTCAAAAATGTTCAAGGAAATATTACCCATTTTGAAATTTAAGCCTATTTAGGAGAAGAAATAAGTTACATAAAATTAAAAATAAATAAATAACAGCATATCAAGGACAAAAATTTTTAGACAACAATTAACTATGTTCAATCATCTATTAACATGATTCGTTCTCGAGTTTCTTAACAGCTGTGCCACTTTGATGTATTGAATGTCACGAAAATTATGGTAACCTTTTCTTTTCCTATGAATCTACAACAGCAAGAACTCTACCATTTCAAGGTAAAATTAAATTAGGTTAATTTAGAGTAACTAATGTTTATAGCTACACAATGGAATATTACAGACAAGACTTTTAAATTATGGTCAAATGACAAAATTATTGCTTGCGATTGTACTTCATTCACCATGTTGAGACAATCATACATGACTGACATGGAATTCAATTGCTTATAATTCATTAAGAAAGCTGTCATAACACTAAATGAACTGAGCACAGTTAATTTCAAGAAGACTAAGAAACTAAATTACAGTCATATCACTTTGATTTGCAATGCTTTCAAACAAAAAATAATTGGAACATAAACATTAGTACAAAAGTTGTTCAACAAGTCCAAAGAAAATCAAAGAAACAGCTCGTAGAATCGAAAATGCTTTATTTTTAGCAACCATCATAACATCATTTGCACCTCATAAGTTCTTTGTCATAACTTTTACGGTTGACGAGACCGCCTTTCATGGAAAAGATTCACCCCAAGTATCCCAACATTTTGGATTTTGCTTGATTTCCAGTGCATACCGATGAATCTATCTTGCCAACAGTGACAACTCCACACAGAATGATATTGACAATTCAATGTGGCAGAATTTGAATTTTGATTTGGCAGCAAATGACTAGCAAATCAAAACTAACACGTGAACCAAATGTCAAATTTGTTTGGCTACATTTAACAGATGGCAACAACCAATGGTAACAACATTTATTTTCATAATACCATCTCTCTTCAAATACAAGCAATTTTTGAACTACCTTCATATCTATTTCCAAAACTAACATTCAGTCAGTTAATACATACATTCAACTTCACAAGACAATTAAGAACAATAAATTGATCAACAATAACCAAGTACCACTTTCTGAAAAATAGGGAAGAAAAGGATTTTATTCGAAAAATTAATACATTACTAGGAAAAGAATATGAAATTACAAAAGAATTAATGCTTTACTTTACCATACTCTTTTAAAATAATCAGTTCACTTTTAATTAAAAAATTTCCATAGATTAACTAAAGCAATTATTCTTCCTTTAATTCTGATGATACCAAAACAAGGAAAAGAAAAAATACGATCTCATTGGATGATTAATTTAGGGGTTTGAATACAATTCAGCTTGTGAATTGACTATAAATACGATAGGAAGGTCTGGGAACCAGAAACTATTCAACGGATTCATTAAAGCATTTCTCTGTAGAGTTTCAGAAAATATATACATTTAAAAGAAATAAAATAATCTGGTGATAACATTGATAATAAATTATTTTGATCTAGCTTTTATTCTTGTTAAAAAGGCAAATGAAAATAACACTTTCAACTCGGATTTATACTACATAACATACCGGGCCAATAAGTCAAAATTTCACATTAAGAATTAGAATATTAATCAACTAATTTCCTTTCAGTTTTATATGATATTTTTTGATACCTGTAAAACATGCCTACAATTTATATCAGTGCTTCAAATTGAATAAAAAAATTCTAAATAAACTATCTAACTTCAGAGTAAATAATGAAAAATATTATTAAGAAAAAAAATTCACACTCTCTTCTCAGTACAAATTAAGTGCAATTAGATTATGGAAGTAAAATTAACAGTAATTGATACTGCAACCCAAACATGTCAAACTCGACAATCGGCATGCAACGCGCGGCCCGGCCGACGTGACATGTTACAAATATTTCGCTACGAAATTATTGTGGCTTAATTTCTAAAATTTCAATTATATATAATTGGAAAGAATGACACAAAACATTCGTTAATGAGCTATTACCAGTAATGTTAAATTGACGCCCTGTTTCTCCATACAAATAGCAGTGAATACTCCATTAGTAAGAGTAAAGTAATACCTACCACACCATCAACTGTTTGATGAGTCTAACATTAAATATTCTACTTTTAGAAAACAATAAAAATAAGCTTACTTACATTACTTTTATTAATTTAAATAGCTGTGACTGATATGAATTAAAGTTCAAGGAATAAAAAATATTAATTTTTATTAAGAAATTTTAATATTTTGTGTTAACCATTACTGAGCCGTTTTAGGCCATTACGTTCTGACTTTATCGAAACCAGGTGGGAGGTACCGATGGTCATCATTATTTTAAGAAAAGTGGGAAATAAAGAGTATTTTTGCTGCAACATGAAAAAGAAAGTAACCTGCTTGATTAGTAATAATGCTATCAATGGACCAATTACATTACAGAGAAATTAAATAACTGTGCGTTTATATGGTTACTTTACAAAGTACCACTAAAATAATAACCAATCTTGAAATCAATAATGCATTATTACTTTTGTGTTACCCATGCGAATGAAACATTTCAATCCCAAATATTTGAACAAAATTCATATGCATATAAAAGTAAACAAAAACATTTTAAAACTTAAACAAGAATTTTCAGAATCATATGATTACAAAAGACTTCCACTTATAATGACATCATTATTATTCATTAAATACAACAGATCTCAAGTTTTCATTAAGCTTATTATGGAAGTTGTGAGAGAGAAATACAAGTGCAAAGTGTTTAATTGCTTGAATCTGGTTAAAAATTTTACAGATCATCACGAATAACTCATGCATTAATTCTGGTATAATATTAAATTCATCAAAATAAAGTTTCTATGTATTCAAGAACTATATTCAGTCGAGCTAAACAAAAATTACAATACATGAATTATTGAATTCTAGAATATTTAACATAAAATATTTTTAACTATATAATTTTCCAAAATCTGACTTCAAATATTTTTCCATTACAATGAAGGAAAACAGACTTACACACAAATCATAGCCTTTAAATCAGGAGGAAGAGTATTAACTTTTTGCATATATTGGTGAACTTTATATAGATGTTTCATTTTCACCAAATATTCAAAGCATTCTTTATCGTCGGCCTGAAATACACACACAAATTAGATTGAGATCTTTAAGTGGTCAAGAAAATACAAGTACATAATAATAAAAAACCAACATGTCTTAGTGGCAAAAGAGGAAAAAATAAACTAACCCCCCCTCTTGCCATAAAGAAATTAAATGAAAAGGTATTGAAAATAACAGTTTATCATTATCATAAATACATAAAAAAGTGAAGATCACCATAGGGGTCTGTCTTTTAGCTAACATTAATGTACCTGCTCACTGACCTCACCTTGAGTAATCACAGTGATGTGGCTTTGAAATTTTGCTAAATCCCCTCCTGTTCTCTCAATCTTGCCCCAAGTGACTTTTTTTTTTTTTATTTCCAGAACTCAAAAATCCCACTGTGCGGTTGGAGTTTCGAAAACACAAATTACATTGTTTAAGAGGTCTAACAATGGTTTTCACTGTACTTTGCTGCGTTCTAAAAAGACAGTCTACGCAATGCTAGGACAAATGTTTAACTCCATATAGTGACTAAGCAGATATCTTAAAAATTAATTAAAAATTAAATTTCTATCTTGATTATTTCCAGTAATAATTGAAAGTTTACAATAGTCCCTTATATATGCCCAAAGGTAATTCAACAAATATTTTTAGAACCAATTTTTACAGAGAGACAGAAGCATTCAACAAAAAGTAATAAGATAGCAAATATATAACTATGGTAGTGTTTATGTTATCAAAATAGTTATATTACATTACCAAAAAGATTATCAAATTTATGAAGCT
This sequence comes from Nephila pilipes, assembly GCA_019974015.1. Classification (NCBI taxonomy): domain Eukaryota; kingdom Metazoa; phylum Arthropoda; class Arachnida; order Araneae; family Nephilidae; genus Nephila; species Nephila pilipes. Next base: position 286,307 of record BMAW01041544.1, on the reverse strand, counting down.
TTTGTAGCATCTTGGGAGCAAAACTGACATAACCCCCAAGACATTTTGTTGTTTTAACAATTTGGAATTTTTTTTGAATTAAGAAATGAATAACTACGTTTCCCCCTTCAAAATAAATAAGATTTTTACAGACTTCCCGAGAAAATATATTTGAGGAGTCCAGGCAATGTACTGTATTATCAAAAGCTCCTAGTATTTGAGTAAAATCCAATCAACCAGACAAGAAAAAAGCCATCAAATGTTATATTATGGGGGGGGGGAGTTTTACTAAACAATGCAATATTCTACCTAAAAATAGAAATAACTCTAAAACAATACTGCATTAAACCAATAGCAGAAAATGTTGTTAAATGATACAATACTTCTCCAATAATGGAAAGTGTAAAATCATACATGGTTTTTCATATTTGCCATAATGACATGATGGGGTCTATTTTGCTACTTGCCAATTATGTTGTTACCTTATTTCGACAAAATTTCTATGAGCTATTATCAATAGCTTCTATTTCTCAGTTTCCCCCACCATCAATTTTGGAAGAAAATTTGGGACTTGCCTACTACAAAGCAGAATGCAGTAGAGCATTTTCAAAGCTTTGGAAATCTTGCCATAAGTCATAGCATATTCATAGACAAAATATACACTAAAAAATGAGCAAGCAATGATGGGACAGTTACTCAAAAGTAGTATGCATACAAAGCCAAAGGTCAAAGAGAAAAAAAAAAAATGGAAAGGTATAAAGACAGTGTAGAAGTTGATGTGAGTATATACAAAATTAATACACCAAGCAAGAAAAAGACTCCCCAAGCAATGATGTGTGGGGGAATAAGTGTTTTTGACGGGCCTAATCTGGCCATAGATGCTAAAAATGAGCCATAACTTACAGCAGAGCAAAAAACAAACCCTAATTTCTAAAATTAATATTTTATCTTAAAAATAATTAATAAGTAATCTTGTCATTCATTACCAGCTAGTTACCAAAATGCAATTAAGAAGTTTAGTTTATATTAACTAAAAGCAACACGAGGGCTATTGACAACGGACATCATAATTTTGAACCTTGGTCAAATGACGAGGACGACACCTGAGCTGGCACCCCCTCTCCAACTTCCACACCCTACCAACGGGAAGACTTTGGACCCCAACAGATTTAATGTGCCTCAGCCACAGCGGGTCTTCAGCGGTCATGGATCGAACCCGCGACTGAACGAAAGCCGCTGGCCACGAATCCCAAGCCATGACCACTAGGCATGTGATATGTAACAAATCGCATCGTATATAAATCAGAAACCTGTACTCCACCCAGTCAAATCAACAGTTAAATATGTATAGCCAATCATAAAAGTATGGCATAACAAAAAACATATGGAATGCAAATCCCTGATGCTTCATTGACAGATGTGTGGAATGACATATTAGCAATGATTGAAATTCACTAAAAGCACTAAGGATCTTCCTAACTATTCACTTCATGTTAAATAACAGAGAGGAATCTAGCACATTCAGTAGGAAGTGGTTAAATGAAATTTGTATGCCTGTACTTCTTCAGCAATTATATCTTAAACTAAAGCAAACACTTATGAAACACTTAGATTAATGTTGGACTACATTTTGATTTACAAAGTACATTTATAAAATCTTAATTTAGGTAATTTTAAACCATTTAATAATTTCCGTATGGTATTTCACAGGTCATTTTCCCCAGGCATTTAAAAAACCAATTTTTAATTCCTGTCTTAACCAATTTTTAATTAAGCCCAATATCAATTAAACAAACTCTGAAAATAGCTGTTATACATATTTAAATGCCCTGAAACAGTCAAGTCAAAGTGCATAAATAAAATTATACAATATTTAAATGAAATAACATTCAGTTCATACTTACATTTATTAAAAATTTGTTCTTTTTCTTACACTCGCTTTTCAATTTCTTCGTACTAGGGCCTGAGGTTACTGGAAGTAAAGGCATTTAATAAAATTATTCTAAACAAATAAAATGTTATGCTACAAGCATTCATAAATTATTTTCTACCAACGAATAAAATAAATTTCATTCAATTAATAGACAATTCAACATAATTTTATAGCGATTTATTAGACGATACTTTAAGGGAGGAAGGAACAAAAAGCATTACTATATAAAAATGGCGAGAGCATCAATGTAATAATAAAAACTATCTAAAGCCCATTCATAACAATTCTTAAACTATAGGACAAAAATCCAAAAACTCAAGAAAGGAAATATAAATGTGAATGGTATCTTTCTAGTAACAAAAAATCTCACCAAACTGCAAACTTTTTAAATAACAGAAAAAATATGTTTATGTAATACTGTATTTGGTTATGTTGCCAGAACATCAGCTACATCCACAAAGTGCAGTAAATATCATGAAAAGGAAACCCTTCATATGATTTATCATTATTTTATTTTTAATTTACTTTTGACAACTAAAAGAAATCAATAGGCTGGAAACATTTACAATTTAAAACAGAGAAGGTTTTCAAAATGAATAGGAAGGATAAATTTTTATCCCTTTAATAAAGATGGGATATTGTTTTTAGAGGGGGAAGGAGGGGGGGGGGGGAGAAGAATTAGAAGAAAAAAGTATAGCAAAAGTGCTTTTACATTTCAAATCTGTTAAACATTCTATCTTAAATTATGAACTTCTACAAAACTATTAAGTAATTTGTTATCCAAGGATGCTCCTAATTAGAATTAGCAATTTTACCAATTCAATTACAATAATTCTTATTTATTAGCAGTTATGCTAATTCTTCTGATCATAGCATTTATTCCTGTGAATCCTTTAAAAAAATAACTTTTATTTTTAACTGACCATTTGGTTTATAATCACTATTACTCTTAAAAATTATCAATTTTTTAATACTTTACAAAAATCTTTTTCTGCCTAATTAATACATATTGTTCTTTTTGTGTAAAATTACATTTTTTTTCTCTGTCAACCCATACTGTTTTACATTTCAAGTGAATTATATAAAAAATACGTTTTGCTACGTCTTTTAAATATTTTTAAGAAAAGTTTTTATTCTTGTTTGAATACACTAAACATGAAAGTACATACTATGTTCAGGAGCTTTAATCTTCATTGTTGGTTTTGAAGTTGACGGCTCTGATTGTTTTTCTTTTTCTGCACTCTCTCGATCACGACCAGGGCAAGCACATATTTTCAAATCCACAGATTGCCTTCCCAACACTCTACCTCTAGATTAAATTAGAAGAAAAACATTGCAAAAATCTTTAAAATTTATACAATACGCAATTGATATTAATGACCCTTTCAAAACAACATTTATTACTTCAGTCATTCTCAATTTATGATCAAAATTCAAACAATACTTCAATTTATAAGCAATGAAGTTATGTTTTCATGCAAAAAGTTTCTCATAAACAACTAACTGCTTAACAAAATATTAAAATATCAGGGGCGAAGATGCAAAATATGCTGAAAGACCATTTTTACTTTCATCTGATTTGACCAAAGCAAATAAGTTGAAAATGTAAAATGACAACATATGTTAAACATAATAAGATAAAGTAATAATTTTTTAAGGTCATAATTACACTTCTCATAATTTAATGAATTTGTAGGAGTCAAGAAATTATTTTAAAACCAATTTCATAACAGTGAGTCAAAATTTAATCACTGTGCATTACAAATAACTGTTTTTCAAGTAATTAGCTTCAAAGAATTGCCAGTATAAGCTCCTGCTATGAGAAAAAAAAGTAGCATAAATTCTCATTGAATAGAAAATAAATCATTTATATAAGAAATAATAAAATAGCCATTAGGACCATAAGAAATAATAAAATAACCTTCAAGACTTTGGATTATTTATCAACCAGTCACTGAATAGTGAATTTTGAATATTTAAAGGTATCCTATATAGGATTAAGCAGGGAGAAAAAGAAGAAAGTTTGGTTTTATTCACATTGTACTAAGAACAGCACGAGGACTATTGGCAACGGACCTCATAATTTTGACCTTGGTCAAGTGATGAGGATGACACATGAACTGGCAACCGCATTAGTAACTTAACTTCTACACCACACTTGATAGTTCCCAACTGATTTAACCTGCATCAGCCCCTGCTACATGGCGTGTCTTTTTGTTGCATCAATTTCAAACCTAGAACTTAAAGAAAACTGCAGGCCATAAATCAGATGCCTTAACCACTAGACTACCTTGGCCACGAAAGAAAGAAAAATAGGTTTTCATAATTTTAAGATACCTTTCATTAATATTACTTCTGGTCTAGATGTAGCCTTAGAACTGCTCATTCCCAATTCCTGATAATTTTTAAATTTTAAGTAAGGCACAATACAAAAATTAAAAAACTCATGTTTCTCTAAATATACAAAATTCACACACCTGAAAATCAATATTTATTTTATTTTTACAAAACCCACTGCTCAATATTTCATGAATTACTGACGAAATCAAATTAATTGAATTCATTTACAATTTCAAGAATGAAAGTCACACCAATGATAATGGAATAAGGGTATACAGAAAGCAATGGCAAGAATTGCTTTACTTACCCATGTTCCAAGGTGAATATAAGTGTCAAGAGTCTCCGATTTGGACCACCAGCACAAGAACTGAAGCACAGAAATTTAAATATATATACTGAAAAATCTTGACCAGCTGAAATTATATAAAAATATTACAATTGTTTAATAACTAGTCAAACATCTCAGTACAGATCAAATTGTTAGACATAAAATTCACAAATCAAATTTAAAAAAATAAGCTTTTTTAGAAGTCTAGCAAAAAGAAAAGGCAAGAATAAAGAAATATATACTGTCTTTGAAAAATAATTTTGCTCAACATATTAATTCATTAAAAAAAAAACTATTTTATCCACTTAATATTAAATACTTCCATGTGTTATAATTGGTTAGCTTACAAAACACAAAGAGGCATATCAAGTCCATGTTTTGTTTCTTTACATTCAAAGGGCATGTAGGAAAAACATTCTGCTAAATTAAATATCCTAGAATGAAATCTAGATACCTTTTATACACATTTTTTTTTTTTTTAATGGATTTAGTTTAGTTTAGTTTTTATTAACATCCCACTAGAAGCAACACAAGGGCTATTGGCGACGGATCTCGTAATTTTGAACCACGGTCAAGTGACGAGGACGACACCTGAGCTGGCACCCCCCTCTCCTAACATTCACACCACGCCAACGGGAGGACTTTGGGCCCCGAACAGATTTAACGTGCATCAGCCCCGGCAACACGGCGGGTCTTTGGCGGCCAAGGATCGAACCCGCGACTGAACGAAAACCGCCGGTCGCTAGTCCACGACCTTGACCACTAGGCTACCGCGGCCCTTTTTTTTTAATGGAACATCCAACTTTAACATTCCGCAAAAAATACAAGTTCTTTTTATTTTTTGTATTGCTTAGTAAAAATTAATGCATAGAAGGTAAATAAGAATTGATTTTTTTAGCACAGAGATTAAGTTGTGGGGAGGGGGGGGGTAAAATTTCAACTTTTACTTACTTTTCGTATGCGATTGAAAACGATCATTTAGCTGATAGAATGTAAGTTAACAATAAAAAAGATTCTTTTCCTTTTTATTATTACATGAGACATTTGCATGTAACAGATAGGAAACATGTGTCTTAAGGCATATTTTTTAACATAAAACTCTTTTTATTACAATGCATATAATAATTTATCAAAGCACTTCAAATAAGTGTTGATGAAGGATGTTTGTGAATGTTTACCTACTTTTTATTCCCTTACATAACCTCTCCTAAGTCTTCCTTACATAGACCCATTTTCTGACAGATTACTCTTAGCTGTTGCTGAAACAATTTTATTTCTCCGATTTCCTTCAATTTGCAAAGATAAGTCATATTTCACAGACATGTTATTGAAATCCCTTTTGGACTGTAGAAGCAGCATCACATTACTTTTTACTCATTATCTAATGATTCCAAGATTGGGGAATGTATTGATATTTGCATTCAGAAGTGGAATTTTAACAGATGACAAAGACAAATGAGGACATTTTTTTTACCTGTTCTAGTAGATGTTTCTTGCCAAATCAAATGATCTACAAAAATAGGCAATAATGAAACATGTAAAAGTCCACAAGATCCTTAAATACCTTTCAACTTCAAAAGAAAGTCTCAATTTGAAGAGAAAATAAAGCTCAGGAGAAAAAAATATTTGTTTTAAAAAATCCTAAAAGCTGATAGTATTGAGAATATTAGTTAAATATTTCCTGAAATGGCTACCTTATCTACAGCGGAAATTTTTCACAACTTCATGCTAATTTAAATATCTACTACCGTTAGTATATATGATTATCTCTCTATGCTACAAAAAGGAAAAGTTCTACCTATAGATGAAAATGAAATAGTCCAGTTTTTATTATTATTATTGTTTAGTGAATACCACCAAGAGTCTGGAGAAGATTTATACTGGAGCACATTAACACTAGAATTACTACGGTGGAGTGAGTTTTTGCTTGTTTCACAGTTGTATTTCAAAATTAAGCTTTCTAGTTTTTTTTACTTTTCCTAAATATTCAGTGTAATGACTTAAAACGAATTTAGTTGAATTCCAAGCAATACTTTTTTATTTAAATGTCTGTACAACTAAAACTACCATGGAGATCACAGTGGACCTAAACAAGATAATTGCTTTTCCTTTTATTTAAAACGAAGATTTCAACACCACATTTTTCAGTTAAAAAGGAATCATATTAGGAGATGTATTGCACTGCTTTTCGCAAAACAGTAATAATGAGAAGAAGGTGTATTCACGCACCTGGTATGTACCGGTTATGCAGCAGAATGAGCTTTTGCGATTGGAAGCTATTGTATCTATGTATTAGAATGCTGTAGAATGTTCTTATCTCTGTTATAGGCTAGAAACAGAATTAAAAAAAAAAATTTCCCTGTTGTAAACTGAGCAGAAGGAAACTGAGTTAGTAGCATTCCAGTTTTGTACATGTTTGTGAAGGGCCCCAGCAAAAGGTCTTTCGAAAGAAGAAGCTTTGAAATTGCTAAATGTACTTTCAGAAAATGATTCTTGCAGCACAAATACATCTGATGATGATGAAAATTTTGCTATAAACAATGAAAGAAATATTGCGGAAAATTGTCATATAATTTCACCGTCTGAATCCAGTTCAGGTGACAACGAGCTGAATGAAAATATTCCAATTAAACGCAGTTCAAGAATTCATAAAACTAAGAATTGTAAAAGTGTTAAGAAGGAGGTGGGAAAATGGAGAGCAATCGCCCCTTCAAAGTGATTTGAAAGAATCGAAAGATGGAACTATGTGGAAAATACATTGGCAGTATAAGACACCATATTCTGAAAGAAATATTGCTAAGAGCAGCCCTATAACTTTCTGGAGACTTTTCACAATTGATAAAATTTTGAATATAATAAAGAAATATTCAGACATCGAAGCAAGATCAAAATTAAATAATGAAACTTGGAAGAATTTCTCTCAATGAACTGGATTCCTTTATTGCAATATTATATGTTCTAGGAGCTTTAGCTGCAAAAGGGATTTCCATCGTTAATCTTTTGTCAAATACCTGGGCCTAATTTTCCCCTTTAACAATGATCAAAACAGATTTCTAGAAATCATGTGATATATGCGTTTTGACTTAAAAAAAATTTCAAGATCAGATAGATTGAAAGATAAATTTGTACTAATATCAGATGTTTGGAATACATTGATGGAAAATTGTCCGATGTGTTACAAATCAGGAGAAAACATTGCTGTAGATGAGCAGCTCTTTCCATGCTGCAGATTTTTGCAACATACGAGGGCTATTCAGAAAGTAAGAAACATTTTGGAATTAAAAAGAAACTAAGCACAAGAAAAATTTATTATACATCAGAAGCGACTAAATTCTACTTTTCTACATAGTCACCATACAAATTGAGGCACTTATCATAGTGGTGGACAAGCTTTGAAATTCCTTCGTCATAGAATTCTGCCACCTACAATCTCAGCCACTCGGTGACCCAATTTGGTACCGGCACAATTTCGCGTAGCTTCTTTAGTCGCGTCAATTTCAAACAACAAAGACCATACAATTTGTGGAAAACTCCAGTTATTGTTAAAGCGGCGGTTTCACTAATCTTTCATCAACTTTAGCGACCAGTTAAGTCAGTCACAATGCTGGAAGTCCTCTTCTCTTCTTCCTGGTGATTAATTTGGCCATTTTAAACTGAATGCACCATTGCGGATTGAACTTTCGCATTAACACATCAATCAATAACTCCAGGTTTAACATTGAAAACAACATTTTTTTGCAAATTTTTATTACATCAACATAACCTTTTGTTAATCACCTTTTAGGATACATGTCGTTCAAGCGCTTTTCAAATCTTTTTCTTAAAGAAATCTTTTTTGTTCTGCGAATAAATAGCGATAAACCTTTCTGAATCATCATTCGTTGCTGTTTTTTGTTCCATCAAGCAATGTGAGCACCCTTGGAAAAACCTCCTTCACTTCAAAAAACCTTTTCAGTAAATACGCCATATGATATCTCATCTCAGCAATCTCCGCGAAGCTTCGACTTCGATCTTCACATAATTTTGTCACTTCACTCACATTTCGGTGTAACTGCTTCCTGAGTCTACCGGCGTTCATTTTGTCGAGTGGACCTCGTTTAACTTCGAGCAAACCACCACGTCGTTGCTGATGGACAAGTCGGTAACATTTTCAATCCATTGTTCGCTTCACAGTGTTTTTACCATTAAAACAATGTTTATCGAAACTAAAACTCGGTTTTCCATTTAAACAAACTACAAATGACTTTACTCAACCTCGATAACTCGGCTGTTTCTGGTCGATCGACTTAACCGCCTACCTGCGAGAAAACTTCTGAGATCGCTCCCCAGTGCCACCGTTTTATTACAGTAGCCGTATTACTGCGATGTATTGGAGGAAAAATGAGGTCACGTTTTGCAACATAAAACCTACACTTTCACAGAAAAGAAAAAAAAACATGTACAAAATTTAAAGTATAAAATAACAGTGTAATCAAACAGATGTTATAAGTTATCTGCTGTGTGTGATATTTCCTAAAACAAGGTTGAACCTAAATAACATCACATTCATTGCATTAGCGAGTTTTCACGACGAACTTTGCTTTTGAACAAACAATACATTTCTCGATGCATTTTCTTTGATGGTACTGGAAAATGTCTACCAGTAATCGTAAGGACAATCGCTTTGTAACTTCATTGTTTAGCAGATGGATGGTGTGGTAACATGATTTTCTAATATCGTTCACAATTCATTCGAATCGTAATTGTCAATGTTTGGAAGCTTCTTTTCAGTAAGATGAAGCATTCAAAAAAATAAATGCATATCAACGGAGTCAGATGTTACTAATACCTCTTCTGTAAATTTTTGTATCCAGTTGCTTAGCGATCAAGGGTCTTTCAGAGAATAATTACTAGAATCCTCTTTCATCTGGCGTAATATCATATTCCGGCGTTTCTGATCCTGAAGATGATGAAAATAAATCACTCTCATCACTGTCAGACATTTAGTAAAAAGATCTTCTATTTCGCACAATAGCAGCGAGCAAAAGAAGAATAAAAACCACGCTACTCAAACAGAAACAGACTAGCACAGCTATAACTTTCCGTTTCAGAAAAATCCCTTTACCAATACCTACCCCTCTTATATGAAATAAGAACATCCGTTTCAAACCTTGTCAGGTCATTTTGCTGGCATTCAGTGCATGAGTAGTTTTTCTTTATAGTGGCATAATACAAAGGATGCTGCAGATATATCATGGCGGAGTGACATCGGTTGTGCGTATATATCATGGCGCAATTAGAGGTTAAAATTTTTGACGGCGTTTCAAGCAAGGTTAGGTACTCTGAAAGGCCTGGTTACTGGTTTAACTGGCGCCATCTGGGTTATCTCGGGGTTATTGATTGATGTGTTACATTGTTTCATACTCTTCCACTTGCGATAAATTCCCATAAGTTTAGGTTTTAGCAAAACCATATCACAGACTGCACCTCTTAATGGCAGGATTTTCTATTACAGTACATTTTAAATTTGAATAAAAAACAGATAGTGTGGAAATGTTCCTGTTGGCTGGGCCGCTGACTGAGATACCAAGCTGCAGACACCAAAAATACTACATGATGGTGTGGGCCTAACTGGCGTCAGATGGAAGCGTTCCTTACTTTCTGAATAGCCTTGTACCACACAAAACTGACAAATTTCTATCAAATTTTGGTGGCAGTAGATATACAAAGTACATAATAAATGCATTTCTTATTTTTGCAAAGATTATTCTAAATAAAATGATCTCAGTGTTGGTGGAAATACTGTTCTTCAGTAAGAACAGCTTATCTCAAAACAGACGAAATTTTAAAGAACAATTTTTTTACATCTCTTTGAAAAGCCTGAAAAATTATCGATATTGGAACAATTAATAGAGCAAATAGAGTTCAAAATCTGAAGGAAAAATTATACTCAACAACCTTCATGGTACATAATCACCATTCTTGTTTCTTATCAATGCAGAAAACACAAAAATGTAATACTCAACATTGCATTCTTTGAAGAATTACTCAAAATGAAAAGAAAACCTAAAATAATAAATTTCTACAATTCCACAAATTTAGTCGATATATAAATCAGATTGAGAAAATATTCACGAAATCGCATTACAAGTTGTATACATGCTTTTTTTCAATATTTTAGATCTAAGGTAATGCATGGTTAATTTAAAGAGACAACACTAATCTGAGCAGGAGACTATATTCAATGCAGAGGGCTAAAGAATAAGGTTGCAAAGAAGTAGAAATTACCCACATACTACCCCAAGTTTCAAACAGGTGAAAATGTTGTAAGGTAAACAATGCAAAGACAGTAAAACTAATATTATGTCTTGAAAATGTTCAACATTACATTTTTGGAACATGCACAGCAAATAGAAGTGAAGACTATAGCATTCTGTTGAAATATTTGAGAAAAAAATATATATGTAAAACAGAATATCATGCATATTTAATTTTAATGCGATTTTATATCTTATTAGTCTTAGCAAAACATTAAGAAATAGTCAAATAAAATATACCATTTAAAAGATATTTTTTATCATTTACTTTCATAACCTGCTGCAAAATCTTAAAAGTGTGTATGATTAAATTTAATATTTGTCAATTTCCTATTAATTAAATTTCAAAATATTAATCCTTATTTAAGTCCCAATAAAGTAAAATTAAGAATAGCATGACTGATGTCCATGGGTCAGTTATGACCCACCCAGTATTTCTAGGCATACCAAATACAGTAATTCTAGTGTTAAGAGATCTATCCGTCCAATTGTTTCTATAATAAAGTCTAGAAAAGACTAATTAATTTTTTTTTTTTTCATTTTATAGATAATAGCACTTGGACTTTAGAAGGCAAAATAAGTCCCCCTTTGTGAAGAACCGAAAGAAAAATTAGCAATTGGTATCTTTCATTCTAAATTGAGTGTGGGTGAATCCTCTTATCCTTGATCATGTTTCATAAAACAAACCAATTAGACTTGGTTTAAAATAATGGATGTATATTCAAATACGGTTATATGTATGCTCGTGAAAGAATCACACGTAGGTCGAGTTAGGAAACATAAGAATTTCTCTTAAATTTTGAGATGTATCAGTGTTGAATACTTAGAAACCTGAGCTTTCTCATCTCCACAACTATTAACTAAGTTGCTGAGAGGATTTCAAAGCTATAAACATGGAAGATGCTCTACTACTAAAAGGAACCTCAAAATGTGCAAACAGGGAAAATTTCAGTTACAATGGAATAAGTCAAGGTTAACATTTGCTTGATGAGTAAAGGCAGTGCTAAAGTAAATAAACATAAAATATTTGATACATACCTGTCAGTAAAATTTGTTGAATATAAAAACTGATTTTCACAGCCACATCTTATAAATGTCATTGAAGGTGAAGTTAATTTCTGTTAAGACTTGATTTCTTGTATCATATTGATCAATGTTTAGAAGCAAAAATTGTCCCAGTACTATTATGCAAAAGACTATCGTATGGCTGTTCCTCCTGAATGCTTAGCACAAACAACAGCGAACAATTTTCATGTCAATTTCTAAAGAAGTAACGGTGTTCTTCACATGAAACTCCCATTCGTTACACAACTCACTCTGAATAATTCAGGCAGTGTGGTGATGAGTGGCATACATAGTAATGCCAAATACTTGAGCCAGAAATAGACTATGATCTAGATATTTGAAACAATTGAAAAAGCAAATTGTCGTCAAAGCGAGGGTTGAAAATAAGAAACCGCTACGATATTTCGATGTGTGCCCTTATTGGAATCATTCAGGTGAAACAGATGCATCCTCACCATTACCATCAACACAACGCACAGCACAGCGGCATTGCGCTGTATGCCATAAGAGAAAAAGCAAAACAAACAAATACTAATGTTATGAGTGAAAAGGCTGGTGATATTTCTAATTACCATGGACGAAGAAAAATTAAACTTTAAAAGTCGGTAGCTTTTTTAGTACCTACGAGCTATATTTCTATTTTTCATTCTAATAACCATTGAATAACACCTCTTTCTCATTTCAACATAATTTGGTAATTAATTAATCACATTTTATTAAAAACTTAAATGTTTTCTAACATAGTGCAGATAAAAAAAAAAATTGGAACAGATATTCATAGTTTTCATATATGAGTTTTAATTCAATTTTTTATCAAATAGTTTGTATTATCCTTATACTACTGTTCAGTGTGTATTTAAAGGTTAAAAGCAATTGCAAAATAAATTTAAGCTTCTGACTGAAATATTCAAACTAAAAATAAAATGGGTTTTGAAAAAATGAACTTCTTTACAATTTCACAAAAATTTCAGCCAAATGGAAAATTGGAATTACCAAACCTTTTTAAACAAAGAATGGTGCAAAATCTTAATTCTGTAGATTAAGTTTGTTGAGAAACTTAAGTTATCGATTATCAAGTTCCTTCATGCTTCTGATTATAGGGGCAAATTTTCATGGATCTTTTCTGCATTTCATTTTTACTTTTGCATCAATATAAAGGAGGTTAAGAAAATATTTTAGCAAACATTGGGATGTTAAATAAATGTCTCTGAAATGCAAATTACTAAAAACAGCTTATGTTGTATTCAAGTTCTCATCATTAGAGAAGCGATGTTCTACAGCTATGGATTTCTCCTTGGAAATCGAAGAAATAATTCGATAAAACCAGCGTTTTTTATGGTGGCAAGTTTATTAGAGAAAATTATTGAAATATTAGTTAAAACTGTTAGTTATTTTTTAACTTTAAAATTCTTAAAAGAGACATTTAAGTATTAAAAATTCATAATACTCATAAAATCAAAACATGCATTTGAAAGTTTGTAAGTCATTCTATTAAAAAGATAGGAACCAAATTCAGAAAAATTATTGTGATAAGACCAGTAAACTCTTGAAACTTTCTTTCTGCGAATGATTACATTAAAGTCAACAACCCTGTATCTGGGAGATAGTAAAGAATAGTACCTTTATGAGTACAAAAGGTTCACGATACATGCTGGAGTAGAGTGCCGGTGCTCCCAGAGGAAAGAAATTTTTTCTCAATTCTAAAAGCATGAAGGAAAGAATATTTTTTGTTTATTAAAATTATTGAAATATTAGTTAAAACTTGTCATAAAACATCTAAATATTGCATTGTTGAAGTGATGCGAGCGATTCCCAAAATTTCAAAGCTCTAGCTTTATGGGAAGTTAGTTAGAATAACGATCCCAATTTGATGACACACACATCAAAGTGAAATTCGAAGCATTAAAAATAATGCAAGATGAGTTTTCTTCATTTTCTTTGTAATGTAACTAGTAACATGTTTTTTGCTCAAATATATAATTTTTCACAATTATTCTTTAACAAATCAAACACAATCTACTTTCAATGACTGGTTATTATTCATTTAATAAAATCTATATATGACCTTAACAAAAACATGTAATTAAGTATGAAATTTTGAATATTTATATATATAAAAAAAACAAATATAATTTAATAATCATATTTAAAATGGCTTACATGAAAGTTAATTTCTATGTTACATTTTCGTATAACACAGAAATAACATACACACAACAGCTATAACATGCATTTAATTATCAATCAAAAAAAAATATATGTATTCATGAAGTTTACCACTAAGTTATTTGAATTTGTCTTTTGAATTTAAATATACGACATAACTATGAAAAAATCGTGCAAAATAATTGTTACCAGATTGGTTTTCCAAGCTGCTTGATAATACTGTGTCGCGTTGAGTTTCAATATATCGTTATTGATGCCAAAATTATTTCAGCTACTTTCCGCCAGAATCAAATGTTCCTTCAAATACACCTAAAAATAAGAAGAACATTGTATGATAAACAACAAATTTACAATGGAATAGAAAAAATAAAACAATGTTCAGATGTTCAATAGAAAAACATTCATGCAAGAATCAGCTAAAATAAAAATTTTTGGAAATTCATAATTTTTTATAAAAAATAAGTATATCTGTATATGATAAAATACTTGCTTAATTAATATTTTCAAATTAAATTATATTTTAAAACATAAATATGTATATAATATACTAAACTTTGCAAAACTTCAAACACTAACAATAACCTGGAACTATATATACATACACACTGGACGAAATTAAAGGAATAACTATAAAATTTATCTAACCTAAAATAATTTAGCAGATAAGAACAATTTCATAAGATTTTTTATTTTTGTCGTACCTGGCATATATTCCAAAATGTCTGGAACTGCCTGCAAAATATAAGTTTTAAAATAAAAACTTACGAATATGTAATATAAAGGGAAAAGAAAAATGTAACTATTCAACTTTTCAGTGATGCACGGAAAAATGTGGGACGCAGCTACAAAGAAAGCTTTACAGGTGATTTTCCATACTGAGGGATTAGATTATCAGAAAGTATTCAGGTGTATTCAAGGTACTAACACTTCAAATGGATAACATTAGGTGGGGGTTGCTAAAATATGTCCCTACGTTTTGTCAGATTTAAATCAAAAGAATGAACCCACTCATTCCTCGAATGATTAGTATTTTAGCATAACAAACTTGCATTATCCAATGGAGAGAAATTATTACCAGCTGCACCTTGAAATAGCGACACTAGGATCGAACTCATTTCTGTATGTTATTAAATTCAACAAAATGTTGATCTATTTTATCATTCAAAATGCTTGAAGAATTCAGCTGTTGTAGTCTTAGATGTTTGTAGATGTTAGCAAAGTTTCCCCACTCCATTAATACATTTGGAATCATTCTCAAAACAAAACTAGGATTCATTAATTTTAAGAACTTGGTGCTTTTGTGATATTCCAAACACAATGATCTCTACCTTAATATGACCAATTGTCATCGACTGTTAAATGAATATATTAATGGGTTCCTTACATACAACTCTCTCTTTTATGCAACCAGTCCTCAAAATGGATAATCGAGGTTGCTTGCGAATTCCATTACGATATCTGAATTGACATCAATGTAGCCTGTTCTATTAACAATTACCATAGGTCGAGGTATCATTATTAACTCCAACTTGATTTGATGTCTTTAAACCCGTTTTCAGATTCCTGACATGCTATTTTAAGTCTTTACAGTCCCACTGGAGTGTCTGTCGATTCCATCTTCCTTATTTTCATTTCATAACAATGGAAATGAATCCTGGATAACAAATTCACCTATTAGAAACAAGAATTTTTAATGAACAATCCTTGTAATCCTGACTTCGTCACCGCGTGCATGCCTTTGTATTGCGAGACTAAAAAATTTACCTATTTTTCTGCGGTGAAGGTGATCCCATTGGACCTACATGATAATATTGATTTTGAGTTATCAACCAATCACCATCATTGAGGCCTTTTCACTAAAATTAACACCAAAGCACTTTTGACAGATGTTCCTTTTCTTTTTTCTCCTTGTATGTGTAAATATATATATATAAATATTCAGTTTCTTTTCATAGATATGGTTTTCAAAAATTGTAATTTTAGTCTGCATATTTTTTTTTTCTCTTTCATTTTATTTTAGTAATAATTTTTACTTTCCTTTTTTATATTTTTGCTATTTAAAACTTCTATGTTTTGTTTGCATAATTACATTTCGGTTTGGCTGGTAAGAATCATAATATGATTATGTTAAATATATATACTTTGCTTTTAAAGAGATAATTGTCTCCCTAAATTTAAAATCATTTTAGCTATGGTTGATTAAACTTTGGATTAA